>JAJJMC010019015.1:364995-477966 GCA_023531435.1 Papaver californicum
AGTCCAAACTGGTTCAACTCATTAACATTTAAATGTTCATAAAAAAAATTACATAGAGAGAATTGAGCTTGTAACCTATTGAGCCAAAGGTAAAACTATTAACCACCCTACCAACTTATGTTACATATTATTTCATAAGATATTTATATATTTAATATAAAAAAAATTATGGGTAAATTTTTCTAACTCTGTTTTTTCTTTATTAGTTATATATTTGACTTAATAACCACGGGTTAAACCACTAGTTAAATCATATAATCCTGACCCAATAATTTTTTCGGTTCAATGTTCGTTCCTGATCTCACAACATTGAATTGATAAAAGGGAAAATCAGTATTAATAACGTTGATATCAATCTATATAAATTAAAATAATTATAACAATTGAATATGTGGATTAATATTCTTCCTCAACATGTTGATATCCTCGTTACCAATTATGATTTTTACGATGTTACTTTATACACGCAAACAATAACCCTTACCTAGACCTACCGCATGAGATATACGACATTGATTGGAATTTTAAAAAACAACCCCAAGCATTTATTCGCCATATTAATTTTTCAGTTCATGAATTTGCTAGCACACCAACCACCTCCCAATTAAGAGGTCCCATGGTTTTCTCGGCGGTGGCTCTTGTGCATACATCATAATACATGCAACTGTATTGATAAATTCCGACTTGCAATAAATATATATTGAAATACAATCTAAAAATCATCTTTTTTAAGTCTATTGACTCTATTCCCATTATCTAAACAAAAATAAGAACATGTAAAATATAAAACTCAGGAGCTAGTCAGACGCCTCAAGCAATCAACCACCATTGTGTGTTTAAGTAGATATTTGGAGAGGCTTTATTATTGTGACTGATTCTCTATGAAAATTAAATGTTCTCAAATAAATAAATAAATAAATACGAGTATTTTCTCTCCAATTCCCAACCAACCAAAAAGTTTGAAAGTATATTAATTAATTAGTTTGATCAGAAAAACATCACCATGTCTACAAGAAAGGAGGCCAAATATGTGTACTGTGAATCAACACGTGTGAAGTCAAAGCAACACCCTCCATCTACCCTACGAGACTAGGGTCTCTTTCTCTCTGACTGACTCTGACTGACTCAGTCACTCTTTCTTCATTAATTGTATGGACGAAAAAAAAGGCCGTCAAAGGCTTTCATAGCTTTGACTAGGGTTACCCTTACGTGGCACCCTTGCTGTATTGTTACGGCTACTTTGTGGGCGCCGCTTGTCAGTTCTGCTTATTACCTTTCAGTGGACCCCACGTTTTATCTACTATTACCCTCTTCTCCTCTTTTCACTGTCTAGTCTACCCCTCTCTAAACATCTTCTCCCAGAAGGGTATTGTTGTCATGCAGTATATAAATGTGCAATAATAATAAAAAAATCATAAATGTGGTGACTGATGACCTAGTTTTCTTCGGTATAATAAATAAGGCTTTTCTTTTCTTTAAAATATCTTTATACATCAGTACCAAAAGGAAGATTGAGATCAAATGAAAAGATAGGAGGAGGAGGAGGAAGATTGAGATCAAATGACAATGGAGTTTTCTTCACCTTCTTCTTTTGGATCTCTATTTTTTCTTTTCTTATCTGATTTTTTTCTTCTTCATTTCTAACTTTCACAGCATCAAATCTATAACCAGTAAAATACTTACCTGAAGAAGCAGAGGAAATATTAATCACTGGTGGATGGTTATTACTACTCATCGCCGGAGCACCGGGTGATGAAAACAGATTCCGATGGAAATCTCCGGTATTATTATTGTAATTCCTCCATTGCTGCTGATGAAGTTGATTTTGATGATGCATCATAAAAGAAGACCTAATACTTAATGAAATATTAGTATTAAGTCCATCTCCAAAATTAGTTTTTGCTTTAGGTCCTCTTAGATTTCTCGCTGCTTCATCGTAAGCCATTGCTGCTTCTTCTGCTGTATCAAAAGTACCTAACCATTTTCGTGTTTTCTTCCAAGGATCTCTAATCTCAGCAGCAAATCTCCCCCATGGTCTTTTTCTTACTCCTCTGTAATGGGTTTCTTTCATTGGAGCCACCACCGCTGCTGCTGCTTTCACTTGCTGCTGATGATGTGGATGAAGGGGTTGGTGATGATGATTATGAAGATGAAGATCTTCAACTGTAGAAACTGTAAATCCTGCTTGTTTACGATGATGAAGAGTTTCTACCGCCATTAATGGAGGTAGCACTAAACTCTGAAAGTGTACCGTCAGGTTCTGTAAAGAAAAAACTTTTCTAGAGAGAGGAAGAGTTTGTGTGTAGAGTAGGGGACGAGTGAGAGAGAAAATGAGGCTGCTATTTATAGAGAAACGTTTATGGTCTCAGTTAAAGCCGACAAGAGGATATATTTATTATTAATATTTTTGGTTGGTGTTATTTTTTAATATTTGTATTAATCTAGGGTTTTTTTTGGGAATTGTATATTTTTTTTCAAGTACCGGAGGACCAAAAAGAAAATTTAAAATTTTGTTAACAAAAAGAGTAAAAATGGATTAGAGAAGAAAAAGTAGTAGGTGAAATTAAATTTACAAAAAGTTTCACAAATAAAAAGGATTAACTAAAATGGTTTGTCCATATTGATCATATTATTTTATCTAAACCTATTTGATCTTAAAATTAAATTAATATTTTTTATTTTATTTAAAAATTTTGCAATCATTAATAAAATAAAAAATAAGAATCAAGGATAAAAAATTTAGTCAAAAAGTTAGAATGTCATAAAACTAAAAGCTCTTGACAGGTTTTTTATATAAGAAGAAACAAATTCTTTGGCATCCCAACTTCTTAATCAAATTTTTTCCCTTTGACTCTTGTTCTTCATCTAATTGATGACCACATGTTTTTCAAGGTGGACAAAGAATATTAATTTAATTTTAGGATCAAGTAGGTTTAGTAGAGGTGTTTATGATCGATTTTGGTTCGGTTTTATGCCAAACTAAAACCGAAACCGACAAGGTCGGTTTTTTAATTATTTTTCCATAATCGTTCTGTTTACTGCCGGTTTGGTTTTACTCGGTTTTCTTTCGGTTTCGGTTTTTTCAAACGGGTTTCGGTTAACCGTTTGGAAAACTAAAAATCAAAAAAAAAAAAAAAAAATCAAAAAAAATTTAAAAAAAAAGTGGATTCTTCCATAACTAGAAGAGAACTAGGGTTAGAAAGTTAGGATGGGATTATATATCAAAGGTAATGAAGGGTTCAGATTAGATCTATCAAAAATTAGATCAAGGGTCTTAAATAGTCGGTTTTCCATGGTATAACGGTTCGGTTTTTGGTTAAAACCAAAACCAAAACCGTGACTACCGGTTTTCATACTATTTTTCCATAACCGTTCCATTAGTAAACTGTTCGGTTCGGTTTTGGCCAATTCGGTTCGGTTTTGACCAATTCGGTTCGGTTTTGGCGGGTTTCCGTGGAAACCCGTTACCATGTACATCCCTAAGGTTTAGATTAAAAAATATGGATAATAAGGAAAAATATATATATATAGTTTTGATATCCTCCTTCTCCGCTGCGAGAGCGTCATTCCACTACTACCCCACTAATAACTCTCTTTTCGCATTTTAAAAGATCTTCTTTCAATGGTGATTGCTGGTTTTGAAAAACTGTTTAAAACTGTCAGTTTACCAAAACCGTCCGGTTTTGAACCAAACTGAATTTGCTAATGATAATTGCTGGTTTTACAAACTAGAAAACCAAGATCATCGGTTTCGGTTATGGTTGGCCCGAAAACCTTACCAAACCGCACCATATGCCACCCTACATAGTAGATCAATATCTTATCAAAAACAATTCAACAAAATTTGTTCCTATGTTCATAACCAAAGCTTCTTCTCTCTTTTTAGAATTCCAATATCAAGAGTAAATTGCATTATATATGCTTTGGGATTTTATTTCTCTATCTAAGATCGAACAAAGAGTAATATTCCCTTCGTCCCACATGTATAGGCGGAATAAGTAAAATATCTCATATTAAGAATTTTTTTTGATTTCATTAATATCCATTGTCTTTCCTGTTTTAGCATGTATCACATTCTCAATATAAGAGACATTAATTTAATTGTGATGATACCTGTACTTTTAAAGTAAGGATAAACGTGGTAAAAATAATTCTTGGAATTAGATTTTTGTCTATCTAGCGGGACAAAAAAAATCCGATGTTGCTATACGTGGTTCAACAGAAGAAATTTATATCAAATTGGAAATTCCATTAATGTGTACGGATCGCATGATTTACCGGTTGGATCAGACGGTTTAACATACTTAAAATATTTTTTAATAAAATTATTAGGCTAATATTAAACTGGACCAGAAAAATGACCGGTCAACTGGTTTTTCGGTCCACCCAGCCGGTGCGGTGCGGTTGTCAGAGTTAAAGTGTAAGCCACATTCCACTTTACATTACTCCTGCATCAACTAATCTTAAACAAAAAGAAACATTAATCTTAAATGAGAATCTCTAATTTGTATCAATATTAATTGTGAAAATCAAACTCGTGACCCATTAATGATTATAAAAAGGATTTTGTGACAAATATATAATAAATTTTAATTGTCGTAATAATCCTATTGAAATCATATATTATTGGTGGAGCAGGCGGTAGTTAATAATGCTTTCAATTCACCCCCACTCCCTCAACAACTTTTACTGATTCAAAATCAGTGATTCTTTTTCATATTCTAATTCTGTCTAAACGTTTCACAGGATAAGAAATAATAACATGATCTTCGAAACTGCTTCTTTCTTTCCTTTTTCGTCAATTTAACATCAAGGTTGAGCTTTATTGCATTATTTTTAATCACGAAAAGATATTTTCTTTGGTTTCCAAATTGAAGATTTTGTATACAGTAGTCTAAATTTGTGATGGAAAACAAATCAGGTGAACCGGAAAAAACCTAGCTGACACAGTTGGTTCACCGGTTGGACCATATGGTTCAACTGATTTTTTAATTTTTTAATGTATTAGTAGGTCAAGATTGAACCAATCCTTTTTTTACTAGTTTACTGGTTCATCGGTTAAACCGGCTGGTCCGGTCCGATTTTTAAAACACCGGCCAAAATTAACATTACGAACACCAAAAATTATAAAATTAAGATATTAGCATTTATTACTCTTGACGGTTTTAATTAGAGAATTAATTTAGAATTAGGTAGCAAAGAACCTAGTTTATACTACTGTCTAATAAGGGATATAGTTATAACCCTGAAAATTAGGCTAACTCAACTTCTTGAGATAAATTTTTTGAATTAATACAATTACCTTTTAAAATAAAACCTTAATATTTAATATAGTAACCTTAAATTATTAAGAGTGCAAATGGATAAATTTTTGATGTGGACATGTGGTTCCAATCAAAATACGACATGTGGTATAAATTAGTTAAAATCCAATAATATTTACTGCAACCTTATTAGAAGGAAATAAAATTTTAAAATATAAATAAATATTAATTCATTGGATATGATATTTTATTAAAAGCATAGTACTGCATGTCAAATTATAATTTGTACTACATGCACACATTAAAAATTTAGGAAACACTATCTCCACAGATATGGTAAGCTGCTTGGGTATTTTAAGTCGTTGATTATAAATTAAACGCCGGCTGAACAGTCTATTTTATGTTTATTCTCATACTATTTACTCAATATCATAATTTACTAGTAGCAATCCGTATTCTGAATCGGACAATGATATATTTACATAATATATTCATTTATTATGCATCCCGTAAAATCATAGTTTGTTTATCTAAATACAAATAAATTAAACAATAACATTTTCAAAAGTCTAATTTACAGTTAAAATTATTGTACCATTTCTATAATAGTGAAGTTAATTAAAATTGTCCATAAACACTCAATAGAACTGGTTTTGTTGAAAAAGAAACAAGAAGTAAAAGAATTGATATATTAGGGTTATAACTTCATTTAATTTGGTGGAAGAGCCGTTTCATTGAAAGATAATTGTTGCTAAAACAGATCAATATTCTCAGTTGCATCTTCATCTTTTTGAATTTCTATGTTAGTGAAATATGTGAACGAAGATGATGATGATGAAGATGCGAGTTGAACATTGATGTTTATCCTGATTCCTGACCCGTTTCAGTCATTAGATACTTTAATGTTACAAAACATTATTTAACCGAATTTGAACTTTGAGGCGAAGGTTTGTTGTGTAATTTGATTCATTTGAAGAAGATACGTACTCTGTTTTTTCCTCCATTCTTCTGAACCTCTATTTCAAAAACAGCCAAGAACCCAATATTTCCATCACTAGAATCAATGATTTAGAGAAAGGGATTTTGTCAATTGCTTGAAGGGGTTTATCCTTTGATGCTTTTGTGATTCTAGGCCTGCTTCTTGGTTCGATACTCATCAACCAACACATAAATAGTTACGAGCTACAAGGTGAATATAATGGTTATGCGCTAAACCTATTTTTAGCGCGCATAACTAGTGGCATTCACAGTTGAGTTCCCTACTTATGAAGAATTCAGCTGTGAATCCCACTCTAGTCTCGTGCTGCCACTAGTGCTCGTAAAGGTTGAACAGCTGCAATAGACAATCAAGGACAAATTTACTTCACGTTGCTGCGGATAATAATGAGCTCGTGCTGTTCCAACATGTTTGGGTATCCGAAGTTGACAGAAACCCTAGGCAGGAAAAGGGATTACTATGGTAACACAGTGGCATCTTACACTACCCCAAAGCAACTATCTTTTTCCTTGTCTCACACACAGGGAGGAAATACAGGATCATCTCCAACAGTATATGCTAAAAAATTATAGCAATCTTTGACATAGTCTAGTACTTGTACTCTATATCTAAAGAAAAATCATTAATCATTGCTTTGTAAGGTGTATGTTGAAATATGAAAATTCCTATCTAGAAATACAAGATTGTTTCATTCCATCTCCTCATTTAAATTTGCTAACTGCCTTACCTTTCAAAGAGGACCACGCCTGAGCATATTGACCGAGAAAAACCAAACAATGCACCACAGGATGAAGCTGCACAAACTGATGTTTGTCGAAGACGGGATCAGTATTCAGTGAGACAAGGGACCTTGCCAGCCCATCACCGGCAATTGAAGCCAAAGGCTCATCCTCATGCAGCACCTGCAAGTTAATTATAAAGTATTCAATAGTACGCTTTAGGAAGGGGGGAGTTGTGGAAGGAGAACATTCAACAATGATACAGCAAAACCAAATGTAGTGTGTTATGTTGTTAATATAGAAATTATGGAAGAAACATGATGGTAACTGTGAAAAGTTTGAAATACTCTGCATTGTTTCTCGTGCTTGTTTTGTGGTGCTATTGTGTCCCGTCTTTGTGCAGTGGCACATTAGATAGTAAAGATTAACTACTACATAGAGAGACAAGCAAGAGGGAAGTACTTTCAGATCAATGATCACGTTAAATTTTGTGATGCACAGATGGAATGACAAACAAAAGAAGATGAATCATACTTTGCAGTACCAATTAACTTACGATAGCTACATAATGACACTGCAACTACGCCAAGACTTTCTGGCTTCTCTTAGTCTCAAATGCCAATACTTATGAAACACGAGCAGGAATAAGTGATTAAATTTCAGTTTAGGAGCAAGAAACTCACAGTGCAACAATGATAGTTGAAGACAACAGGCCATCTTGAACTAAGATATCTCGCCAACCCACCGCATAAATCAACTCGTACAGCATTTCACTTCCAGAAACTGAAAAGTATAACTGGCTACAACTTTTAGACCAAGATGGTGGGACAGCCAAAAAAATTATGTTTCAAATCTATATATGCTGGTAACGGAAAGGCGATCATCCAGCAAAATCTTAAAACAAAAATGGGTAATAAATAATAACCCAACTCCAGATAAAAGCTTCCTCGATAAAAAACCAATTTTTATATATATATTGAGTGTACCTTGATCTGAGCATGAAACAAAAATGTAATATTGAACTAACATGTTACAGATATTGCTCAGTGATGAAAACGTTCCTGAACAACTTAAGCAGAATATATAAAGCTATCAGAAGCAACACAAAGCCAGTTTCTGATCTAAAACTGCAAAGGCTTTCTCTAATTATGCAACAAGAAGCTCCTTCAGTGAGCAAGACCGATCTTAATTTATCTTTGACGGCGTGGTGGTAGCAGTAGTAGTAGGATTAGTATCGTAATACATGTCGGCTGACGAAGTATCTATATCATTGAAGCCTAATTCTTCGTTTTCTGCCCATGTTCTCTCGTATTCCTCAACTACAATCACAATAAAAATGATAGTCTCAGTACAGCATAATTATAATAGAAAAAATACTATCTCTGCGCAGCTAAAATACACAAAAATCAGATGCTACATAGTAATAGCTACAACTATTATAAAGCAATGACCCACGCCCCTCAAGCTTTTCAAAATCTTAAGTTCAATGGTGTCTACCCACTCCTATGAGGATATAAAAATCACAGGACACCAAAAACGATCAGTGTCTGGTGGTTTGGTAATTAGGTCAGTTTATCCAATCCACCTAGTGAATTCTGGTCATTATGTTGAGCAGAAATTAAACTCACCGACACACCAGTCAAAAGTTAATGATACCACCCACTGTTACAAACTGGCAACCCCAGAAAACAAATGTGATTACATATGTTTTTAATAAAGTATATTCTCTACTTAGACCAACCACAATTTTCAGGTTAACTGAATAATAAACAAGTAAAAGGAAAAGAATCAGGCATAAAAGGTAGGAGAAAGAAGCATACAGATTAGCTGATGATCATCTTCAATGGCCTCGGTAACTGGTGATACAAATGATCTTGCCAACCCATCGTCAAGGATTAAAGTCCAAGGCTCCTCCACATTCAGAAGCTGCCAGTCAATTAGTAAGGAGCACAAGATTTAATACGCAAAGGCGAAACTAGTTGGGAACGGGAAAAAAAAATTATACATGATATAATCTATTAAACACCTAATTCAGTGGTCCGGTCTGGTGTCTACTGCCGCATCTGATACATGTACCAGCGTTGACATTGGCCAAAAATTAAAGTATGCTCCGTCGTTTCTACAACGAATGTCATAAAGCTAAAGGTCTTTAACAGAAAGTGCCTATTACACAGATTATGGATGAAAATTATGTGTTAATTCGAAATACTTGAAGAAGAAAAAAATTATACTTCAAGCAGCATAGGATAAAACTGAAATCATAGAACAATAATTACAACAATTCACCTTCCTTAGCCTTTCGCTGAATTCTTGCCACTTGGTTTTTGTCCATGGATCAGAACTATCACCACCACAGCTAAATCCCTGTACACAGTCAAGATCTGCAACAAGATGACACATTCAACCAAATGTAATAAGTACAGGTTGTACGAGAGTCAAGAGTACTGGTTTGAAAAACATTATCTATTTGAGACACTACAGCTGCAGATTTGAATCCATCTAGATGTTAAAATTTGCAAAAAAAGTCATAGCTTTGGTCCCTCGTTTGATGATAGTATAACAGTTTTCATGTCCACCTTCATGGCCAAAGACAACGGCTACAGATAACTTAACCCTTTAACCTTTTTCATATACGCAATCAATTAAGTCCCAAAAGGCAAATGCAAGCCACTAAAACTGACCCATAAACTTATGAAACAAATCAAACAAAGGTACCAGATTAACATTTTATGTCGAAGTAGAAACGGAAACACAGCAATGAAAAAGCAGAGTTACGAATTACTTACTTTCACAAATTTTTGTTATCAATCCTTCAATTGTTGTCACCATTCCACCTAATGTGCCACAGCCCAACTCCAAGTCAAGTTCTGGCACGGACACGCTTGCATGATCTGACTGATAATTACAACATGAACTAGTTTAGAAAATCAGCCTAGAAGGCTGGAACTACATTTAAAGGTCAGAAACACATGAAACCTCTCAGTCAAAAGAAGAAAAAACAACATATTTGTGATTAAGAATTGATAAGAATTCAAAGGATGAAATTAAGTTCTTATCCACACCTACAGGTACAAGTATTAAGTCCTTAAACATCTAATCAGACAAAACAGCTAAATTAATAAGAAACTAACTAATAATATAAACAAAATCGTACAAATTTAAATTGTATAAAACAGTTTTCCAATATAAAGAAGTTCTATCAGCACAAAGAAGATCCTAATCTCTCCCTGCATATTAATGCAACATTGGGTTTTTATGGTTTAGCAACAGATCATGATTAGTTTGTGTAAAACCGTATAAGTGACAAACTCAAACTGAAGTGCAATAAAAGTTTTTAATCATGCACCAAAGTTTATATCTGGTTAATGCTACATCATAAAGTAGCTTAAAGACAGACACCACCTAGTGACAAACATTCAATCTAAGTCTACAGTGAAGTATCTCTCGAACTTGTGATGATTAATATTGAAGGAAACATGTCTGTTGAAGCATGACACGGACTCTCTTCTAGCTCCACAGACAAAAAGGTTTTCCACTATCAAACAAGTAAGAGGAGATATGGGTAAAACCGTAAAAGTTCAAGTCTGAAACTCAGTAGGAATAATACTATTTATCTTTTATCTCTAAATAGTTCTATCTCTAAAGGTATGATCTGTTTCTACTGCCATGCTTGTAGCTTAACCAAAGTTGTAGAACATGTAACAATATACATTAAATATGATTAAGCATAACGTAAAACAACAATCATGTTTATCAGTAACTAAACGAGTCTCTTTTAGAAGATAAGATTCATGAGAATCAATTGGATGACAAAAAAAGCAAAAGCATTTATCAACTAAACAAGTCTCCCTTAAGCACCAACTACACAAGTTTTAGATTTTTAAGGTTGATATTGTGTACAAAGCAATCGACCAGATAGAGAGAAGAAAGACCTTTATCACGTCACGGCTTAGGTCGGCCTGGTTTTTAACAAGAACTGTTATCTTCTTTCCTTTTTCAGGGACGTGGCCACCAGCTTTCAGCTGTTGCAAAAAAAAAAACGTGATAACTAAATGATTACAAAAAGCCAAAAGGAATGGTGAAATAAAGACTTATTTTAGAAACAAACCAACCTCAGAGTTTCGGTAACCGCAACCATCACAAGTTGATGCCATGATGATCACTTCTTGGAAGTAAGGGATATCTGAATCATGTTAAGGTTCAACTGAAAGCAAATCGATATAACAAGTATCCATTTTGGTTTCATATAAAGAAATAACATGATTAATTTTTAATAGAAGTTTCAACTGAGATTCATATAATGACACCGTGAACTTGAAAAACATATAGCCACTCATAGTACATGAATGTTATATTTGATATTACTCCTGCACCTGTCATTGCTTTAATGGAGGTGTGTGTGCCAGAAACTGTTCAAATAGCTAATTCCTAGCACAAAACTTAGAACAACATGCAAACATACAATCAATTTTATTGATGAAGCTCTCTTCTAAAGTCTATTTTTTTAGGCTTAGCCTTTCATAACTGATATGACTAGACAGGATAGAAAAAAGAAGTTCCTTCTCTAATGTGTCTGCGAAATCAATCCCCGTGACAAATCGTGGACAGGTAGCGCTCTCCTATAAAATTGTCATTTATAGAGAAAAAATAATAGAAACAAAACAAGAACAGATAAAAAGGATACTGAAGACAAACATTCGGGTTTCACAAGGGATAGCACAAGATCCGCAAGTCGATGGGAATGCCATTACCTATCCAAGAAAAGTGTGTAGCACTTAGCAGAGCACAAGCAATCTAAGATTTGAAACAGCACCCAAATCACATTTAATAATTTAACTTACCTCATCTGGTGTTGAATACCTAAATAAGGATGCAGCAAAATTCTCACTATTACCCTGAGCGATAGACCGTTGAAAGGCCACAGCTCCAACTGACCCATGTGGCACTTTTGCTGTTCCATCAGGAACATCACTTTCTCCTTGTGATGCATTACTCCCAGTTTGACCTTCTGAAGATGGGTCAACAACAAAACCCAACATGGCTTGCTGTTCATCAGTCCTCTCATAAAACTTAAGGGTCAACGATGGGTCCACAGACGGAGCAAACCTAGAGAAATCAATAGAATCATCAACTTGAGATAAGACACGCATACGAACCAGAGGACCTAATAATCGACCAATACGATGAAAACTCACGATTGTAAAACCATGTTATGGCAAAACCAAACTGAATTCCAAGGCCTATGAAATTTGACAATTGACAATTTAAACCTCAACTACAAAGTACAAAACGATCTTATGGAGACTGAGCTAGGTAGCAGAAAGGTTTCATGATTCTTTTAATGTTATTTAGCGTAAGCAATCATTAAGTGTATAGTTAGGACACTTCCCTAAATCCCCACACCCTATAGCTGGCTTCAGCACCAATCCAGACCCTCCAATTGCTAAAAGACACTTGAGCAGTTCAGCAGTTCACATATTGATAATTAACAAGTGACCAGTAGTAACCTTCACTATCAGTCACGAGTTATGAGGTCTATCGCTTCATCCTTCTTCAAAAACAATAAGGTTCAACCCAAATAGAAAGTCTAAAGAATATTATGTGTTGCCCTACGTCACTTCAAATGCAAAAAGGGTCGTGTTTAATACATTTCAGTTGTTTCACACAAAAATTACCATGTGAAATGATTATCACTTGACATGTGTAGGGGTCACACTATATCACACAAAAAATCAAGCAAATGAAACCAATACAAACAATCATCAACTAAGCCTAAAAACAAATGACACCTAACAAATTTCAATGCTTAGACAAATCAAACTTAGAACAGAGAACTCATCAAAATATAAAAAAACAAAAAATGAAAAGGAAAATTAATGATGGAAAGAACTAAAGTGATATTTCAACCAAAAGCCATATCTTACGGATTCTCGATGAAGCTGTTTCCCGATGGATCATCAAGAATGAAGGTGAAGGATACATCTCCTTTTGCACAGGAATTCAATTTCATTAAAAAACGATCTAGAGCCTCAGCTGTCTCGGGGTCCACTTTCTGAGAAATAAGAAATCAAAAGATTAAGTAGCTGTCGAAAAGAAGATATTACGTTGCATCACAGGGAACAGGTTTTCTCGAATCAATGCACCTTTCGTTCATCTTGAAGGGCTTGCAATTCGTTCACAGCTCGCAACAACACACCCTCAACCTGGAAGAATACCGTAGATTAGTATTGGTGTATGACAAAGTGGGGAAATTCTACACCAAACCTGGACAAAAAGTTCAACAGGATAATTTCCTTCTATCTTGAAGATAATCAACCTAAAGAATTCTAAGTGCCTTGGCTTGGAATATAACCAGTTCCACAGTAAAAGGTATATTCTTAGCAAAACAATTTAGCGAGTCACCGAAAGGAACTTGTAGAAATCTTGCACTATATAACGCATCATAAGAGATTCCAATCTATCAGAAACTAGAATGAAGAATCTTCGAGGATATGTATTTATTCTTAACGCTAATCTATAAACAGCTGAATACATGAAACAGAACTATAGGACAGAATCTCTGTACGACTGGTATTTCAATCACTTCTCTGGCATTAGTTGGACTACAGATTATTAACTTCCTTAGGTAACCTTTTCTATATGATAAAGATAATCTAGTTTTTCAAAATTAAACTTGTTGTGATGTCATAACTGGTAACAGAGATTTATTGCTTGAGACATCGGACCAGCTTCCGTGAAAACTTTAACAAAAATATTTGAATATCATAAAATGAGATATGACGCACAACAAAAAACAAGAGCACTGCATCAAGCTTCCAGAGACAGAGTACATAATTATCTAACCACACAAAGATTTGTCAAAAAAAGATAACTAACCTAAACTAAGCGTTTAGTCCCAAACAAGTTGGGTAGGCTAGATATGACATCCTAAAGAAGATAACTATCAGGATATAAAAGATCTACCGTTGACAATGTACCGCGTTGAGCTTCTGTTGGAATTTCAAAATCCAGTTCTGGTATCTGCAAATGAAAATTAAAAAACACAATAGAGTCGCGAGAATTGCATGGCAAAATAAAAAGAAGCTCTGAAACGTTTTACCAAAAAATAAGTGGAAAGAACGAAGCCATATCATTACTTTGGCTTGATCCTGGCTCATCTGTGTCAGAGAAAGGAAGCTCCCGATTTCTAAAGTGTTGATAGTGCTTTGCAATAGCAATTGCAAATGCTTCCCAGGCATCCCAAATTTTGGTCTTTCCTAAGAGCTTCCTAAGTTCCACGTGTTTTTATTGGGCTAGGAAAAGTTAGCCATTTCTACCCACCTACTTTCTCCACCTCACTGTATCAGTAGATAATTTAACTTCACGTTTCAACCAAAGCTACCTACTAGCTCAATGAAAAAACATGGAACTGTGTTTGTTTAGGAAGGGCATTTAAGGTACTAAATTGGCTAAGTAGCATCTCCAAACTGGCTCATTCATGTACAACAACTCCTTTGTGTGTGCATAGAAAACAGATCTCAGGTTCATAGCTAGACTACCAATACTTTACTGGATATAATCAGTAAATCGTATTGCATTTGCCAGAGTATTATGAATCACATAATATGAAGCAGATTTAAACCAGTGATACGAAAAAAAAATAAATAATTGGATCAGATCAGCAAGTCATATTGTATTTGCTCGAGTATTATAAGTCACAGACTCGCATGTCAGGAACCAGATTTGAACTGGTGACACGAGGATATTCAGTCCTCTGCTCTACCAGCTGAGCTATCCTGACCCTTCCTAAAGCATCATCCCAAAACAGGTTAACGAATGGAAAAATACGTGTTGCCTATTAACAATCATGTCAAATCATCAGCAATTGATTTCCCATGTCCCAGTTTTGGAAATTTGACCTTCACGTGTAACCTTTTATGTAGGCAACTAACTTGTTTACGGTTTGCTTAACCAAAGACACTTACAGACTCTAATATGTCTTCACCTAATGAGTTAACATACTACCTCATAACTCAGTGCACAATGTTGCCTAAAAAAGTTGTATAACGTGAAAGATAAATTGCCAATCCACAAGCAAACTAGTAGCAAGTGATTTAGAAGCTTATAAACAAAGAAGATGCAAAAAAGTTCTTACAAAAAACAACATTTCGGCAGCCATAAGAAAAATAGATTGTTACCTTGATGGTGGCTGAATCAGATTTAACCACCTGCCGGTTGAGCATCTGCATAAAGAATGCAACCAATTATATTAACCCACCATAAGAACAAAACCATTCACAAAAATTGTCTTGAAGCAATCTTCTGGCTTAGCTATAAATCTCAGACATGTGCTTATTAATAAACAAATAGATAATAACTTCTCAACACCAAAGCACACACTAAACGCAATACATAAGTGTTTTCTTCTCAATTGTTTGATAGTAAGCCCTGCTGCCAGTTTGCAATTTAAAACAAGGTAAAGCTCTCATTCCATGTGCAATACCTAGCCCGTGCAGAACACGGCAAAAAGTTCTCAAACACTACTCTACGAATATTCTCTTGTCAATATCAACTTTGGAATGAATAGACAAAATTAGCATAGATGCAACAGGTGATATAATCCAGCTCCAACAAGATCAATATTTTTGTTTGAGGTGACATACCTTCAGATCACCCGCCGGGACCTTCAGACTATAGGAACACCCTTTAGGTTGGAGCTGACCAGCAAACTGAACCTCGTTGTTTCTAAAAGCATAGTTCAACAATTAAAAGAACAAAATCCAAGTAAGCATTTACTCCCCTCAATATCAACACTATCAAAACCAGTAATTAAAACAGCTTCCGGCAAAGCCTATTGTAATATAAACTAAATGATTTAGAGAACTACCTCTCGTGACAATGTGGGCATTCAAAAGCCATCAACACTACCTGAAATCAACACGTAGATAAGTTAATTGTACTTTTTTTTGTTCTTAACAAAGTCTATATCTAAAAATTTGCTCCTTTTCTTCAACGTACCTCTCTAAAGTTAGGAATCCGCGTTAATAGTATGCTTGTCATACCCTGTTAAGAAATTAACAAGAACCCTAATCACAAACAAAACTGAATAACACTAACCAACGGAAAGTTCACACCTTTGATGAAATTTCAAATAAAGCTTACACCGTTTGATGAAATTTTAATGAAACGTTCAATTAAAACACATTCAAAATGGAAGAAGAGAAATTTATAAGAATGATTTCTGAAAAAAATCTTACATTTTCATGACAACGCATACAAAGACTTTCAATCTGATGAAGTGGTGTTTGTGAATCATCTTCAGCAGAAACTGCTTCAACTGCAGATCTTACATCGGTTATAGGAATAGGATTATTACTTGAACTCATTCTTATCTCTATTTCTCCTAAAAAATATGGTTCCTTTTAGGGTTTAAGAGCTTGAAGGGTTTTGGATATGGAAATTAGATTTTGCAGATGGAAAATTAGCTGTAAATAATTAGGGTTTTTGGTGGTGGTTTTGTCTGTGTCTCAGAACAAGAAAACTAGAGAAAGAGGCAATGAATTCTATTCCGGTTCACTATTTAGAGCTTTGTGGCCCTAAACTAGTAATTAGGGTCGAGTCGACTCGACTCCGGTCTTTACGGTTCAGATTCTTAGAGGGTGTTTGGGACAGTAATTCAAAATGACTTCTACGAGTAAAAAAAGTACTCTCCGTGCCACAAAAAATGAGTTGTTTCTTTTTTATTTTTGTCCCAAAATAAGTGATCTTTTTTATTTTTATATGCTATTTTTTCAAACAAATTCTTTACTAATAACTAGTGTTTGCTCTAAAAAATATAAAGAATTTGGTAAATATATTTATTCAAAGTTTTAACACAAAAGAATGGATAAAATACTATAAAATAATTCTCTCATATTTTTCTAAAAAATTATACAAATACTAAGAAGCTCATTTTTATGGGACAGAGGAATTTTTTTCTTTTAAGCAAACAGTTTTTTATTAACCTCTGAGATTGACTTTTGTTTCTGTTTTTATTATCCAAACACTCTTCTAGTGATTACGACTTAATTTAAACTAGAACCATTAAGAAAGCCGAATATGTACCCACCAGATATCGAGTATACTCAATAGTTACTTGGAAACGGTAGAAAATGTGAAAATTGAATTAAATTTATTGTTCATCCAATAGTGAATTTAATTGGTTATTCGTAACGCATGTCCTCCTCCTTAAACAATACTCAATGACTTTCTTCCAAAGATCAATCGTATAACTCATAAGCTTAATTCCTTTATAATTTGTATAACTATGAATATCATTCTTCATAACTGGTACTGCTACTTCTTTACTTGTTTGTCATCTGGTTTGATCGAAAAATATTATTTTCCAACTTGGTTAGCCAAGTTATTCCTACACCTCCAAGACATCTCCACACCTCAATATAGACGTTATCAAGTCCCAGCGCCTTCCCTAACTTTATAATTTTTAACACCTCTTTTACCTTAGCTTCTTGAATTCTCCTGACAAATCCTCAGTTGGTGTCGTCAAAAGAGTTATCCAGGAATATTTACGGTTGGGTTTGGGGTTCCCAACCCAAACGTAAAACATTCTTTTGAGCATTGAGTTTAAGGTCAAATCGGGGTTTAAAAATCAAACTTTTAAACTTACTCAATCACTTTAACTATATTGAAGGTAAATTAGGTCATTCAAACAAACAAAAACCGAAAACAACACAAGTATTAGAATCCAATTTTGAATGATCCAGGAATATTTACGGTTGGGTTTGGGCTTCCCAACTCAACCGTAAAATTGTTATTCATATTTACGGTTGGGTTTTGGCTGAAAACCCAACCGTAAGTCTGGCATAAAAAAATATCAGTTTTACGGTTGGGTTATTAAGTCAAAACCCAACCGTAAAACTAACATTTTTTTTTCATATTGACAGTTTTACGGCTGGGTTTGGACTTGCGAACCCAACCGTAAGTAATCATTTGTTTTGTTTTTTGACTTGATTTCTCCTTTGCTTGGTTTCCAACTTGAAATTTTTGTAAATAAAACATGAAATTTATCTAGACAAATTTAAGATAAAAACTTTCTCAAATTTAAGATAAAACTAAAGTTATAATACATCCACACAAAAAAAATCTTAGTTTGACGCAATTTTTATAATAAACATAGAGTTAGGGAGAAGGAGAAGGGGTATGTTGATCAGTTTGACGAACTTTTTTTTTGCTCGAAGGACAACGAGTACGAGGACCAGCACGACCGCCACGAGTACGAGCACCAAGACGACCGCCACGAGTACGAGCACCACCTTGCACATCCTCGGCTTTATCATGTGTCTCTTCATCACTAGGTTGCGGCTCTCTTCGGCTAGTAGTCGCATCTCTTGTACCAGCTCTACTCCTCTTTAAGCTTCGCACCGTCTCATTTTCGTCTGCTTCATGAAGCTTCCCAATTTTGGTTTGCGGGTTCTTTAATTGGTCAAACGTCATCACATCACCTCTACTTAGGCATTGAGTCATAGACTCTGCCAATGCAAGTGCTTTATATTTTACCTTATTTTTCTATTCACATATGAAAATAAATGTTGGTTGAGTCTTTAGTAATAAATCTTAAAAACATTAATAACAAAAGTAATTTATGTACCAAATTGAAATATGTTTTTTTCCAAACATCCATGACACCATCTATTGTGTTGTTTCCTTGACCTCTTTGAAGTATTCTCACAGATTTTGGATCAATGTTAATGACATTTGGATGACCAAAATGGCGATACCAATCCAAGTAATCTTCTTCAACCTCTTTTGTGCACGAAGATGGATTTACCTCCTCCCTTTGGATTTGGTATTCCGGTTGATGGCGGTTGTTCCAACCGTGAGCGAAGGCGTTGGGATGTAGTTGAGAACGATGCTTGGGCCTTCGATCATGGAGCCATTCACCTACAATTTTAAAGGCTTCGTGTGTTACCTTGGTTTGGACATAGCCATATTGGCGGAGAGTTCGACGGGGGTTGCACGTCACGAACCCAAACGGATGGTACAAGGCCCGTTGTACCCTGACACGTTTGATAATTGACGTAAATATTCAACTAATCGATCATCATCTATGTCAATCTTCACATAAGGATCAAAAACAACATCTTCAACGGTGAAAGCATCAATTTCACTTTTCATCTTTTCTATCTGCACTTCTTTGTGCTTTGACTGAGTACCAGTGAATCTGAATTTCTTTCATGTAGGTCCAGTAAAATCACCGCTCCACTCCGTCTTAGGAGCCAGACTCGGAAAGTGATCAAAGACCCATGCCTATGAAGATAATAAATATTAATATAAGATAACGCGCAAAAAAATTGAATTTAAACATTGAAATTCCAACAACAAATTACCTGAAGAAGACCAGTATTCCCGACAATCTCAGTTCCTTTAATCCTCGAAGCTTTTCTAAGGTTGGCAAGTAGGTAAGCGAGGGTGTCAGTTCCCCATGAATACTCATGCGTCTTCTGGAGATCCGTCAACCACTGTAGAAAGTGAGCATTGACCCTGTTTCCTGAGTTGTCAGCAAAGAAGATGGTACCAAGCATATATAACAGATACGCCTTGGATGTACGCATAGCTTTAGTTTCATCTATGACGACCCCATCATTTTCCAACTGCAGGGTCCCTCCAAACTTCTCCCTCAAACTACGCAACAAGATCTTCTTGGTCATACCTAAACCTTTCTTCGTTGCTACACCCGGTTTATCTCCAGCAGCCAATTTAAACTCTGACTCAGCTTCTGTCTTCTCCCATCCAAGGGTATCTTTGACAAGGTCACAAAGATGACTCCAAGACATGTTGTTGTCAAAATCTTCATACACGACTTTTTCTTCAACTGGTAAGCCAAAAATTGACTTGGCATCATCCGCTGTTATTGTCATCTCGCTGAATGGGAGATGAAACGTATCGGTTTCAGGCCAATAACGTTCCCTGAAGGCTGTGCAGGTAACACTGTCATACTCCAACATATAATTGTAAATTCCGAGAGCTAACCATGTACCATTTACGAGAACTTGGACGACCATACATTCTTAAACTAACGGCCAATGTTGAGCCCTTTGACGAACCAATTGCTTCACGGCCTGTGTATGATCCTACAAAGAATAAAAATAATTTTTTTTAACTTGAAGTTAAACAAACGGAAATTTAACAAAACAAAAGAATTTTTTAGATTAATACCCTAGTCTCAGCAATTTTGGCAGCCCATGAATGCGGATAACCAAATAATATTACGGACCTGTCTGGGGCCTCACCCCAAGGTCTTCAATTCATCTTCTTAGGCAACAATACGTCTTTTCCTTTGGGAATATGTTTGCCTTTCGGTTATGACTGCTTCCTTGGCTTTTTTCCTTTACTTGAGGTTCAGTAGAAGCAACAACAATTTATTTACCTTTGCCTTGAGAGACAAATTGTTCTATGTCCGTCTCTTCTTCATCACATTGTTGCTCTTGTGGTGGTTCTCTAATAACAAGAGCACCTCCACTGAACACCGGTGGATCTTCGAAGTCTTGAGGTAATACTTCTTGAGTAGAGCTACCACCCCTACCTCAAAAGTCGTTTTCTTCTTACCGTTCTTTCTCAAGACTCTATTATGTACCCCTAAATGAACTCCGTGGCAATGGGTTGAAGTGTGATCAATTGGTGTTAAATTATTACCCCTCTTCTTCTTATTCCTACAACATACAAGCAATACAAGTTAGATAACTTCCAAGCAATTCAACTCAAACAATAAAAATTTCTTACATTCAGAATTTTTTACAGTGGGGTTACACATATCGAACCCCAGCGTAAATAATAAACATCAAGAAGATAACCTACACATGAGCTTTTACGGTTGGGAATTGACAATCCAACCCAACCGTAAATAATCATCAACAGAAAAAATTTGAAATATGCAAAATAATTTACGGTTGGGTTTTCCAATCGAACCCAACTGTAAATAATCCTCAACACAGAAAATTTGAATATGCAGAATAATTTACGGTTGGAAATCAGAATCAAACCCAACCGTAAGGATTTTTTTTCTTCTTTGAGTGTAATTTTTTTTACGGTTGGGTACAGAATCGAACCCAACCGTAAAATATCATCTTCATCTCCTTCCTTTTTATTTACGGTTGGTTTTTTTTAATAACCCAACCGTAAAATGATTCGAACCCAACCGTAAGTTCTTGAGAACATACATTTACGGTTGAGTTTTCCAATCGAACCTAACCGTAAGTTCTTGAGAACATACATTTACGGTTGAGTTTTCCAATCGAACCCAACCATAAATGTTTTTGTAAACCTTTTTTTTTTTACAAATCCATCAATCAAACAAGAAAATCAATCAATTTAGGGTTCTAAAAATAACATGGGTTTTGTTGAATACCTTATATACACCATTTGTTGTGGTTTCGGAGTTTGATTTTGATTGTCACCACCGATTTGTTCTTCAATCTCTTGATTAGGTTGAAAAGTTTGATTTTGATTGGCATCACTACTACCTCCTACACCTTTAGTATGATTATTTATTACGAACTTTAGAGTTTAATCGACGAAGAATTTTTCGAATCGACAATTAGTCGATGAAGAATTTCGATGGAAAAGGATGTTACGGTTGGGTTGGAGAAGAAAGAGTTTGGTTTGAAATAAAAATGTATTAAATTAGAAAGATTTTGTTATTTTAGGTTTTAATAGAGTGAAGGGTAATATAAACATTTAACAAAGCTCATAAGACACCCCTTAACTATTTTATTAATCACCCTGAATCCTAAGGAAACCCTCTATAGAATTGGAAGCTCCTATATGAATTTTCCAATATTAAGGGGCACGACAAAAATCATCTTCCTCATATACTATCTTTAAGGGATAAATCATATAAACTTTTAAGGGGTAAAAATAGCTTTGGAACATCAACCATGTTTGATGGGGGTAGTGGTGCAATCGTGCCCCGACCTTGACTACTTCCACCGTACTTGTTCTAATTCACATTTGTTTAATTCCATCAACTATGTACCTCCAATGTGACTGCATTCTACAAACTATCCTTGGTCCATTTTTATAAATGTAACTTTTATAGTGTTTGATGCACACTACCAAAAAAAAATGTAATTCATTAATAATTTAATATCCATTTTCATAAAAAAAAATACAGAAAAAAAAATCCCTAAGAGGAAGCTTATTTATTATTTTTTACATTTAAATTTTAGGATCAAATTTGAAAAAATTATCCCGATGATTTATTAGTAGTATATTAATTCCAACAAAAGAATTTAATGATAACAAAAAAAAATTTAGTGTTTTTTTTTCAAAATTTTGTAATGCCAATATATGTGTTTTGTCTGTATGAAAGTGAAAAACCTCATTGCACATGTCACGTTTGAAACGCAATTGTCTTCCCTAAGACACATGTTCCTGGATACAAATGCTTAGAGTTACGGTTGGGTTTATTGGCCCAACCCAACCGTAATTCTTCCTGGATACAAATAAAAATGTCACCGTTTTGATCATAACTCCTTCATATGATATCCGATTGACCTCATTCTTTTTGGGTTAGCTCCGTCTTTCAATTATCTACAAGATAGAAATGAAAAAAATCTCAAAATATATTTATCTAATTTTACAATTGGGGTTTAAAGATTAGTTACAGTTGGGTTTCAATGCAAAACCCAACCGTAACTATATCAAGAAACATGCAACTAACATAATTAGTTACGGTTGGGTTTTTAGCCAAACCCCAACCGTAAATTCTACTGATAACTCAAAATTTGGAATCTCTAATTTGTTGATTTTTCGGTTTTTGTGTGTTTGAATGACCCAATTTACCTACAATCTAGTTAAAATGGTTGAATAACTTCAAAATTTGGATTTTAAAACTCAAATTTGACCTTAAAAATCAATGCTAAAAAGGATGAGTTACGGTTGGGTTTTAAGCCAAACCCAACCGTAACTATGTGTTCAAAGGGTGTTCATAGTGTTCTTGAGGTTACGGTTGGGTTTTGACTCCAAACTCAACCGTAACTGAAGATGTTCTTCGGTGTTCTTGGTGTTACGGTTGGGTTCGTAATGAAACTCAACCGTAACTGTCTCTGAATCACACAAAATCAAACTTTCAATTCGTGATTTCATCTAATTTGAGCCATAAAATGATCAAGATTTTAATCTAGAAAGACCTAAATGGTTACTATGGTTGATTGAATCAAAAACTAGGGTTTAAAAAAAAAAGAAATTTTTTTCTCACATTTCATCTAGTTTTTCATCCCCAAATCACAAATCCAAAAAAATAAATAAATTGATTTCAATTTGTGTTAGTCAAAGATTAAGTTTAATTAACCATGATTAGCTTAATTAAATTTTCACTAATTAAGGTAATTAACATATTAATGAAGGATAATTTGGGTATTGTGAAAATATTATGGATAAGAAGTTTTTAAGTTTTACTTCATAATGTCCTTATATCGTCTTATTAGAGGAGCCCCTCTATTAATATGGGAGCCCCTGTATCAGCCTTCATTAATAATTCGATTTCCTTTCGTTATGATTTACATTCGTCCTGTACGATTTGAACATCCATTTTCGGCATGATTATATACATCGAACACAATCCAATTCAGGCACACTGCATTTGAATTACATTTTATATAATATAGATTTTTTTAATACAAATGGGTCATAACAACACTAATACAGCAAAACTCGTTTTAAATGTTTTACAAAATAAATGATTTCCTAAAATCTAAGCCATTAAAATATCCTCGAGAAGTGCACTAAACAATCGTTAAGAAGAGTACGTCATCCTGAGTCTACCAGCAATAATTCTCTTCCCCAAAAACAACACAGGCAGAGGACATGCCTTTATGCTCTTTTCGTATCATAAATTAATTATTAAATTCCCCATTTTTTCAATTTTTAGGGTTTTACATATTTGTACCTCTGAAATTCACGAGCTTTTAAAAGAAAGAAATCAAAATTCTGTTTACATTTCAAATTCAAGGTATATAGATTTCAATTCTGCAAAAAAGGAAAGAAATTTACGCGTTTACATCTCAGATCTTTATCTCATTCTTAGGGTTTTCTGTTATATAACTGTATTTTTCAGGGTTGTTTTTCATCAGGAGCTTATAGAAAATATTGGGTTTTGAATTTGAAGTAAGAAAGGTGGAAACTTTGTTGTAATGGAGAAAGAAAAATCTCAAAACTCACATATTCATGGAGGTGGTCGTGGTGGTGGTGGGGGCTTACCACCTCCATCAATGAATCGTTACACTGCATTTCCATCTTCTTCTTCTGCATCACCATCATCTGTTGTTTCAGCACCATTAGAACAAACAGCTGAATTGGGTCATCATAATTTTAGTAATGATATAAGTGGTATGTCAGATTTACCAAGAAAAAATCTAGGGCATAGAAGAGCACATTCAGAGATTTTAAGTTTACCTGACGATTTAAGTTTCGATAGTGAATTAGGTGTTGTTGGTGGTTCTGGTACTGATGGGTGTCCTTCAGATGAAACTGAAGATGATCTTTTTTCAATGTATATTGATATAGATAAATTTACTTCAGCAACATCAAATGAGAATGGTGGTGGCAGTAATGTCGGACAAAGTTCAATGAGTTTGCTGAATTCTGAGAGTTTAGTAATTGGTGGCGGTGTTTCGAGTGAGAGACCGATGAGAGGTAGACATCAACATAGTGTTTCAATGGATGGTTCTTCTACTTTTATTAAACCTGAATTGTTAATGGGAAGTAGTTCTGAAAGTGGTGGCCCTCTTTCAAATGAAGCTAAGAAAGCTCTTTCGGCTGCTAAGCTTTCTGAGCTTGCACTTGTTGATCCAAAGCGCGCCAAGAGGTATAATTTGCTTAAATTTTGAATTTGTTTTTCTTCTTTAATGTGTTTTAGCGTCCAAAACAGGTGAAAATTTAGTGTTTATTTGGTTTTTGAAAGACGTTTTTATGGTTTGGTGTTTTGAATTAATGTGTGTTACAGGCGGCAATTATTTTTGTTTATGTTGGATATGATATGTTTTGAATGAGATATCTGTGAACATAATCAACTAAGGAGAATAATAATTGGAATATGAAGGATGATGTACTTGTCTACTTTCTTCAAGAGTGTTTATTTATAACTTGGTTAATTTTAATGCTTAACGGCTTAGACAATACGTTTTAGATCAACTTCTAGGAAAAAAAAATCAAACTCTCCAATTTGATCCAAGCGTGATCTGGCGTTATGTTCATATATTAATTAATAGAGCTAGAATAGAATCAAATTTTAGAGGGAATTTTGATTTAATGAAATGAAATCTTATGTTTAATGCATTTTTAGTTAGATTCCTGTGCCAACTCATGTGCTTTAATGGCCACGATTCTGATAATGTTTATTACACTGAATACTCCCTCTACCAAAAAGTTTGTTAACTGCATCAGTACTGTTCTCATGTGTTCATGAATTCTAGTCATGATACAGTGGAATGCATGATTATACTTGGAATTAACTGGCCTGCGGTGGCCAAGATTCTTCGATCTATTTACTTTAGAATTGGTTGCTTGTTTTTGTTCTGCCAACTTAATATTTTCTGACAGAATTGATATTATCAATGTGTTGCAATAGGATTTGGGCAAATAGGCAATCAGCTGCTAGGTCGAAGGAAAGGAAGATGCGCTACATATCTGAGCTTGAACGAAAAGTGCAGTCTTTACAATTAGAAACAACTACGATGACTACTCAATTGGCCTTGTTGCAGGTATCTTGCCTCCCACTTGCCTTGCGAGCTTTTAGCCTCCCTAATCATTCTCAACTTTCACATGCACTGCAGCTCATCATTCTTTTCATTATGCTATCTTCAGTCTCTGTACTTAATTAAACTTGGTTTGTATTATCTATTTCGTTTATGTAAATATGTTACTGATGTGTCCTTATGGGCTTAACATGGACAGAGAGATACATCTGGAGTTGCTGCTGAAAACAGTGATCTGAAATTGCGCTTGCAAACAATTGAACAACAGGCTAGCTTGCAAGATTGTGAGTCTTCTCATACACTACTTTACTACATGTTTTATCCAGCTATTCATTCAGACATTCACTAATGGAATCCTAGTACCTTACATATCCACTTTTAAGTCTTATAATTGTCTTAGCAGCTGTAATAATGGTATACCATGGCCTTTATAACATTTTGTCAGATAGGTCATTAGGTTGTTCTTTTCAGTTTTTATTCTGGGAGAATACAGCATAACAGTTGTTATAATGGTCAAACACAGTCAAAACTATGATGCCATTTTAAGTTGATGATAATTTCAATTGCCGATTATATCTTTTTGGTTATCATCTTCCCACCTTTATAGACATCATATACTTGAATTCTTCGCGACCTAAGGTACCATGCAACAAAATTCCATTGGACTGGTACATAAAACATATCTTATAGACCTTCTGTCTTCTTATGGTGCTCAACTTCGATACAGGTTCATCTCTCTCACATGGTAAATTAGAACATCATTTTGTTTTGTAATTCGCCCAATTATTAACAATCAATGAATCTGGATGACAAATTCTATTAATCCATAGTTGTCTGCATAAAATGTTAAACCTAATTTGGCTATAAATACCTCGTGTGTTCACTACATTTCACATCATTACAATGTGATCAATGTCATTTCATTCCTTTAGTTGTTGCTTTTTTAGTTGTCTAGATCAAACCTAACCAAACATATAGTATGAGATTAGAAATGAGTTGTAGTAACAATACTTGTCTTGCAACAATCAAGAGGAACACATTACATCTAATTGCCACCTCAAGAAGCAAATTTTTAAATTCAAATTCCTTTACTGCTTGTGACTAGTTTCCCCATACTTCTGAGATCAGAACAACGAATTAAGTACATGGTTTCTGCAGTTGTCCAAATCATTGACCGAGTTGTAATATGGAGAATTTAAAAGTGATACATCCTAATAAACCTGATTATTACCCATATCTAGATATTCATACGATTCTAGATATTCATACGATTCTCTTGTTTTTCTCAAGTCTATTTTGTGATACATTCATCGTGATGTTTTTTTTTTTGTTGTAATTCTCATGTTAGCCCTAAACGATGCCCTGAAAGATGAATTGCAGCGTCTGAAGGTGTTGACAGGGCAAGGCATTTCCAATGGCGGGGGACCAATGATGAACTTCGGGGGGTCATTTTACTCCAACAACCACTCAATGCAGAGCCTTTTAACAAATCACCAGTTTCAACAGCTTCAGATTCAATCTCAGCAGCAGCAGCAGCAGCATCAGAATCACATTCAACTGCCGCAGCATGTTCAACAACTCCAACAGCAGCAACTAAGTGGTTCTGGGGAATTGAAGATAAAAGGTGGTGTTGGTGTTGGTGGTGGGTCTGCTGTGCCATTGCCTAGCCAGAGGAATGGTGGTGGTGGATCATCATCTGTGGATAGTAGCAACAATCATTCTCTGAAGGATTGAGGAGGTAAGGATCCATCCAAGGTTTTGGTGGTGCCTGTTGTGAGAATCACCTTTTCACTCTTTTTGTCCAGATTGCCCTATCCAGATGGTCTTAGGATTTGGGCAGTCAGAACTTTTGTTTTTAGATTAGGGAGCTTCTGTCTTCTCAATCAAGCAATCAGCCGTTGGTGGTGCTTGTCGCCATATAGTTTTTTCACTCTTGTCAGCCCAGACCATCTGGGAGTTGATCAGTCAACTTGTATTGTTAGACGAGGAACACTATCGCGACTATTGCATAGTCCATAGTTGAGTAAGATTGGTGTGAGTGCATTACTCTACTACATCCTTAAATAGCTCTATAATAATATATTTATATGTTGAGAAAACAGTTTGGTGAAGTACTATTTAAGTTTCTTTCCAAGATTCGGTGAAACGATAGTGGCAATCACCTGCACAAATAAAAACGAGAAAATGCTGGAATATTGACAAAAGTGTTAAAAACTAAAATTCTTAAATGAGTTGCAACAACTACAAGCCTGGAGCAAAAGCCTACTACAAAAATGGGTTATTGACCTCTGCCCACTGCCAAAGATTGATAAATTACATCTTTACTGCACTAAAACGCTGCCTGTATTACAGTACAAGGAGATCTAAAAATGAATAGATAAAATGTAACTGAATACTACTTTACTGACAAAGGATGATAGCATCTATTTTTAGTATCAAAAATGTGGTACATGAATGGAGTAGTTCTTTATCAATCTATTGTTTCTTTGTCAAGACTGATGGAAGCTACAAGACAAACCCCGTTCCAAAACAAGTTCATTCATCCAATTCTTAGCTGTTTACTCTTTTTTCCCCTTTTTTCTTGCTCTTTGTGCTTTTAGGAAAGAGATCGTCGTACTCCAAATGGACTTCACGATGCATTTCTGCCCATAGTTCCTCAAACTGGTTGCGATGCTTCTCCTGAAACCAATCTAGAATTTCTGAATACAGTGCAGTGGGATGCTTACTCCAAGTCTCTCTAAGCATGACACGACTGTCTATTGTCCTTGACTTGCCTTTTAATCTATTTAGAAGATTCCCAACCCGCTTTTGACCAAATGACTCTGGTTTCAAAACAATAGCTGGTTGAGCTGCCAAGAATTTCTGTACTTGTCCTAAGCATGGTAAAACATGACCCTCGAGCAAAGCACAAGCAAATACAGACACCCGAAGAGCGTCATCCTTTATGGGAGAACTATGTAATGGAAGTTGCCATAGATGCAGCCCGAAAGACGGAGTTACCCAGCACAAGACCTTGTCTGTTTGGGGTTCATAAGAAGGTCTAGGGTCTGTAAGTGGGGCCGAGAAAGTACACTGAGAACTAGCATATTTAACCAGCCAATTAGACTTTACGCTAGTAACTCCATGCATATATGGCCGCTTCGTCTGAATAAGTTCATTGTAGACCAACAATTCCGGGGATGATGCTGCGACAGTTGACCAACGATGAAGGAAAACTGGTTCATTAACCATTGCTGCTTGATAACGAATTGCATTTCCCCTTCCATCCAATTCTGATGATTTCAAAACAACTCTGATCCGCTTGGCAACCCTGTCAGCCCAACCAGCACAGATAGCCTGCCCTAAGAGCTCCTCCTCACTCAGTGACAGTGGATGTTTATTAGAGGAAACCCTCCATGCAAGTTCTACATCTTGAACATTTCTTCCATGAACCCATAAAAACTCCTGTTGTGACTCATCAACAGACACTTGATGGAATACCAGTTGAAGTAACTGCTTTCGCAGCTTGGACATCTCCTCCATCGTTTTCAAGTGTAGTGCATTTTCTTTGCAGAATTCATACGGATTTTGTGCAAGTTCAAACAACTGCAAGGCATAAGCTATTGTCAGCGCATCACTGCTAGGATTACAAAATTTTGTACGTGCGTCTTTTGCTGCTTGCTTCAGTTGCTTCTGCTTCAATTTTTCTTGCCTTATCTAGATCTTTCTTTGAATTCTTGGTAGCTGACTCATCATCTTCATTAAGTCCATCTTTATTAGCTTGGCTTCCATTGAGTTGCATCATGAGAGGATTAGACAAGCTCAAAGCCGCAGCAGCAGCAACCGTGTACCCTAAAACTAGATTAGCTCTGGGATAATCTTTCACTTTCCTCATGATTTGAATAACTGTCAGGAGCATCCGGGAGTGGCGAGGACTCATGGGATAATGTGACATGGCTTTCCCAAGGGGTGTGAGTCTTCCTAAACTGTCAAGTGCCTCGAGCGCTTTTAAGCAACGCTCAGCTTCAACCAGTGCAGTGTCTTTAGGAGGAGTTGGAAATGGAAAATTCACAACCTGTAACATACACCTCATAAACAATAAAATAAACACAGGAAAATAGCTACACTGCTTTAACTTAAAAAACTGAATGTGTACAAGTAACCCAACAAAAACTATCTAAGCAAGTATCAAAACTGTAATTAATCCCAAAATATTAAACATACCTTGTCGATACCCATAGATTTCATGAGAAGAACAACGCCATCCACAGGAATTTTAGATATTTCAGCAACTGAGAAGTCAGGGAGTATATTACAGAAGACTGCAGAAGAATAGAGACGGTAAGAATGTCCTGGTCCAGTTCTTCCGGCCCTTCCTGCACGTTGAGCAGCTGATGCCTTACTTATCCACTGTATTTCATAAGTTTCCATGCCATTAGCAGAATTGTAGTTTTTAACCTTCTCTCTACCTGTGTCAACCACATACTTTATGCCAGGGATAGTCAGAGAAGTTTCGGCCACGTTTGTAGCAACCACAACAAGCCTCTGCCCTTCCTCAACCTCTTCAAATACGCGGAGTTGGGATGCTGCAGGCAGCATTGCATAAAGAGGCAGGACACACAACCCACCAGGACTGAAACCGTGTGCTTCTCCATGTTTTTTCCCTGATGTTGGAGACGATTTGCTTACACCATCTGCAATGGGACTAGCATTACCGACTTCATCTGAATTGGGAAGACTCAATTGCTCACCAGAATCAGGGTTATGTGCCTTTTTTGTAGCCAAGGCCTCAAAAGCAGCTTTCAGCGATGCGAGGTTCCCACCTTCTAGACCATTGACCCGGTCACCATCTCTTTCTGAGGTCGATGCAAGTTCATCTTCACTATTATAGGATAGATCACTCTCCGTCCCCGAAGAATATGAGTCATTCTCCTCTTCCTCCTCACTTAAAATCCTAAAATCTTCATCGTAAGAGCTAAACCTATCGGTCTGTTGGTTTGAATGACCTTGAATTTCACATGCTTCACTAATGTCCTTCATATCAACCCCCTCATCAATACTGCTTGCTCCCAAGCTTTCTGCAGGCTTTTCATCTGTCTTACACTTAAGTTTATTTCTATTCTTTAGCTCCTTTGAAGCTCCACATAGATTTTTACACAAGTACTCCACTTCCCTTTGCCCAGTAACAAAGACCAGTATACCTCCAGGCGGAAGCCTCTTGTGAATTGACATGACCTTCTTAAAAGCTTGACCAATATAGTCTACGACATCTGTTCTCTTTGAAAAATGAATAGTCACGGGATATTGCCTAGTTGGAACTTCTATTACAGGAGGAGTTTGAGGGAATAGCTTCTTTCCTGAAAAGTCCTCGACTCGTAAAGTGGCACTCATAAGTATGACTTTCAATTGAGACACCATATTTTCAGGGGTGATAGTCACTCCTGATAACAACTTCTCTTGTTGTTCGTGGTATATTTTCTGTCACAAAAATAGGTCAAAATTAGCAAGTCGACTGTAAGAATACTGTAAAACTAAGTCAGTTGTTTGCGAGAAAAAAAAACTGTTTTGTTTTCTATCCTAATTCTCACCTGGCGAACAACTATAATACGAGAAAGCATTCCGATGAGTATGTCAGTATTCAGACTCCTCTCATGAGCCTCATCAAGAATGATAACAGAATATCGCTTCAATAAGAAATCATTCTACAACAAAAGAACTCTATGTCAGTGGTGATGCCAATTAAGTAACTTGAGCAGATGCAAACAAGATCACATCATATTATAAGGGAATGATACCATATAATATCAATCAAATGTATCTATGTAGTTAATTTGTTTTTCATACCTGTGCTTCTCGAAGTAAAATTCCATCAGTCATGAATTTGATGGAGGCATTGTTTCCAAGTCGCCTGTCATGTCTAACTTGAAAACCAACCTCCTTACCAAGAGTTAGACCCAGTTCATATGCCACTCGCTTGGCAGTGGCAAGAACTGCAACACGACGTGGTTGAGTAACACCAATAATTCCATTTTGAAGACCGGATTTGCTCGAACCAAACCCAGATTCATACAGGAACTACAAGCAGTAAAAATAAAGAGTAAGTCAAGTGCCAAAATAAAGAGTGAAAAGTGGCTGCAATTTTGAAACTACGCAAGGACGTGTGTAATGCATACCTGAGGGACTTGAGTAGTTTTACCACACCCAGTTTCTCCACAAAGAATAATAACTGAATTTTCATTTATAGCTTCCATTATCTCTTGCTCCATCATAACTATAGGCAGATCCTTTCTTTTGCTTTCGACCTCGGTAGGTCTTGAAACAGGCACAAAAGTTGGGGTTATCAAAATTCTGCTAACATTAGAATTTGAAACACTGCTATCAGTATTAGCGCCTACTTTAGCAGCAGTAACCACCTTAACCTGATCCAAACAACAATCAACAATCCAGCTTATGTCAGTTATTCTCCAATTCACATTACATTAACTTTCACTTCCAGTCATTTTGTGGCATTCAACACAAACAATTTTACAATATACAAATAACAAAATATGACCTGAATCCCAGTGTTTCTTTGGCCACTTTCAGACGCTTTAGCTGGAGGATGTATCTGTTCTTTGTCCATGTTACTGCCATCATCGCGAAAGGCCAAGTCCTTAGTTGGTAAGTCATTATCATGTCCAATATCTGTACATTGCGTACTACAAGAAGGTGACTGTTGAGAGGTACAAGTAGCAAGAGGTGCATTAACACGGCGTTCATGTTCTACCATCATTGGTTGCACAATGTCATCCTCGACAACATTTTCACAGCTGTCATCCACACCAACTTCATTTCGACAGGGCTCAGCCTCTTTTGCTCTTCTTTTACTAGGTCTATCATCTTCTGGAGCTTCTAACCCTGCCTTCAAAAACTGTACTGCCCGTAGTCGCTTTTCCTTCACAGTTTCAGCCTACACACAACAAATCCATTCATCAAAATCTCAAATCCCAGAACCCTTTTGTTTGTAATACAATATCATCTCAATATACAAACCTGCCCTATATTCCCCGATGACTTAAGTAGAGAAAATGCTTCATCTCGGATCTTGTACTTCCTGTAATTACAAAAATTCTTTATTTTAAAGTACATTTCCCAGCTTAAAACAATCAAACAATTAATAACAGAATAACAAAAAACAAAAGAACGGCAACATACTCCAAGATTCGAACACTTTTAGATAGCTTCGCTTCTTGTTCCTTCTCCTCCTATACTCACATATAAAAACAAACAACACAAATCAATACCCACGACAAATTATATGCAACAGTAGTATACAAATTGAACAAGAACCTTTTACTTACCTCCAATTTCTTCAACTTCCTTTTCTGCTATTTACTAAGGGGTGGTTTCTTTGTTGTGTTTGCCTATATCCAAATATCAAAAACAACAACAATAACAAACCAAACCAAATTATCTAGTATACATTATAAAAGAACTCAAATTTCAACTGCTGGGTACAATATTTTACCCCGTGAAATAACATCATCCAACCAAGATAAATCAAACCAAAGAACCTAAGTAAGAATCAATTTAATTTACTTCGTGTACAGACATGAAATGGATGTGTGTGTTTTTTCTTATTCTTTTATACTTCTCTCTCTCTCTCTCTCTGTCTGGACTTTCAACAAACACTCTAACAGCATTAAATCGCGATGGATATTTTGAAGCAACCACAGGAATAATGATTAAACAGACCTTAGACATAATCAGCAGAGCTATTTAATGTTAGGTTTTACCTGGTTTTTTAGTTTTGTTTATTCTTTTTCTTCCCTGATAGGAGGAGAAAATTGCTGTCATCGCCTTTCATAACACTAAAAAAAGTAATCAAAGCTTTAATGAATAATAAAATTATGATTTGGGGTTTTAGGAGTGAAACCCTAAGAATAAAGAGAGTATAGCTGTATAGGTTGTAGCAGCAATACTAGGGGTTACGGAGTATTATCAGCTCAGCTGCGGCTGAGAGGGAGGAGGAAACTCGGACGGGGAAGAAGAAGATCTTTGTTAGCCTTTAGCTAATGACTGAGGGACTGAAACTTAAAAGTGAAATATTTTGAGGGACGAACTCAGTTCTTTTTTCTGAGTGGTGTTGTGCCGCTACTTTTCGTGAAGACTGACCGGCGGCGTGTGCATATGGTACGATCAGCTACTTTTTAACGGCATCACTCTCAAATTTTTAACAAATTTTTTTTTGCTCACCCCCATCCTTTCTCAATGTAATCGGTTTAAAATCTTCTTTTTTTTAAGGCCTAACTTTTTTTACGCTCACCCAAATTCCCCATCCTTTCTCAATGTAATCGGTTTAAAATCTTCTTTTTTTAAGGCCTAACTTTTTTTACGCTCAAATTGAACAGTGGGAAAATCCATCGCATCGTTCAACGTTGATTAATATTCATCTTTAAATTTTTTTAAAATTATAATTTATGAGAGGAGAACGACCCCCATCTTTTCATATATTTTTTTCCAGTCGTACGGGTGATAAATACCCATAACTGATGTATAAAACCTTAACTCTTTTTATCCAGCCACTACTTCTCTTCTCCTCTCTATTCGTCGTCTCTGTCTATTTTCTTCCCCCCTTTGTTCTTCCTTCATCGTGTATTGATTTTAATTATTGTTTCATGGATTTATGTAGCAAGTGCTATTTCGGTTGAAAAGATAAGTAACTAATTATAAATCTCAATTGGTAAACCTTAATCATTTTATTCTATTTTTGTGTGGTATCTTTATAATCTTTTATAGTTAGTAATTTGACAATTGATGCAAGAGTCGATTTTTGTTAACAAAGGGTTCTAAATAATTTTTTTATTTAGGTTATGTGTCTCTATGTAGAGCATTCGAACAAAGCTAAACCTCATTTATTCTTCAAAAAAGAAAAAGCTAAACCCCATTTTTCGATGCTATTTCCCTTAAACTTTCTCTTTATTTTTATTTTTTGATTGTTTTTTTAAATTTATGATTTTTTTTTTTTTTTGCAAATATCCATTCGCAAGATCGATCATCAGTCAATTGAGTTTTCTCAAGTTCCCGATTGTTTAATGGCCTTGCTTATTTTGTTAGTGGGTTGCATTAATCAGGTATGACCTTTACTACAAAACCCTAACCTTATTTTCTATTTCGTTATTTCCTCCTCACGATTAGAAGGAGAAGGTACAAAGATTATTATAGGACTTAGTAATTTATCTACGACTAGGAATTAATCATTTTTCCAGTCATAAGGTAGTAACTTTTTGTTGTTTACAGCTGGAAAATGACAAATTTCTCATTTTTATACCGAGTACAAGCCTATTACTGCTAGGAATTGATAAATTCTTAGCCGTAAATAAACAATTTACAGCCAAGATTGTTTACGGCTAGAAAATGATTAATTCCTAGCCGATTTATTTTCATATACAAACCTATTACGACTAGGAACTGATAAATTCCTAGTCATAAGTAGTTCTGAAAATAAAAAAAATATAGGGATATATGGCCCACTTTGTTGATTTAAAAGTAAATAAAAAATTAATCTAATCACTAATCTTAATTAGTTTAGCTAATTAAGTTGATTATCACTAATTAATTTAGAACACTATAGGTATTATGAAAAATATTAGGATAAGGGGTACTAGGGTTGGTTACAAGATGACACTATTTTATCATCTTGTAAGTCCCTTTGAGAAAAGTTTGCAACTCTAATAATAGGTTTCAATTACTTGGTAACATTAGGTGAACTTATTGCTATCAATACCCAATTCCGGAAACCTATGATTGGCGTTCAATGATAACAAGTACTAGAGTTGATATACAACCTTTAAGGTTTGGGGTTCTTGCTGCCAACGGTAAATTTGGAGTCAACTGGATTGATTCTGCATTTCATGATCTGACTGGGCTGTGCTGTACATCCTGTTTGTGACTGGGACATATCAGAGATGACTACTTTGACCTTTTCCCCGAGCAACATCAGCCACTACATCAACTTTTGAATGTCTTTCATTTCCCCAGCACTTCGTATACTCAGGAACATCAGCAACAACAAGTAGACACTCCATCCATTTAGAAACATGATCAATAAGAATGAACTCCAATAGAGGATTTTGAGTTCGAACACCACAAATCTATCTAAAGTAGCTCCGTACCTTATCAGCATTTTCCCTTGGGCCGGTGGATACTTTACCTATCCTTCTGTCCTTTACTTTCTGGTTTAGTATTTTGTTTTAGATTAGTTAGTACTTTACACTTCCTGTAAGTTTTAGCTTTGTGATCCAGTCCTTAGTCCAAGAGCAGTAGTACTTATAATATTAGCAGTAATCCTGTAACTTTTAGCTTTCATACCTTAGTTTAATCTAGTTGAGTTTGTAATTCCTAGTTTTCTTTATTTCAGTTTTTTTTTTGTAACCTTTGTAATGGCAGTATTAGCACTATTAGCACTAGTCTTTCAAGGTAAGAGACTGGATTATATTACAAGACTCAGTCAAAGCTAAAGACTCAATTTCAAATTATGGATGAAGCCGAAAAACAAAAAAATATACCGATATCAATCAAGAAGCCCATCAACTTTAAGATATAAAGGCATGACTAGCAGCTTTAATCAATTGCATCAAACACCTTTACCACCACCTAAGTTCCTGTGGACACTTCATGTCTAGTACAATTTTTTTATGGAAAACATTGACCGGAGACCTTTTGACCTTTGACTCCAACATTTGTTCCCGATATAACTCGGATCCGAAGACTGCTATCTTACTCCAACATCATGTTGCTGCTAATTCATGACCTACCATTTAATTTGTATTTGATAAATCTTAGAAAATTATATATCCTTATATAACTGTCTCTTAGTAGTTTAATAAATTTCACGCTTCAAAATGGCCCGGTCGATGTCTTCTTAGTCCCCCTAGAATTACAGCTCTCAAATGTGTCAGTTTCTTTAAATCTTCTTCTTTGTATCTCACCACCACCATCATCATGATTTCTCAAAATTTTTGATTTCGTTAAATAATTTAGATTGAATCTCTTGATATTTCACTAAATTAGCCATAACCATTGTAAAGATGTTGATATAGTATCAGTACCTCCATTTAAAAACTCAGAACATAAACTAACCATTTCATTTTCAGTCAATTTTGTTTTCCCACCTTCTTCATCATCAGGTAATTCAAGATTCAATAATGAATCAACATAACACAGGCCTGACATAACATAAGCCTAAAGATTTCTCAATGTATTCACTACTAGTTTTCTTCTTCTTCATTTGTTGTTCTTGTCTTGATCTGATTAAAGGAATTAATACCTTTTCTTGATCACTTCTCAACTTATAAAATTCTTCCCATTTTTTCTTGAAAACTATTTTATTCAATCTAGGGAAAAAAATTAAGAATCTGAAATCTACTAAACCCCAATAATAAACTTCTCTGGAAATATTCAATTTCTCTAAAAATTTTCTCATCAAGTTTTTCACCAAAACACATAAAAACAAGTAAACAAAACATACCAAATTGAAAATGATGAAGAACAAGAACAGGGTTTCCCCTGATTCCGATTCTCTGTTTATACTTTCCTTGATTATATTCAAAACCAATTTCCGAGCCGGAGAAAATGATTTGATCTTTGATGGATGAAGAATCTGAAGAGTAAGATTTCTCCTAAGTAATCTCCATAAAGGACCATAAGAACCTCCACTAATATTATATTGATTACTAGTAATAATTTTGGATATTGCTAGTGCTGGTGGACGATCAGCAAAAGATTGCTCCTTTTTGGATTAAAGCTTGATGAGCCAAACTTGAAGTTGTAATGAAAATCGATTTACGATGACCAATTGATAATGTTATGATTGGTGATCCATATTTTGTTTTGAGATTTCTAAGAGTTGGAAACTTGTTAAGATTGGGATTGAAACTGAACCAGGTGGGTATTTTTGATGAAGAAGATTGAATAGAGCTTTTCGTGCAGCACAGAAGGAGAGTGTGATTATGATAATCAACCAAATAGATTCCATTGAATCATGAAGTTGGAGATGTGAGATGGTTTCAGTCAAGTATTTGAACAAAAACGTGATCATAAACCGATGATGTATTTGCAGCCGTCCATTCTTAATGCATCTATCACGCGTTTCGATGATTATCTGTTCATTTCAAACGATTATTTTAGTTTTGTAAATATACTGGCACGTAAGCGCATCTAAAACCGTTTAAATAATGTATTTTCGGCCGTTAATAGTTTTAACTCAAAACACAAAATTTAGGGGTGTGTAATTTCTTATACTAATAGTAAAGATTAAAATATTATATATATTTATTAAGGAGCGAGTATAAAATTGGACTCTAAAATTTTATATGATTAATATTAAGATATTATATATGCATACACTATGGTGTGTATGCATATAACTTCGTACATCAAATAAATAATGCTACCTCTTTTTCTGTAAAAGTGCTATCATCATCTTTGTTGAAACTGAGGGAGTAGGTTTTTAGGATAGTTCTCAAGATCTTATACGGTCAGTACAACTAATTTTCAAGATCAGGCACAGCTGTAGAAGGTATTCTTACAAGACTATGAAGATATGAATAATAGATTCTTAGGATAATTCTCAAGATCTTGTACAACTATTATGAGACTCTTCTCTTCTTAACTTGAGTCGTACGGCGCAAGTTGATTTAATCGTCTCAGGTTGAGACGCCGATGGAAAACCCTTAAACTTGAGGGTTTGATAACCTATTTTGTCCATTTGTCTATCTTATTGTGGGTGCATAATTGGTATTTTAGCTAATTTATCAATACCACTGGAGTTATTCTTAGGGTTGCCTGTAAACTGGTTAATTATAAGAGATCAATCACAGAAACCAAGTACCGAGTCTTCCTGGGTGGTGAAATATAAACAATTCACTAATATAAAAATATCGACTAACGATAAAATTGTTGAATGATAATACCAGCAACCTGAGTTTAAAACTCGTCAGCATCAGGATCGGGGAATTAAAAAAGAACGAAAAACATCGACCTGAAGAAATTTATTATAATACAAGAAAACATGAAACAGAGGGAGGACATGGACCAGACTGCAAAATTATCTTACAGTAAACACAAGACATACATAAAACAGATCAATCATCAAATAACTCCAGTACACAACTTGGATAAGTGAACAGTTTCAAGATATATAGATGAGACCATCGCAGTTTAACCCACCAAGCACGTCAACGGCAATACATTCTCGGCACTTTGAAAGAGGTTGCTCTGCACACCAATCCTACACAACAATCGCTTTGGCTGAAACATGATCCACCAGCACCGCTACATGCTGATACGTTAGTAGAATAAAAGAAAACTAAGAAAATCATTACCACCACAAACAAAAGGGATTTCGTAACATTCTTCTTCTCCATCTTGTCTTACAGTTAGTTGGTGATATATGTATCTATGTTAGAATTAAAAATGAATTTATTGCTTATTTACAAAAACAAAAATATTTTGTTATAAAAATTATCTTGATGGGACCAAAGGGTCACTAGTCTATATTGTGTGTGAAAATAAAAAATCCAACTTTTCACTTCTATGTGAATGAGAAACCTTTGGTTTGTCCCGCATGGGATAAACCAAGGATGAAGTCTATCTAATTACCACGAAAGTTACTTCTAAGGGAAAAACGTGTGGATTGGATATAGACTAAGGGAATGGGCTAGTGGACAAATTCACACATGTGTGGTGCTTCGCACCGAAGCACGCACGCGGGCTTGCGGAGCTTGCGTGTGTTTTTTGCGTGTGTTTTGCGTGAGCTGGCGTGAGCCGTCGTATGCTTGGCGTGTGCCCAGCGTGTGCCTATCAAGAGTTAATGGTTTTATTTTAAATTCATATAATAAATATTAAAACCGTTTCATTATTTATGTGAATTAAAAAAACCGTTTTATTATTTATGTGAATTAATGAGAATTAAATTAAAAGATTTTTCATAAATACAATTTAATTCTCTTCTCTCAAATTTGTCTATAAAAGAAAAAGAATTTTCATTTTCAACTTACCCCAGACGCAGCTACTATCCTGTCGTCTTTTCCCCTCTTCTCGCTTTGTTGTGCGCACTAGATTTATTTTCTTTATCTTCTTCTGTTAAGTTCACAACGGGCCAACGAGTCTTGCTAACTGGGTTGGTATCAGGAGGTTTTATCCTGAATTCGATTTGTCAAATTTAAAGGTATAGCAACACTTTTCTAAAGTGTACCTGGCAAATATCGAGTTAAGGGCAGTCTGTTGAACATGCGACTCCTCCTCTCCGTGCTTTGTGTGATTGTTTGCAGTGTTCTATTTTTCTAACTGGTAACCCATTTCTAGTCTCTGTTTGGTTTGCTCATTGTTACAGGATAATTCTCCAACAATCTTAACTCGATATTGTTTCATTTTTATAACAATGGAAACACGAAACTATTACGTCATTCACGAAAAAAAAAATAAAAAATTACGAGAGCAAAACTATACAGAAAATATAAGAAGAAATTTATCCAACAATCTTTTTGTGTAACAATGGAAGCCCGGGTACCCGTGCTCAATTGTATTTTACATCACAAGCTCTCTAATCAAAGAAAAGATGGTATACAGAGATCTCTAATGAAAAACATCAAGAAGAAATTAAATTTTATAACTTTAAGGTTTTGTTACCAAATGATACTAGTGTTGATTTAACACATCAGGAACAACTGGTACAAGTATTGTTTATAAAGCTGTTCTTGAAGACGGAACAACACTTGCTATTAGAAGAATTGGTGAAACTGGTGTTGAAAGATTTCGTGGTTTGAAAATCAAGTTCGGGGTATTGCTAAATTACGTCATCCAAACTTAGTCCGTATTCGTGCTTTCTATTGGAGTGTTGTTGAAAAAGCTACCCAAATCGAAGAAGTAGAGATTTTCTAAGGAGAAATAGAAAATTAGGGCTTCAATTAAATTTGAGTTTAAATGAAAATTGAAGTGTGTATTAGACCATTAAGGGATGGAGAACGAGAGGGTTATGATTGAATTGATGTTTTGGGGCTGTCTTAATGAAGAAGAGTTGGGGTTTTTGTGTTCTTCCCCAAACGTAATTAGCCATGAAATAAGAACTGGTGATTGCGAATCAATGGGTTGAGGCTGTGAAGAACATTAAGTTTAAATGGGTTTACAACAAGGGAGAGTTAATGGAACATTAAGTTTAAATGGGTTTACAACAGGGGAGAGTTGATGGCTTTTAGTTCAAATCTAAATCCCTAAGAAAGTGTGGTTGCTGCTGGTAACTTGAAACCAGAGAATAGTGGGTTTGATTAGTCGAAGGTTTTGAACGAGAATAATTGAAGAAGTTGAATGTCTTCCGAAATGGAGCTCACTTCCATTCGAGTTGTGATAATGGGCTAGTGGTTTTGCTGTGATTTGGTAAGCAAGAAAGAGTGGCAGATTACATGTTCGATTTAATGTCTGAATAACTCTTCTATTTTTGTCCATATCGAACTGTTCAGGGCATGATACACAGCTGTTCGTGGTCTTTGAACAATCTTTCTTCCCTGCTATGTGAAGCTTCGTTCTTCTCCTTCTACTCCGTTCCGTGACCTGAGTTGTTGGTTTTATAAATGTTCATTGCAAATCCATCGATCCATCAGTCGTTGCCGAGAAATGGAAATAGAACCTGTAACTTGTCGTATGGACCACTGAAGCAAGGTGGCTAATAAGATTGATACTAAGCCACTCTTATCTGCCTTTGTGCAGCTTAAATTCTTTTTAAAACCTTCACTCACATTCGGCAGTCAATACTTTGTAGTCTTATTAGACAATTCAATACACGTGATTTATCTACAGTCAAATAAATGGAATATGCTCTAATCCATTTGGCGTTCATGCTGAAACAGTAGGCGTATAAAGCTTGTGTTCTTGAAATCGGGTATTTGCGGTAGAAAAGAAGATGTGCTGTCGGAGAAGAAGGTGATACGCTAGGTTAAATAGAAGAATCTGGAAAAAGACCATTTTGCCCCTTCTCCATACATGTGGCTCACATGCTTGTCTAGAGTTTTCCTTTATCTCTACTATTTATGCCCAACAAAATTATAAAGGATGATTAAATGGACTTGGGCACTCAATTTAGGTTGGGCTCGGGTTTAAAGTCATAGAAAGGTTGTCATCCGGGGCTTATTTATTTCATTCTTTTTCGTCCGAGGAAGGTGTTCAATTCATGGTAAATTATGAATCTGGGTTATATGCTTCTGGTGGTTTTCGGAGGCAGTTTTCTTGGTCTTTAAATTGCGGAATTTTCGGAGGCAGTTTTCTTGGCCTTTAAATTACGGAATTTTCGGAGGCAGTTTTCTTGGTCGTTCTAAAGGAAGCAACGGAATCTGAATATGGACGAATCAAAATATACAGGTATGATTTATAAATTATAATCGTAATATATTTTTAATATATGAATCGTATGCATGTTGTCTTGATATTTTTAAAACGGTTAAAACACTAAATTTAACAACCGTATGACACGTTTGATGAAACTTTGAGATGCACTAAAATTTATACACTAAATTTATTGCATAAAATCAAGACAATTTTTATTCGCATAATAAAACGTAGTTATCATGCGCTAAAATGAATTTACATAGAGCATGCGTAGAGTGTTGATTATTTGATTATAAATAAATCATATTCATAATATAATTAGGCAATATTTTTATAGAAATCGTAAGGATTTTAACTATAGAGAAATAAAATAAAATAATGCTAAATTATTATGAAAAATCAAAAGAAAAGTTTTTTGGTACAGTGTCCGAAGTCAATCTGGAAACCAATGTGAGAGACTGGTGGGTAGACTCTGGTACTACCAAGCATATCCACGGAAACAAAGATGTGTTCACCTCCTATCAGAAGGTAGGGGAAGGAGAAAAGCTCGATATGGGTAACTCGTCTGCAGCACAGGCTGCGGGAAAAAAGCGAAGTTGGGTTGAAGCTCAATTTTTGGCAAAACTCTCACATTGAAGAAATTTTTCATGTTCCGGACATCTGTAAAATTCTAGTATCTTGAAGTATATTAGATGATAAGGGTATTTATGAATCTGAGAAAAATAGTGTAACTCAGTGGAAAGAACTATAAGACAGAGAGTTTTTATAAAATAGATGTAACCTCAATTTAATTAAATAAAATTGATTCCTTTTATATTTGTATGTCATTGAATGTTTGACATAGAAGACTTGGTCATATTTTTCAATGATCAATCTGGCGAGCATAGGCTGCATTACTAAATTTAATTTGGAAAGTAAACATAGAGGTTAAATATGCATAAAATTAAAATATGCTAAAATGTCTTATAAGAAAAATGTTCAGGAAAAATTCTAAACCCATAGAATTAATTTCTCAGACCTAGTTGACTTGAACTCAGTTCAAATTAGAGGTGAAAAATATAATCCACTAAGGAGATGATGAAGCCATGAATTTCAGGACTAACTGCGAATTGTGGGGGGAGACCGTCCTCTCAACTGGCTTTGTCCTGAACAAAGTACATTTTAAAGGATCAGATAAATATCCAAATGAATTCTAGAAATATAAGCAATCCTATTTTGCACACTCCAAAAAATGTGGGGGGTGCTTGGCTAAGGTTTCTATCCCTCCACCTAAGAGGACAAAGATAGAACTCAAATCTGTTAATTGTGTCTTCATGTGATATTCTGAACACAATACAGATTAAATGTTTAGGGTTGCGAGTTCTGATACTTCAGAAATTGATGTGAATACTGCTGAGGAATCTAGGGATGTTGTTATCTTTGGAAAAATTATTTTTCCTTGAAATCTGAATCTCGCATGATATGTGTTGATCCCCTAGATGTCTTTTCTACGTGTCACACACTACTTCTTTAGGAAGATTAAGTTGAGCCTTGAAGAGGAAAATGATTTAGAATAGAGAAATCTTTTAGAGCATAAAATTTTTGATCATGTAATGATTTCAAGTGGGTTTAAAAATAAATGAATATGACAAGTGTGTTTACACTAAAATTGTCAATGATGCATGTGTGATTGTATGTTTGTATGTTGATGATATGATTATACTGGATACAACCATAGGTGTAATTTATTCCACTAAGAACATGTTGAATGAGACCTTGACATGAAAGACTTAGGTCCCTCAGATGTAATCTTAGGGATGAACATTAGAAGAGAGTCTAATAGATATAGTCTTAGTCAATCTCATTACATTGAATCTGTACTTAGAAAATATAACCAGTTTGATAGGAGCATTGGGATGCACTTTTAGAGTGTTAAGGTATCGAAAATACACTTTAAACTTTGTTTGAGTTATAAGAGATACTCTGCAGTCCTTGAAGGACATTGTAATGCAAACTAAATAGCAGACTCAGAGGAGTCTAAATCTACGAGTGGATACGTTTTTACTCTAAGATGTGGATCAGTGTCTTGGAAGAGTTCCAAACAGACCTGTATCGCTCGGCCACTATGGAATCCGAGTTTATTGCGTAAGATAAAGCAGGAAAGGAAGCCGCTTGGCTAAGATGCTTTTTAGAAGACATTTCTCTCTAGCATAGGCCTGTGCCAGCTATATCTATACATTGCGATTGTCAAGCTGCAATAGCTAATGCTAAAAATAACAATTATAATGGAAAATCCATTCATATTCGGAGAAGACACAATTCTCTAAAACAACTAATCTCGAATGGCGTTATTTCTGTTGACTTTGTGAGGTCTAAGGAGAATATCGCGGACCCTTTGACGAAAGGCTTGTCCAAGGAGATAGTTAGTAATGCATCGAGGGGGATGGGACTTAAGCTCATCAATTAAAACTTTCCATGAAGGATACTCAACCTTGCTGACTGGAGATCCCAAGATCAAGGTTTTGAATGAGACAACTAATTTATGGCGGGTAAAAATTAAACACTATCAGAGAATTAATTTCTCTGTCCCTTCCCTATGGTGTAGACGTGATAATGTGACTGCATGCGAGGATGACTTATAATAAAGTCTTAATGAGTTCTATAGTTTCAATTTAAGATTGAAATGGGGTGTAGCAGTTAACACTCTTGATAGAACTCACCTATCTGAATGAGGAAGTGGGTCGCTTCCTATGAGAACTGAGCTAATTCTCTAGAGCATTCTGAGAAACGGGATATGTCCAGGGCCAGAACGGACACAACGGCGTGAACTTAACAGCACTCTTGAGAGATATCTCGCGTAAGGAGCTATTGATGAATTACACCAAACGATGGCAGTTCAAGACATCACGTTCACTGTCCATCAAGTAGTTCCGGTACTTCTCACTAAGCAAAGGTTCAATTCCATATGGTCACCTATTGCTTAAGAGGTATTTCTCGTTTTTCGGTTTTCTGATTTATCGCTTTCTTCATTCATGTGGGGGATTGTTAGAATTAAAAATGAATTTATTGCTTATTTACAAAAACAAAAATATTTTGTTACAAAAATTATCTTGATGGGACTAAAGGGTCACTAGCCTATATTGTGTGTGAAAATAAAAAATCTAATTTTTCACTTCTATGTGAATGAGAAACCTTTGGTTTGTCCCGCATGGGATAAACCAAGGATGAAGTCTATCTAATTACCACGAAAGTTACTTCTAAGGGAAAAACTTGTGGATTGGATATAGACTAAGGGAATGGGCTAGTGGGCAAATTCACACATGTGCGGTGCTTCGCACCGAAGCACGCACGCGGGCTTGCGGAGCTTGCGTGTGTTTTTTGCGTGTGTTTTGCGTGAGCTGGCGTGAGCCGTCGTATGCTTGGCGTGAGCCGGCGTGTGCCCAGCGTGTGCCTATCAAGAGTTAATGGTTTTATTTTAAATTCATATAATAAATATTAAAACCGTTTCATTATTTATGTGAATTAAAAAAACCGTTTTATTATTTATGTGAATTAATGAGAATTAAATTAAAAGATTTTTCATAAATACAATTTAATTCTCTTCTCTCAAATTTGTCTATAAAAGAAAAAGAATTTTCATTTTAAACTTACCCCAGACGCAGCTACTATCCTGTCGTCTTTTCCCCTCTTCTCGCTTTGTTGTGCGCACTAGATTTATTTTCTTTATCTTCTTCTGTTAAGTTCACAACGGGCCAACGAGTCTTGCTAACTGGGTTGGTATCAGGAGGTTTTATCCTGAATTCGATTTGTCAAATTTAAAGGTATAGCAACACTTTTCTAAAGTGTACCTGGCAAATATCGAGTTAAGGGCAGTCTGTTGAACATGCGACTCCTCCTCTCCGTGCTTTGTGTGATTGTTTGCAGTGTTCTATTTTTCTAACTAGTAACCCATTTCTAGTCTCTGTTTGGTTTGCTCATTGTTACAGGATAATTCTCCAACAATCTATATATAGAGTTTGGGTACTCAACATTTTCACTTCAATTTGAATTTGAAATCTTTGGGATAGGATAACGAAAGGATAAGAAGATATCTCTCTTTGGCCAATTATATGTAATTTCAGGGAATTTTCAAAATTTATAACAATGGAAATTTATCTCTTCTCTGTTATTTTGATTTTGTGCAATTTTCTTATTTTTCAGTACATGATTTTGTTTACTCACTGATTTTACTTATAATTGTGGTCATATGCGATAACTCCTTCCTATATATTCTTTGCCATGGTCTCTTCTGCACCTTTCACCTCATTCCTTTTTAACTGCAACTTCATGTATAAACTGAGAAAAAGGGTTGGCTGATGAAGCAGAAAATATCATAGTAATTCTTCTTAATTATCACCATTCTTGATGAAAATAAAGTTGAAAAGTGGCACCAGTTGGATATTTTGTTAGTAATATATGCTTTTTACTATGCAGGTAATTGTTGAGGACACATACATTAATACCAAGCACAATTAAGCTGCTCCCAATATTGGTAAAAATAGGATCTTTCATATAAAGATTGCATTTGTGTTTCATGAAGATGTTTGGGTCTTTGATAATCAGATATCCTTCTCAGTTGAAAATTATTATCGAAGACGAAAACATTTCCATTAGAAAAATTAGTTGTTCTCCTGTATTCTAACGGACGGAATAGGAAGACCCCAAATGTATATGTGAGCTTATGCTAACTTTTTCAAATTTTAGTTTTGGTATTGTTTTATTTTGATTGATATATTCCTGTTGTCACCTTTTCAAGTCTGGAGTTTTGTTAGTAAGACCTTTTAACTAAGGAACTTTGAATCATGTATAAAGTAGATTAGCCTTTTTTGTTAACATAAGCCCATTCATCTCTTCTCTGCCACCCTTTTTCTTTATGATTATATAAATAAAATCCATCTCGACGAGCAGACCACTGGCAACTTCCTTCGTAAAAATCAAAGTACTTGTTTTTGAATATTTCATAATCGTAAACCTCAAAAGTCCCAGCATACCAACGTTGATCCCGATTATCGTACCAGCGAAAATCACACCAAAAGTGTGTATTAAACAAAGCTGTTGTAAATTCCCAGTGCCACTCGTCACCTTGATGGAGCGAACGTTGACCTAGATCGTCATCGTAGGACATGCAATGCATATCCAACGAAACTTCATAACCTTCGATATCATTCTGTTTTTGCACTTTCGTTGATGAACATTTGAAAACCAGCAGCAGAATTGAAAACAATAGCAACAACAACAGACTTGTATTGCCATACCTACTACTACCCATTTTTTAATATATGGAAGTGAAGGTTTAATTTCTCCTATACAGGAGGAGATACAGAATGAGTATATATGTATATACACCTAAGATTACAACCCATTCATTTATGGTTGATCCTCAGCATGTATTTCATATCCTAAAATAGGCGCTCTAATAAGGAAATACACATTGGTTCGGTGCTTTCATAGCCTGTACACACACAAGGGCTAATTATCGGTAAGGCAGTATAAAAATTAAATTTAGAGAAAATAAATTTCCATATATTTTATCATTAATTCTCTTTACTATAGAAAACTGTAAGATTACAACATTGTATCCAAATTTAACATTTTCCTTCTATTAGCAAAATTATTATTTTGGACAAAAATATTTATTATATCTTTATATTTCCGTCCTTCGTTCTATTTTCGTCGGTGTAATGATAGATTACCTTACTATAATAAAAGGACCCTTTTCACTATTTGCAAAGGAATTGAGTCAAAGTACTAACTTTTCATTCAGTCCAATTGATTTCCAAAGCAACATTAACTTGACATTCATTTCATTAACCAAATCGTCGTTTTGGAGATATATACATGTAATATATTCGGAACTCGAGTATCTATTGTGAGGTCAATGCATACATAAACTAAAACACTACTAACAATAATTTAAGTTTAAAACTCGTCAACATGGATGGCAGACATCTTTTTATATATGCTAAATAAAATATAAATTAAAATAAAGCTATGGATTATACGACAAGTTGGGCCCAGATAAAATGGTAATTGGGAATTCATGCCGCACACTCGCAGAAACACTCATGTGAAAGTGTTTCATCTTGAATGATATAGTTGTGTCGGCTCCTGTTTATACTTACGGGTGGTGGACATTTCAGATGATGTGTTTGGCAACACAGTCGGTACAGTAAGGATGCAAGCATCCAATGATCTCCATGCTCTTAAAATTCTGTTCCAATGGAACTATTTCTAGGCATATCTCGCATATGAAAACTCTCTTGCCTGTTGTCATTGTGACTTGCTGAAGTGAGTTGTTTATGAGTTTTGCCATTGATGCATTTCTTCAATGTTCTTGGTGGGAGATTTCTTTGATGAAAAGTCTAATAAGAATATGGCAGCAAATTGGGTCCATTTAAATTGTTATTGGACCTTCATTCCGTGCAGAATATTTATGTGAAATCCCTTGTGATGAAACTAATCTGTCACTGATTTAAAATTTTGGGATGCAATGAATTATGGAATTCACAGTCTTAGATCAAGTTAAGTTTATTAGAACTTTAGGAACCGAACACTCAAAATACATAATAAACAGATGTTTAATCAGCACTAAGAAAACATGACAAGGCAATTACGTAAAACCTACATAAGATGAGCTGAATTGTACTTACAAAAAAGCATATCTCTAGATAACATTTATCAAATTAAACTCTGTATAACATATGCAACAAGGTTAGACTTATGAGAAAAGAGAAGACAGATTAATGAAAAACAAAAAACCAAATCTAGTGCCAATTTCAAGAATAATAATCATTTATTTAATTTTCATCATTAATAATTTAAGACTTACCATAGTGAGGTAGCAATTTAGAATAAAAACACATTTAGATGAATCATATAAACCTTTATTCAACATGCCAATCACCTCTTTTCTGCCACACCTTTTGGTCCCGGCGATATAAATAAAATCCATCTCGACGAGCAGACCACTGGCAATCCCCTTGGCAAAAACTAAAGAACTTGTGGTTGAACAAATCTTTATCGAAAACAACAAAAGTGCCGCTATTCCAATGATATTGTGCATTATCGTACCAACGAAAATCACACCAAAAGTGTGTGGAAAATACAGATGTTTTAAATTCCCAGTGCCACTCGTCGCCTTTATGGAGCGAACGTTGACCTAGATCGTCATCGTATGACATGCAGTGCATATCCAGCGAAACTTCATAAACATCGATATCATTCTGTATATGCACTATCGTCGAAGAACATTTGGAAACTAGCAGCACAACTGAAAACAGCAACAACAAGCTTATATTGCCATACCCCATTTTTTAAAATACGGTAGTGAAGGTTTTTTCGTATACAGGAGGAGATACAGAGTTACAGTATATATATACCTAAGATTACAGCATTCATTCAATCACCATTCCTTTATGTTGCGAATCCTGTAAGATTTGTTTCCTTATTAGTTAGCCTATTTTAGGATAATATTTTTTTTGGTTAACTTAACTACTTTTTCTTAATAATTGTGTTAGACTTTTTTTTTTTTTCCTTTTTTTTCTTTCTTTTTAATTATAGTTTATTTTGTATGCTTAAGAGTAAAATAAAATAAAGTAATATGTATGATGTTGTAATTGAGGAGTAAACAAGTGATCTACATTTTTTCCGTTTTGTATTACAAATGAGTATTTAAGTGAAAACCGACCGATTGCGGTAATAATAAAATGGTTGTGTGATGCATAATACATACTATCTTTATATTTATAATAATGTAAAGGTTCCTTTTCACCACTTATAATAATGTAAAGGTTTTTTTATGCTTATAATAATGTAAATGCTTATACAATCTTTATGTATATAGTACGATTCGATTTGGTTTTTGGCTCAGCCATAACCGAAATTGGTTTTCGATTTTAAAAATTAAGTGTTGTCATTAAATTATTTGATTCGGTTTTAAACCAACTCGGTTTCGGTTTTAATCGGTTTGGTTTAGTTTTAACCGATTATTTTCAGATTTAACAAAACTTAATAGAAAATTATTGAAAAAGTTAACACCAACATTGAGCGACCTACATCGGGGTAAATTCCATAATTAAGGTCTTCAAATAGAGGCGACTTGTGCAGAACATTTATGTCATTTTATGAACCCGACAGACCAAAAAAGCATGTCATATAACAATCATAAAAAACGATAACTTCCAAAATAACTGTTGGTTTTTGATAATGAACCTTCTATTGACCTTGCCAATATATAGGACATCTCTGCCACGCCTAATACATGCAGTCAAGACTCCCTGACATTCTTGGAAAGCCCTATCCTGGTTTTGCTTTAACATTTCTCTGACTTCTCCACCTGTTAATTTTCATGAATACGTTGGACCAAAATGATTAATCATTACTTCGTAAAAAAAAAAAGATACTTGTATGAAGTTGTTTTTCCTATAAAAATATACTCATCGTTATCATCCGTTGGATGGCCGTAAAATAGAATCCTTAGAGCCGATATAACTTTTTGTTTCAGACTATGACCTCTAATATTCAATGCATCAAATTGGAAATTAAATTCATGGCATACTCGACAAAGCTCTTCGATAATTTTTAGCGCCAAGTGTCGAGGCATGTGGAATCGACGATGGAAATCTTGATTAGTGAACACACAACCAACTTTGAAATAATCATGCATCAGCTTTAGGTGCCACTCTTCCCGCCCACAATACATATATCTTCTTGTAAATACTTCTTTTGGCTCAGAAGCTCTTGGTATCTTCCGCGATGATTCTGCTGCTATCGTTAGGTTTGTGAGTTCTCTTTCTTCATCAGACTCAGCTTCCATTTGTTGCAGCACCCCAACATAAAATTATTGATGTGTTATAAACTGATCCATAATAATTTTAGTTTCATCATCGAGCGTGAAGTTAAAAGTTAAATAATTTATGAAATTTGTTAATTGATTTTAGAAATAGGTAAAAAGTATTAAATTTGTATAAAAGAATATCCATAGTGGCGCTCCTCTAGAGCTGTCAACTTTCAACCCGGCCCGTGGGATGGACCTAACCGACTTTCTTTAACCCGACCCGATTTGGCTTATTGTTTAAACGGTCCGGGTTAAAATTAATATTTTTGGACCTAACAGTAAACAAACCGGACTAGGACCAATCCACAAATTACCCGCCAACTCGTTATGTTCTTTTAGTAATATTAAATTTAAGGTTGTATTGAAAAACTGAGAATTGATTTCCCTGTATCATTTCAAAATCATCAATATTATAAAAAGTTTCATCTTCAATACCCATTTAAAATTTGTAATTACGCATTCAAAAGAATTAAAATCGGTCTAATCAAAATAACAACTTTAGAGCTAATCAAAGAAAAAAACTTGATCACAAAATTCACAATCATAAATACTCAAACAAAACAAATAACAATTCATGAGATCAACTCCTTAACTAGTGAGAAACATCATCAATTACTTTATATATTCAGTAAACCCATATACAAAATGGATAGTAAGAATAAATAATATATATTTTCTGAAAAAATGTTACTATCACCTTTTCATTTTAGTCTAAAAATAGGTTAATTTAAAAAAAATGATAGTACTCTTTTCCTGAAACGAAGGTAGTATTAATCAACTAATTCATTACCAACATTAAAAAAATTAAAATACAAAATTTGTAGTAAAAAAAAAAAAAGAAACTTAAAGAAAAAAATTTAACAAAGTGATTGATCGATATTCCCTTGTATAGAAAGAAAACGAAGAAGTTCAGAAAAATCATGCTTGTGTTGAGATTGAGAGACTGGTATGTGTTGAAGCTATATTATAGGAGCGAGTCTCCTGGTCTGACTTGGTCTCTTAATGTTCTGTTGTAACAAGTTTAGCAACAATACTTATCCTATCTGTAACTATATTGACCACCACATTTTGTGGGATAGCTAGTTGTAACTCTGAGGTGTTTACAGTCTATATAAACTCTCTTCTGTATTGTAATCTGTATCAAGAAAGTAATCGATTCTTTAAGTTTCTTCATGGTATCAGAGCCTTAAAGACTCCAACGAGTTCCCTCTTGTTAAAAACTCTTCAAACTTAGCACCATGACTGAAATCACAGCCAACAGAACAAATGCAGTAGTTATCTCTTCTACTTCTTCCCTTGATGGAATCGTTTCTATTAATACTACATCTCAACTACCCATCAAACTGAATAGCAACAATTTTCCCTCTTGGAAAGCACAGTTTGATGCTCTTCTGTATGGTTATGATCTCATGGGTTTTCTTGATGTGACAAAAACATGTCCATCCAAAGTAAGTCTTGTTGAATATGGAACTACTGCTTCCAATCCAAGTTTTGTTATTTGGACTATGCAAGACAAATTGCTTCTTCACGCAATTATTGCGTTTGTCTCTGAAAGTGTGGTACCTATGATTGCCACTGCTACATCTTCTAGAGATGCTTGGGTAAAGCTTCACAAACTTTATGCCAAAACATCCAGATCTTGGGTCATGAACCTCAAGGAAAAACTCACAAACATTACCTGCAATACTGTTTCTGTTGCAGAGTATCTTCAGACCATCAAAGGGATTGCTAACGAGTTAGCTCTCATATACACCCATCTAAGTGATGATGATCTAACCATCTTTGTTCTTAATGGTCTTGGCAGCGGCTTCAAAGAAATCTCTGCTGCAATAAGAACCCGTGATACTCCTGTATCTTTTGAAAAACTTCATGATAAGCTTGTAGAACATGAAACCTTCCTGAAGCGAGAAGAATCACGCAGTGGTTCCAACATCACTATGCACAGTACTCGCACCAGTTTTGGGAACACTCATCCCAAACACAACAATTGGCATAACAACAATGGACAAAGTAACAATGAAAGGCGATTTTTTGGTAACAGAAACTATCAAAACAGAAAGTTTAACAACAGTGGAAGTTACAATGGTGGTAACTATAACCACTTCCAAGCACCTGTTGTATGTCAGTTCTGCAAGAAGAAATGCCACACTCCCAGACAGTGCAACTCGGCCAAAAGACTTATGCAACTGCAACAACCCGAGGTCCATCATACTTCTTTCGGAAACTCATCAAAATGGATTGTGGATTCTGGTGCTTCTCACCATGTCACTGGTGACTTAAATGTTCTCTCCAACCAACAGCCTTATGAAGGTCCTGATGACATCCTCTTGGGTGATGGTACAGGTCTCAAAATCACTCATACTTGTTCTTCTAAACTCCCTGCTATCTCCAAGTCTTTTTGTTTATCTAATGTGTTATGTGTTCCCTCTATAAAGTAAAACTTAATCTCTGTCTCCAAGTTTTGTAAAACTAACAATGCATCTATTGAGTTTTTTCCTTACTCTTTTGTTGTCAAGGATCTCAAAACGGGGGCGCGTCTCACTCAAGGGCGGAGCAAGGATGATGTGTATGAGTGGTCTTGGCCTAACAAGGGAAGCAAAGTGGATATCTCTCCTAAACAAGCATATGTTAGTGTCAAGACATCTCTTGCAAATTGGCATCATCGTTTAGGACATCCATCATCTCGTATTTTTCAGTTTTTAGTTCACAAACATAATCTTCCAATGCACTCTTCTGAATCCGTCCACAGGTTCTTCTGTGAGTCATGTTTATGTAATAAGAGTCACAAACTGTCTTTTGGAGTTTCGTCACTTCACAGTCGTCGACCTCTTGATTTAGTCTATTCTGATGTATGGGGGCCTTCTCCGATTGAATCAATTGATGGCTTTCGATATTATCTTATCTTCATTGATTACTTTACCAAGTATGTCTGGCTTTTTCCTATGGCGTACAAATCTGATGTATATACAATCTTTCCAGAATACAAGTCTATGTTTCGGAAGAGTTTTTAAAGCTTCATTAGTAACTCTTTACACAGATGGAGGCACTGAATACAAAAGCCTTAAAACCTACTTTATATCACAAGGAATTCAACATCAAGTGTCTCCCCTTACACGCCTGAACATATAGGCTCTGTCGAAAGAAAACATCGACATGTTGTTGAGACAGGTCTGGCCATACTTCATAAATTATCCCTGCCTTTAAAATATTGGTCTCATACATTTCTTGCTGCTGCCTATCTAATCAATTGTCTTCCCACTCCAGTTCTTAAACATAACACACCTTTTGAATCTCTTTTTCATAAACAACCAAATTATGACAAAGTTAAGAGCTTTTGGGTGCCTATGTTTTCCTTGGTTGCGTCCTTACTCAAATCATAAACTTGATGTACGCTCTAAGACGTGCACATTCATTGGATACTCCAACACTCATAATGCTTACAAGTGCCTAAACTTGCTTTCAAATCATGTCTACATTTCTCGCCATGTCCAATTCATTGAAGACAAGTTTCCTCTAGCCTCAAATAATATGCCTACAGATGTTAGTAAAGCCATCTCAACTTGGTCCTCGTGTTCCCCTGCTCTTGCGGCTATCCAACCTTCGACCTTTGTGGTTCCCATTCCCTCAAGCTCACCTCCATAACAAGTATCTTCTGGCACTAACACAACACATACTCCGGAGATGATCTCACCACCTTCTCCTGCCAGTTCAAGATCCTCTACCACGGATCCAGGCTCTGTCCGTGAGTGTCATGGTACTCCAAGGTATGGTATTCTCACTTCTGCTCCTTCATTATCTTCTGATTCAGCAAATAACTCACTGTCACCAGGGTCACACTCTCAACTTGAGTCATCTCACAGAGTTGTAACACGTTCTCAAAACAATATTTTTTGTCCAAAATAATTCCCAGATTTCAAAACCAGTTTTCATGTCACAAAACATCCAGTTCCTATTCCTATTGAGTCCACTACAGTGTCTCAAGCTCTCAAAGATCCCAAATGGTGTGCTGCAATGGAGGATGAGCTTGATGTACTTGTTCGCAATCACACATGGGTGCTTGTACCTCCTCATTCAAATCATAATATTGATGCAAATGGGTGTTTCATATCAAACGAAATCCTGATGGATCAATTTCTCGGCACAAAGATCGTCTGGTTGCTAAAGGATTTTATCAACGTCCTGGGGTTGATTATCACGATACCTTTAGTCCCGTAGTCAAGCCCACAACCATTAGAGTTGTTCTTTCAATTTCCTTGAACAATGCTTGGACCATTTCACAACTTGACGTTAATAATGCTTTTTTTAATGGTAACTTAGCTGAAGATGTCTTCATGGCTCAACCTCCCGGATATGTTGACAGTACTCATCCTCATCATGTTTGTCATCTACAAAGAGCTCTTTATGGGTTGAAACAAGCCCGTCGCGCTTGGTATATAGAGTTAAAGTTGTTCCTTCTCAAGTTTGGTTTTACAAATTCAAAGGTTGATACTTCATTATTCATTTATCAACGTAAGTCAGTCACAATCTATTTTCTGGTATATGTGGATGATTTACTTGTGAAAGGAAATTGTTCTCGGACCATTTAGAGTTTTGTTGATGCTCTTGCTCATCGTTTTGCTCTAAAAGACCTTGGTGCTCTAAGCTACTTCTTAGGTGTTGAAGTTATTTCCACTGCTGATGGCATGTTTCTGCCTCAACAAAAATATGTCCGTGACTTATTGGTAAAGTTCAAACTGGATGGCATTGAAGATTCTTCTACACCAATGTCTTCAACTGACCATATAACTCTCAATGATGGTTCTCCACCAGCTAATGCCACTCAGTTTCGAAGCTTGATTGGTGGGCTTCAATACCTTCAACTCACTCGACCAGATATTGCTTTTTCCATTAACAGTCTTGCTCAATTCATGCATGCCCCAACTCAAAATCACTGGACTGCAGCTAAGAGGTTGCTTCGCTATCTAAAACACACAATAAACTTTGGCCTTATGTTTCGACGTAAACAATGTTCTTCAACTGGTCATCCTTCTCTTGATCTTCAAGCTTTTTCCGATGCAGACTGGGCTGGTGACCATGATTCCTACAGGTCTACAACTGCCTTTGTTTTTTTTCTCGGCGGAATTCCGATATCCTGGTGTTTCTAAGAAGCAACGGACGGTATCTCGTTCTTCTACAAAGACAGAATATCGTGCCATTGCATCTACTACGGCTGAGCTTACTTGGGTATCTCACCTTCTATCTTAACTTGGTATCAATATTTCACAGTCTCCTACTATTTACTATGATAACTTAAGCACAACATATGTGTGTGTTAGTCCACTCTTCCACATTCGAATGAAGCATGTTGCATTGGACTATCATTTTGTTAGAGAAAAAGTAGCTGATGGGTCTCTTAAGGTTTCTCATGTTAACACTCAAAACCAATTGGCTGATGTCTTCACTAAGCCTCTCTCCAAAAATCGCTTCTTGTTTCTTCGATCCAAGATTGGCATTTCAGATGGAACTGCCATCTTGCGGGGGCATGTTGAAGCTACAGTATATGAGCGAGTCTCCTGGTCTGACTTGGTCTCTTAATGTTCTGTTGTAACAAATTTAACAATAATACTTATCCTATTTGTAACTGTATTGACCACCACATTTTATGGGATAGCTAGCTATAACTCTGAAGTATTTACAGTCCATATAAACTCTCTTATGTATTGTAATCTGTATCAAGAAAATAATCGATTCTTTAAGTTTCTTCAGTATGATTCTAAGACTAAGAGGAGTAGAAGACAGAAGGCGATAGGGAGATAGGCAGGTGGCGGCGATGAGGAGTAGTGGAGAAATTAAGTAAGATTTGTTTGGTTATTGTTACGGACAGTCTGGACTCTTGATCTAGTGATCTGTATATAGCTTATACACAAACATAATTTATTTATTTAATGAAATGGCTAAATGTATTATGTAACTCATGCTTGTTAGTTCGATGGATCCACTATTATTTAATGGGCGATGCGTGTAAGGTTCGAGTTTCGCCAGAGTTTATGGTCTATTTTTTGTGATTTCTAAATTTTTAACAAAACAATGTTAGTAAAAGAAAACACAAGCCAACCAGTTTTTAGTTTTTATTTGTATGGTACCAGGGTTAGGGTCAATCAAATCCGACCATGGGTTGATAAGCTAGAGTCTGGTTGATCTTAATCCGGCTCGTTTGACAGCTCTCACACCGTGTTTGTTCATCCATTTAACTGGGTAAAATAACTCATTTGATATGGGTATATAGGACTTGGCTATAGGATGGGCGCTTACAAAACTCATAAGGGTAAAATGGATATTGTAATAGTCTTTTATTAAGTTATGTTTAGGGATTTTTTTGGGTTTTGTATTAGGGATGGAAATGGGGCGGGGATCTTAAATCTCATCCCCTACTGGGGACAGTTGTCCCCCTTAGAATTTGTTAATTACCATATTAGGCTTAGAAAATTTAGGAATCCATAGATTTGTCCCCCCTTAATTTTAGATACTATTTAAAAATCCTTGAATCATATAAGATTGTACGTAAATTTCATGATTTGCTATGAAAATTATTGATAATAGGCTTGTATCGTATAAAATTCTACTTAAATATCAAAATTCTACTTAAATATCAAAAAACACAAAGATACCCTACCCGTTACTCATAAAAACTGAGTTCATATCCTAAGGGATGAATTTTTCATAGGTTACCATGATATTATAAAAGATATTTAAAACATTATAAAAAATAAAAATTTAAATATAAATGTAATAATTTAAAAAAACATAATAACCTATGCAGTGTATTTTAAAATTTTAAATTCATAAAATTTAATTTAAACTGAAAATAGAAAAATAATTAATCCAAAAATAATTATAATAACTTTTTTCACTTTTTAATTCTCCACTATTACCGAAAGTTACCGGTATGTTTTAATCTATTTCAAAACCTATAACAATATTTTTTAATAAATATCTAAACCCTAAATATAACAAGCTATAAAATGGGTATGAGGTAACGATCTTGAATCCCATCCTCACCCATCCCCGTATCACTATTTTGGGCTTTTATCCATATCTGACCCATATCCCGTTTATACGGATAAAACCCTGTCGAATAGGGGCGGGTCCCCACGAGGAGTAGTTTGGATGTATGAAACAAAAAGAGGATCTTCCTTCATTCTCTGACTGACTGGAGGGGGTTTAGGGTTTTGCGCATCAACAGCGAAATCATAAAGGTTAGATTTCTTCTTAATTGGTTTGATGATGAAATGAAAACGTATCTTATTGAAAAATTGGTTTTTGTGTGAATCTTTTTGTCGATTGATTGATTTCTAGGGTTTGTATTTCTTACTGGATTTGGAAGAAATGAAATCTATTGTGTAGAATAATCATATCATTGGAGCGCATCTTAATGGATGTTGTGTTGGTTAGTTAAAGTTTGATTCAGATGTGTTTCTGGAAATGTCTCATTAAAATTGTATTGGAGGAACTTTTCATCTCTCTAAGATTAGCTCAAGAGACGAATCTAGGTAGGTCATCTCATTTGACCATGTAATCTTGTGTAGATAAGACTGCAATGTGTTGGAATCAGGTTTTGCGTACTTATTAGATTGATCTTCAATCCATTGTAGAATAATTACTGTAGAAATCGTGACGATAAACATCAATGTGAGTGATTTCTGTTTTATCCGATGTTGTTAGGATAGGGGATTAGAAAAGCCTTTGTTGTGTTAGTTATATCAATGGGTTTCGGTTTGTGGTTCATAAAAGAATTTACCATTTTCTATTTTTATAATTTTTTCTTATCAAAATTGAAAATGCATCAATGAAATAAACAAGTGGCCTGAGGCCAATACATATTGTTGTTCCTCTCATTATATGTGAGATGTGTTGCCAAAAAGACAGGCAAGTTTGCAAAATTATAATGTTGCATTGGGCTGTGGGGCAAATGCAGCAGGCACTTCGTTTGCCTTACATTTAACACGATGAAACTTACTAGACTGGATTTGAAAAAGATTTTGCATGAACTTAAAAGCTCTTCCGAAATGGTTTGTCCCTGCATTCAATGCTGGGGTTTCTGTTGTTAATGTAAGAGATTCCTCATGATCTCTATCCAGCCTCACTTTGTTGAGACTTGAGAACCACAGGACTTAGCCCAGAGCAGAGCTATTACGTCCTGTTTGGGTGGCTCCCGTTCACATCCTTATGATAATCTTGCACTCCCCGGAAAGCCTAAGAGTTCTTGTGTTCATTTTTCTTCCTTGCACATGTCCTCGGATTAGGATGCTTGCTCAGTTTGTGATTAATTGTCTTTTGCTCTTATCTTTTGAACCCTGGTAATGCTGGAGTCTACTACATCACTGTTGGTACTTTGCGTTGCCCTTTTGTAGAAGAGAGGGCAGAGTTCATTTTTAGGTTAACGGTTATTTGGTATCTGCAGATATCTTATATTTTCATTGTTATGTACTTCAGATTTATATTCTTTGACATCAGCTTCTGATTGTAACTGTCAACTTGGTGTAACTCATTCCATGAGGCATACTTGCACGGCGTTGATGTTTGTTCCAATTCCACCCCCTACATCTAAATTCCGTAATGGGTTTCTTAGAAGTGAAACAGTAGAATAACACAATCAAACTCCCCTGCATCAACCTGTAGACTTTATGTCAAGTGCGACTTGCTCATTGTTTTGTTTGAGTTTAGGAGATGGCCTTCGATTAGTATATTCAGAGGGACTAGGAGATAACAATTTCCTGTCATCTTCCACTTATGCAGCTGAAATTTGTATTTTCCAAGTTCAGCCAAATTCATCTGCTTGCTTTTGTTGTTGTTGGTTTTTGATATTGTTGCTGATTGCATTTCTTTTCTTGTTGGTTGTTATCAGTTTATTCATAAGTAAGGATGGGGAAGGCGAAAGGGGGTTCAGTATTTATCAGGCTAGTCTCGGCTGCTGGGACTGGATTCTTTTACGTGAAGCGAAAGAACCCACGAAAGATGGTAGAAAAGCTTGAGTTTAGGAAGTACGATCCTCGTGTAAACAAACATGTTCTGTTTACAGAGGCCAAGATGAAGTAACAAAGCTAGAACTTTTTTGCCACTATGTATATCAGAGACAGTAAACAACTTTCGATTACTAGGAAACAAAGGTGCACAAACGGTTTCAGTGATTCTTAAACATAAAGTCGGAATCAGATGTTTTTGGTTTGTATTCTGTGCTTGTAATTTTCACACATTACTTTCTTTCAATGCACTTGTCTACCCGTATGATTGAGTCGAAATCTTGAAAATGAACCAACAAAACCCAATTAAATTCATAATCAAGAACGACAATGGGATTACAAATTCATCATTCTAGCTATCTATCTAACTGATTAAGGGTAAGGAAGAGTTGCAATGTGGTTATGAACAACAGTACCAATCCACAACTTTCCATTTACTTCTCTAACTTCACTAACCAATTTCATAACTACACCTTTTTTATCTTCAAGAACTTCTAAAATTTCTCCATTCTCATTGAACAGAGAAATTACTGTGTACATGTCCATTCCCATCAACCGCGCCAAAAAGCTCATTTTAAACGGTAATCTGAAATAGATGCTTCTTATCAAAGGATTGTTTGATAAAACTTCTTGAGCTGGGGTTCGGCAACAATCTATTGCAACCCAAAATTGGCCTTTTTCGTTTAATCTTACATTATCCGGAAATCCTGGTAAATTAGCAAAAATGAAATCCTTTCCTTTTAGAGGACCTTCCAACCAATACTTAATCACCCTGCAATGCACATGTTAAATAGATGGTAAGATCATGTATTTAAATTACCTCAGTTGGCCAGGGGCTGACTCTTATATCTGAGGTTAGTAGTTTTGAGTCCCCGTGCTGACCATGAAAAGGGATTCATTCAGCACAATAGTATCGAGAAAGCGAGATTACATTACCTACAATTGGTAGTCTCAGTGAAGAGGAGAAATGATTCATCTTTAGACAGTTGAACTCCATTAGGAAATGCTAAACCATCCCTGACTACATGAGTCTCTTTAGAATTAGGGTCATATCTAAGTAGTCTTCCTGTTGCTTCTCCTTCCAACAAGATCAAGAAATGGTTCCTATGCGAAAAGAAAAAGTGAGCCTCAGACTATCGAGTGCTAATTTGTTTTGAAACGACTCAACGAAAGCAACTTACAATCTGTTGTGTCTCTTGCTTGTATCAGTAAAGAAAATAGATCCATTTGAATGAATATCTAAGTCATTTGCAAACAAAATGGGGTTTCCTTCTACATCATGAGTTGCCAAAGGAGTTGCAATACCACCTTCTGGTCCAACAACCAAGAGTCCGTAATAAGCATCCGCGATGTATAAATCTCCGGTCTTGGTATCAAACCTTAAGCCCAAGGGACGGCCACAACGATGCTCAAACTTTGATTGTATTGGTGTTGTTGATTTGTTGCCATTTGCACAAAGCTCCTCAGACCTATCAAACTCATAAACTTATAACAGTCAGTCGCAGTATACATAATAATATCAACAAAAACCATACATTTTACATTAGGTAGATTTTAAGACACACACCAATTTGGCGTAACCACGGCGAAAGTCTCCCATCCAACACCATCACCCATCCATCGAACGACACGACCGTCAGCTAAACCGGTGTAAGGTCCTCGTCCCGAACGATCAAACTCCAAAGACTCTGGTCCATAAACTTGGTCTACAAATTCCAATTTCCCATATCCTAACCGGCTTCGATTGTCTGCAGGCCAATTCTCCATGACTTTTTTATACGACGCGACATCGTGTTTAACAGGCTTATAGTCGTGATCCCCTAATGGTCCTATACGAAATGGGTCTAGGAAAATGATACTCAATATTATAGTAACTAACAAAACATACGGGTGTTGAAAAACTGATTCACCCCTGAATAGCAACAGCCTTTTTTTCTCCATATGATAGTGTAAGAAGATTTTTAGCCGTGGAATTGCGCTAAAAGGTTTTCTAAGGTTTAATGTGGTATTATAAGGTCAGGAAATGCATATTCTGTGAGAAGCTGCAGAAGTGGTTGAGAGTAAGATGTGATTCTAGTTAGCTCTTGTTTTCGGCATTTCGATCATTTGTAAGTGAACAAAGCATTTGAATTTTGTATTCAGTCAAAACATGCATGGTATATTTGTGCAAAGAATCATGAATCATCATTATATCCCTTTAGGCATCATCTGATATTGCTGATCATTTCTTCACCTATTTGCTTGCTGGCTTAGTTGCTGATATCTTTACCAACCAGTTCCAAAGATTATTTTTTTATCAATGGACCCGCTTCATCCATGGGCAGAACCAATCTGTCCATCCATACATCCATAGACGTTAAATTCACGGGTGATGGATTGAACACGGATATAAATTTAATATCCGTTATTTTGATGAGTTAGATTTAGATATCACCAAATCCACAGATTCCACCCATTGCTCACTTTTATGACAGCTGATCAAGTTGTCGGTTGAATGCTTATTGTTGGTAACTTTTTTTAAACCTCAAGCTACGACACTGATAATGGGGTGGGGTACTCAAGCTACGACACTGGTAATGGGGTGGGGTACTAATAAAAATTTACCGGACAAAGTAGCAAAATTCATATTCTGTCCGTCTTAAAAAAATGATATTTTTATCTTAAATAAATAATTATTTTTTATTATTTTTATTAAGATAAAATAAATTAAAAAAATAAAAGTATCATTTTTGGGACATAAGATAATTTAGTGTGACATGAATTGATGATAGTAAAACATAAAATAAAATATTTGAGAACGTCTGAAAGTTCTTTTTTTTTTCGCCAGAAATAAATAAATAAATAGTTGATTAAATCTACTTGCTGTAGATAGAATAACGGTGGATAATACATGTTGCACTGTGTTAATTGGGAAATAGAAATAGAAAAAGAAAAAGAGGAAAAGATCTTCAAAGCAGAGGAGATAATAGAGACTGGATTATTTTCATATAATAATATCAGGCCTTGATCAGAGTTTCTCGAATTCTTGATTTTGGGCTAAGAAAAGGTATGGGTTTTGTTTTTTTATTACTCTTTTTTGTGCGTTGATTTTGTAATCGGTAAGAACCCTAAACTACTGAAACAGAACTTGGGAATTAGGATTTCTCTGTGATTCAGTGATTGATTTGTAATTATGGTGTATGGGTTTGTTTGTTCTGTTATATAAAACCATAATCTTAACTTGAATTCAATTTAAGTTGGGTACTTCTTCTCTTGGTTATCTATGGTACTGTGGACTGACACAAGTAGGGATTTTTATGCTGAATTTTGAGTGAAAGGAGTTTTGAGGATTTATTTTCATGGAGGAAGGAGGTCTCAGGTTAGTCCCAAGATTCAATTTTTAGTACAAATTTTCCTTGGAAAAACCCAAAAGCAAATAGGAGTACGTAAGAAAAGGATAGTGTTTTGGTGTACATGAACATGTAATGTTTGAGTGTTTCTTCGTCTTCAAGTTGAGCTTCATTGCACAGAAGCTTATTAGGTTACTCAAATTATTAATTCTAATTTGAATGTGATTGATTAGTTGAGTTTGTATATCCTTTTCATTCTTTGGTGTTTTCTTGCCAGAATTTGGATGCTTGATTTTCGATTCAGTGAGTGAATTTGTAATTTTTTCAGTTGCAATTAGTAGGAGTTCCCCCTTGGAAGTTTCGGATCGTAAGGGGCCTTCTCTTGTGTGAACCAAATCTAGGGTAACAGATATACATTATACACTTTAATGTTTGTGAAAACACGAATCAGGTTGCTGACACCAATTATTAGATATTTTCTTTTTATAGGCTTTTGAAAACAGTCTTTCGCGTATTAGGGAATGCAGTCACATCTCACATGAAAATATTTTGAGTTCACTTACTAGCTGATTAGGGTGCAAAATAAAGGGTTCTCTTCCTTTCTCAGTTACTAGTGTAATGGGCACGAAACCTACAGAACTATTATGATATATTATCAGAATAGTGTTAATGTAGTAATGTCCTGTATCAGCTCGCAGAACAATGTTTTGGTATTTACTCGTTATATTTTGTCACATACATATTGTGAGTTCCATGATTCTGTGCCGTAGACTGCTTTTGTTACCTTCCCTTTTATTTTGAATAATTGTGTAGATAAATTCAAGGTATGATTCTTCTTCGAAACTGTGGGATTAGGCAAGTTTTACAGTAATAATTAGCACATTAATCATACTGCTTACATCTCAAACTAGTGTTCACTTTTTAAGAAGATTCACCAATTTATTTTACCTTACCAAATACTGCGTATAACATATTATTTATTAACTATACTTTGATAGATAGGTTTCATTTTTCATTATCTCACTATAGACGAAATATATGTTAGTTGTACTCTTTCATATTTGTAAAATTATCCTTAATCTCTCCGTCCAACTGTGGGCCTGTTAATTTGTTAAGATATGCATGTTTCCAATGTTTCGTTAACTTCATTGTTTCAAGGATATCTGATATATTTCTTTCATCAGATTTTTTCATTTGCATATGGCTGAATGTGGTGGCAATGATGAGGCTGAATGGATTCAAAGATTGAGAAATGAAGGAGCCGTTCCACGTCTTGAGCCGGAAAATTGCCCTAATGGTTGGGCAACCCCGCCCGTAAGCAAGTTCATGGTTAGAGGCCCAGATTATTTTTCAAAACGGGTTAAGATACCTGGTGGGGAGTATCTTTTAAAGCCACTAGGATTTGATTGGGTCAAAGGTGCTACAAAGATTGGGGAGGTCCTAAACAATCCTAACAGCCGTATAAGGAAAGCTCTAGACGATGAATTTACATCAGCTGAAAAGCCTTTTGTTTGGGCATTTAATTTGCAAGTACCGAGTAAAGATAACTACAGTGCTGTTGCATATTTTGTAGCATTGCAGCCTATTCCAGAAGGGTCATTGATGGACAAATTTGTGAAGGGAGATGATGTATATCGTAATTCAAGATTAAAACTGATAGCAAATATTGTCAAGGGTCCTTGGATAGTGAGAAAAGCAGTTGGGGAGCAAGCAATTTGTATACTTGGACGAGCTGTTTCGTGCAAGTATTTTGTTGGGGAGAATTGCATAGAAGTTGATGTGGACATTGGAGCTTCAATGGTTGCAAATGCAATCGTCCATTTAGCATTTGGTTATATTACAACTTTGACCGTTGATCTAGCATTTCTCATTGAGAGCCAGATCGAGTCTGAACTTCCAGAACGAATTCTTGGTGCAGTACGCTTCTCAGAGCTGAACCCTAATTCAGCTCGACCAGTTGAACCTCCATCCGAAACAAGCAGTACAAGTGTGCAGTCAACTGTTAGTACACGATGGTGGAAGTCAATTGGACAAGGCCTTACCAACCTCAGAAGTCACCCAGGTGCCCAGGACAGTTCCTCCCCTGCTGTCTCACCACATGTTAAAGGAAGAATACATGGCGAAGACAAGATTGAAGAATCTAAGAATTCCTGGTAAGTAGTCATGAGAACTTTTTTTTTTGCTTTTTGAAACATGGATTAGAAGACCAGTAGTTAAGCCTGACAATACCTGCAATCTGTGTATCCTTAAGGCAGTGTGATCTGAGCTGCGTGGATACCAACAACCCATCATTTGTGCCGTTGGAATGGCATATGATCAACCACACCATCCTAAATTGTTATAGATTGTATGACACAGATATAGCAACCATAGATATGAACTTTTCAATGGACCAAGTTAATTTGTATTCCTCTTGAAACAAAAGTGATGCTTTACGTGTAATAGAGGGGTCTTTTTCACTTTGCATTTTGAGCCAATAAAGTTGTTTACTCCGTGGAGAAGTCTGCAGCCAATTAGTTACATCCTCATCTTGAGGAAAGGTGTTAAATCATGACATGGTTGATTTTACACTCTGGTAGTTTGCTTATTGGACACAGTTTTATTCATCTGAATGTTTGGATGTCAGTGAACATTGTTCAACATGTGTTGTATATTAGAGTTTGCCAATTAAGCATAATTGTCTGACAAACTATTGTAATTTCTGCAGATCAAGCGAAGCGATCGTCTCTCCAGTGGAGAAGAAATGGTTTACTCTTTTAACATATCTCAGTGGCAAATCAGGTCACCTGACCGTTGTACTATAACCACACCACCTAGTTCGTTCTTTGAGTTGCCGATCCCTTTAGGGCAATTTTATACCAAAAGGGAGATAAATGGATTTTCCTTTTCTTGGGAATTTACTTCCACAGGTTACTCATTATTAAATTTGATCACAAACTTCAGTGGCTCCATTCTAACTCTTGTTTATAAACTGAAATACCTGTCATAGTGACTGAAAATAGATTAAAAGAAAAAGGTGGTTCTAAGTTTGTGTAATCAATCTTAAACATTGACCCCTACAATGTTACATGTTAATTCGTACAACGTCGGTGTGTCTTCTATTTATTGAATGATCTAATGGTTTCAAGGTAGGCACCTGTGCCCATGTTAGTTCGTACAATGTCGGTGTGTTTCCGAAGCGAAGAGAGAAAGCAGGGAATTCTGATAACATATGTTGCATAAACAACCAACATAGCTTGCTCAAAACTGTGCTGCTGCAAAGATTCTGTTATTCAAAAGAAAAATTGGAGTTCAAGCACCCATATGCCGTATAACTATAAGGCTTCTCAAACTGAAATTCTCTCACAATGGAATCTGAAGGAGTAAGTCTGCTCCTCCTTTAAAAAGAAATCAAACTTGGTATACAATGGATGCCTTAGATAGGTAATATCGAAACAGCAATAATAAAGAACAAACATTCAATCCTGGAAGAAAAACAGCAACAATTTTTTTTTTACTCAGCTCAAAGCATAATTGCTGCTACAATCTAACTTTGATGTCAAGCTAATACTGCAGATTTTTCTTGAAGTAGGTATATTTCATAAGGTGTAACAACGGAATCACAAATGCACAAGTTATTTTCACTATCAGTATATCTGCTAAAATGAACTTACTCAAACTTTTCAAGTACAAAACTGATGCATCTTATAAGTTCAAATGTGTAAGCTAAGAAACTGTCTTCATTACCCAGAGGGTCCTCCTGTGGAATCAAATAACTGGTACTAAAGGAACCTGCACAAAACATTAGAGTTCCGAACAAATCTCAGGTTTCATACCTCACAGGGGAAATAATAGAAACCTTACTGTTTTCGCTAAAATGTTCCCAATATTCAAATGATATACAATTGTATTGATTTCTTATGCTAGGAACGTTGTATTTTTCATCATAAATCACACAAGTTCGGAACCAGCCAGTGGTACCGCACCCATCTGTAAAGTTCTACCATTTCCAGCTGCAACAAAACCCACAGAAGGAAAGGAAGAATCCGCAACAGACTCAATTTCAATAAACTCGAAATCAAAAGTGCCAGATTTCTTCAAACTGAACACAAAAATAAATACAATCCATCCTAGCATTGTGATAGCCCAGTAATTATTCATCCCATGTATCAAACCCCATCCAATAGAGTACCCAACAATAATCCCCGACAAATGACCAAGAAAGCTTGCTTGGGGCACCATTATCGAAGTAAATATTAGTGATTCAAAAGGCGCAAAACTGATCGGAAGTGAAAGAACCCCAAACAAATTAAGCTTCGACGATGGTTGTTTAACAGCTAGTATCGTCATCCATCCAAACACAACACAAGAATACCCAACAGCCGTAACTCTCCGAAAATATTCCAACTTAAACTTCTGAATCAAAACATGATAAGTCCCCAAAACCAAACCCCCGGACAATACAACCAAAACAAGCGTATAATGAAGATAAAACTCAACACCCAGCCCCATCACATCCAAATTCTCTACTACACCAAGACTCCAAAGTGCACTCATATTGAAAACCAAATGAATAACACTGATATGCGAAAATGCCGATGTTATAATCCTCCAATGATGCCCTTCAAGCGCCGAATCGTAATTCAAACCAACATGTGAATACCCAATGTTTTTCTTCTGTATGTAAACCCATATTGCACTACATATCCCTATTATACAACTTGTTGCTGGTTTTTCCCAAATCTCATAGAACAGTGGCTTACCCATTTTTTGCCCTAACAGACTAGGGTTTAAAACCTCAATCCGAATTCTACAAATTTCAATTGCAACCGTTTCGATCACAATTAACCCTTTCTTCTACAGTTATTTGCCCTAACTCAAGATATATGAACCAAATAAGATGCCCTAAAAGATTTCTTGAAATACAGTATATGAAATTTTACAACATATGAAACTCAAATTACACCATTAAAATCATCAAAGAAGAAGAAATGTGAACAAATTTGATTGAAAAACAGTACTGATTTCGATAATTTAGACCCGAATTTTACCTGATGGGATCTGAAATTGAAGACGGACTAATAGGTGTTTGGTTGGGGGAAGGGAATGTGATTCCCTGGAACACGTTGTTTGGTTAGGCCAGTATTGGAAATAATATTCCTCCTATATTTCCATTCCTGTGTTTGGCTAAGTCAGGATTAAAAATAAAAAATCCAATGTTTTTTTTTGTCCTTTTGAGTAAATTAAATAAAATGAATAATCAAAACTTATAAAATATTTTTATTTAAATTTTTATAAAAATATAATAAATATTTTTCTCTCGTAAGCTTTTAACTAAAAAAAGTTCTAAAAATACTTGTTAAAAAATAAAAATCAAAAAAATATCAATTAATTAAAATTATTGACATGGAGACCTAGTTAACTAGCCTGTAGCTTCAGTTAAAGTCCTCATAATATACATGCGTATCGCATGCGGTAATGCAAGAAAAATAACAAACTTAGAAGAATTGGTGATGATGATATTAGCCGCTGTAACAACTTGATCAAGAGTTAACTCGTATAACTTGTTTAATTCTTCAAGGACTTTGGTTGCATTATCGTTATCATGATTATGCGTAAGTGTTACTGCCATTTTTTCCATGTAACCCATTGTACCTTCAACAAATTTTGAAATGCTTCCCAAATTAGAGACAAATTCATCTGTAGGTCGGCGTCTTTTCCTTTTATCAGATTGATCATTTGTATTTTGGGTATTGTTATTATTCCCTACCTCAGATCTACCCTCATACCCATCGTCATTATAATCGTCATCGTCATCATCATTGTCGCCATCGTTGTTATTGTTATTTGCCTCAATTTCTTTTTCCTCATCAGCGGTTGATGCTGCACTCGTCCCAGTCGCTCTATCTTTTATATAAATATCTAATAAAACATCGTAATAGGAAACCGGCTTCATCCAAAGACCTTTTGCTTGTTTATGAGTATATGAATCAATTATCAATATTGGAGAGAAATTCATAAGATAATAAGCATAAAATTCACAACAAAAAGGAAAATAAAATATTTGGAAAATACTAAGAAATTGAAATACACACCTTCACCCATTGATCAAAGACAAACTTCTCACATTTAACCATCTTGCCATCTTCATCAATAATGATCCCGCTTCCAATAGATATGATTTCTGCAATTGTAAGAGTTTTTTCTTTTAGATGCTTGATCCTTGACTCAATATGAGGATCAGCCCTAATTCCAGCATTTGGAAGTTTTTCTTTCAGTATATGTTCCACATGTTATAGGTATCCACTTCGAAAACCGGTATCAGCCTTCCAATGTCCACCCCTAGCCATTTCTTGTAGATATTCGACTAACTTTTCATCTTCTTTAGCATTCCAACAGCGTTTTGTTGACATCCTAATAAATAACACGTAAACATATGCATATATATATTGATCAAACTCCAAAAGATTATGTTAATACCAAGACATATATTATCGATCAAAAATGTATTAACTTAGTTTCAAAAGAAAAGAACAATAAATCCAACACACATCAATAACCCATATAATATAACTAAATGAAACCAAAAAATAAATGATCAAATAATTTTTCAAACATCTAACTACACATTCCTAGGCCTATTTCTACTTCTAATCGTGTTGCCTTCCGTTCATTAAACATATTCTTTGTTAATGTGTCTCTTTGCATTCCATTCTGGTGACGAATCTATATATGAGATCGGATCACCCTCTGGATCATTATAGTTTGATTCTCTATCTAATTCTTCCTCCATCAAATCTAAGGGCAATTCCATCTTGTATCAGTTGAATCTGCAGATATTGCTTCAGGTTTTTTGAACAAATGTGATTGTAACCACATGACTTCATTCAACACATTGTTGAAACATCTGCTAATTGTTTCTCCAGAATGCATAAAGTGCGTCTGTATAACTCTATTTTTTACATGGTGGGCTAGTATATATAAGAACATTGCATCCATTTCTTCTATAGAAATTTCTCGTCTCTTTTACATTCCATAGTCTGCAACAATTCACAAAATTTGATAACCGGGTTTCCATATATCCGAGTGTTATTTTTGCACTTCTTATCACTACGCCAAACCATTCTAAACATGTTTTCTTGTTGAGCATGAAATGAACAATATGGATTGTCTCGTAAGATGCGTTGTCTTTAATAATATTCAGCCCGAACCAATACAATAACATAAAATTGTACGACCACGTTTAATATTGATCTGATACTCTCAATTGTAGAAACAATTTATCTTTTTCTCGACAATTTTAGACGAGCCATAACTGTAATTCAACATATAAAACAAATATTACCCAAAAACAAACCGAATATAAAAAAATAGCATACTGACTGACATAGTATATGCCTACAAAACCTAATCGCTGGAGCACAAAATCTCTAATTAACTACTAAAACTAAAATAGAAAACTTACTTAAATAAAAAATTAGACGTCATAATGTACTCAGCCTACCACTGCAGGAAAATTATTTGCATCGAAATACAACGGCACTAACACTTTAATGGTGTACCATACACAAGTGACCATATAGTTCTCAGTTGTTCTGGTTTCAGTTCGTAAAAAGTTATATTTGGATCATGTGGTTCAGTCTTAATGAATCTAAAACTTTTTGGAGTAATGTAAAGAAACAATAAAAAAAACAAAGCTACCAATCGGCTCTAATAGGTACCTGTTCAAAGACCTATAACACATATACCACTATTTGTATTTTGTCAAATGGGTCCTTTATGTAGTCATATCAATATTATATAGTCAAATCATGTCCCTGGTTACGCCCTACATATATGTTGGTCTCTACTTGGTTCACACAACATACATTAAATGAAAAAAGAAGAAAAAAATATCCACAAACAAAACTCAAAATCTAGCACTTTTAATCTTAAGCTAAATTCATTGTTATTGTTATACATAGCTTTTTCTTTTACTCTGGTAACCAAGTATTGTATATATTGTTACACTAACCGGGGTTAGAGATTTGAGTTGATACAAAAAATGGTGTGTGATAGTTGGTGACATAATTCTAACTTTGAGATTCAAAAAAACATTAGCAATTTTCTTGATAACAAACGTGAAGGTGTTGCCACTCTCGTTCAGCAGCATAGCCTTTAATTTGTGAAAATGTACTAAAACAAAACCAAATTAATTAATAGTGCCTAGGTATTACATTAACCCCCAAAATTGGAATCGATCCCGTAATATAAAAAGCAATACAAACTATAATTCCAAATTTTATATGTTCAGGGAGGTAACTGATTTGATATCCAGTTCATACCTAGTATCCTGTAAAGACTAATGTACCAGAACATATCTAAATAGTACATCACTAACTACTGAGTCTACTAATGTAAAGTAGTATGATGAATCTCATAATAAGAAAGCATCTATATACAGTACTTGCAGGACTTGAAACTAAAAAAATCAGAAACACCACCACATTCATTAGGACCTAAATGCAAACACCTTATATACACTAAAAATCACTGAAAGCAAACACACTAACAATATTGTGATTTCTTAACCTGAACATGTATGGGCAACATTTAAGTTTCTACTGTTGCATAAAATCAACAGAAAAGAATTTTATAGTAAGGTATTATCAAAAAAAAAAAAAACAACACGATATATGATCAGATTACAAATCATATATAAAATCTAATTTGGAAAAAGTAAATCATCACAAACATACCTTTTTTTCCACTGAAATTTCTTGCAAATCAAGAGTATGAAGTTGAATGTTCTTAAACAGTAATGGAGTTGATAGAATTGCATAAATTGTCACCTTAAAAAATTCATACAGAGTTTACCTATTCTTAGAAGATATTTTCCCTATTCCGTAGCTTCATCTGTGATTCTTTTTTTTGTGAATGGGTAAAATTAAAATATTAGTGTGAAAGTGAACGATTCCCCCGAATTGTGAATCCTAACCCACCTAAGACGTGGGTTATCTATTCCGCTTTTTTGGGGGAACCTAAAAGTTAGGGGAATTGTATTCCGATAGTTATTTTTGATCCCAAACAAAGGAATGTAACCATATTACTGGGAATAAAATTCCATTCCCCCGAACAAACACGCTATAAGGGTTTTACGAAGGAATCACTTTTTACTTTTCTAGTCGGTTCTATGACTGTTTTCTTCTCTCTCCTATGGCATGTCGGATCCGTGTAAGAAGAATGTTCGAGTTTTCATCGCTGAAATTACTAAGATTGCCCTCATTTTATCTTAGAATTACCAAATTTTCCTCCTTTTTGTTAGACGCACTCTTTTTTTTGGATGGGAGCACAACCTAAAGGTGTCATAAAAGTGGTATCTCCTCATGTTCTTAGAAATTATCAAGTTTTGTGACTTGTGAAGAGGCATAAAATCTCTGGGCTAAGCAATTGCGCCTCCAAAATATTTCTTTCAGGCTCAGGATAAAATTTAAAAGAGGATCCTAAGAGCTTCTCTAATGGATTGTGTTTGAAGAAAAAAATCATAATCCATATAGGAAACACAACCATGTTTATACAAAATTATCTCCAACCCATTGACGTTAGGATGATGTGGCAAAAAAAAAAAGACATCCTCTTGGTGAACCTCTAGTTTTAGACACTCATCAAAAGGATGTCTTCACACTTTTATAAATAAAAAATAATTGAAAAACAAAAACAAAAATAATTTTAACCAATTATATACCTACAAATAAGTAAAAGAATGATGAAAAACGTTATGAGTTGGAGATAAAAAAACCCTCTAATATTTAGGATTTTATACCTAGATAATATTTTAAAAGGGATGTCAAATATGAAACATCCACATTCACTATTGAAAAAACTCTAAAAAATAATATAGCATTCAGTAATAGAAGCAAGTTAAAAATCAGGGTGGACTAAATCGGTATGTTGGGCTAAACATTAAATTTCTAGAGGGTTTTCCTCCCCGGAAAAAAAAAAAAAAACCCTGAGGCACCAAAATTTAAAGAAGTCAAGTTGTAACTACCATTCAAGCTTTAAGTAAAATTCCCTTTGCATAAAAAAAGAAATAAAAAAGAAAAAATTGGGGGCACACCCTGTGATGCTAAGTTCCATGGATTTAGTGACATATGACATACTTAGAGATGATAGCATGTGCCATGTAGTTAACACTCTTAAGTCTAAGTAGCTTGATCAGCCAAAGACTAAAAAAACTAATAATCATTTACTACCTAATGTGGACAAAAGCCGTTTTTGGTTGTAAGTTGTAACAAAAGAGACCAACCATTGAACACATTTCTTTTAATTTGTTCAACCACTAATTAATCACTTTGTCATACAAAAATCAATACCAACTCCCCTTCATTGGCATATAAATCATACATTTTGGCAAACAAAGTAAATCAGTACTATGCTGTGTTAGTTACATTTCAGTTAGGGGATGCCAAACAACAGAATCTGTCCGATGATAGTAGTTGATGAGTGGCATGGTTCGAGGTTGAATAACTCGTATGGAGGGCACATTCAAGAGCCGTTGTTGATAGACACGATTGAAATTTATCATCGAAACGGAAGTACTCGTCATGATTTTCATGTCAGACAAACTTTTCTGAATAGCTATCAGTTTTCTGCTGCTGAAGAAGAAGGTTTTAAAGAGAAGGTTAAAAAAGCTATGAAGGAGATCAACAAAGTTGCTATGTCTGTTTTGGTGGAGCTTAGAAACAAAATGTCTTCAAGGAAACTGAGAACTAAGATTCACCGATTGAAATCGTCTCGTGTGTCACCTGTAGGTCTTCTTCGGAGTTTCACGCACCGATCGAAGTGAAGCAAGTCAGATCTTAGCAGGGTTTCAGGTTCCTGACTGTGATGTTTTACTGAAGTACATGGTGATTGTGGTTGTATATGCACTACTAGATTAACTTATATACGAATAAAATTGATGTCTATAGTAAAATTACTAATACCAAAACTAGTTCAATCTATATTTTATAGTGTGAAGTATGTTATTATAGTATGTCCAGCAAACATGTCTGCAGCACATACAGTGGCGAAACTAGGAGCAAACATGTCTGCAGCACATACAGTGGCGAAACTAGGAGTTCATCAAGGAATGAGTTTGACTAAATTTTTACCTGGATTTAAACCTAAAAATTAGATATTTTTTTTTTAAACATAAAATAGGCTTATAAAAAATGTTTTTGTGGGCTTTTGAGAGGGGCTTGAACCTGGGTAAGTCAGGCTCTAGTTCTGCCCCTGCGCACATATCCACTCACTGAGTGTGCCTAAACTTCTTGTCGAAAATAGCAGGCACAATTTCTTCTGCAATATACTGTATTTATTTCTTAAAAGTTGAGCTATTTCAAGTTTGCTTAAAGTAAAAAGGAGAGGTATTTTGTAGTATTTGTTTTTCAATTATACCCTTAGGATAATAAAATAGTGATATATCTCTCAAACTATTCCACAGATATTTATAAACTTTATATCGTTGGAAAACATTTTGAAACACCTACGTAACTTATATAAACAAGAGTATCAAATTATACATATTTATTATACTGATAATAATTAATCAAAAGGGTAATTTTAGAAATATTGCATTGTTTAATGAAATAACAAACTTTGAGAAAACAAAATTTTAAAATAAGTAGATCAAATTTCGATAAACGTAGGGAGTATAAGTGCATAGTATACATAATTTTTGTATCAATTTTCTACGCTTTTCTTAGCTATTTCGTTGTATTTTTGGTATATTACATTTAATTTGAGTTTTATAGGTATTTTGGAGTCACATGAAGCAAAAGAAGAGAAATAGCATCTCAAGGCATTGCTCGGAGTCATCGGGTGTTAATGGGCACAAGCTAGAAGTACACAAGTCCCAATGGTGTGGAAAACAAAAATTACTAAGGGGATTCCGAGTTTACAAAGCAATATAGAGAATTAATGGGGGTGCCTTGATCCAGTTTATTATTATACCCGACTACTGTATTAGATCGAGAAAAACATCCCCTATTCTCTCCTCTTTCTTCTTATCCAGGCGTTGTTACCAAGCTCCATGTCGTCGTTCGAACCATGGGTTCGGTAGATGATTGCAAGGGGTTTGAACAAAAGAAGGAAATAAGTTGGAGAACTGATGGGTTTCGGGAAGTTTTGGAAGCTCATTGTCACGGCCCGCCAATTTTTATACATTAAGGGCTGGCCCTTAAAGTCTATTAGAAGAACCTAGAAGACTCTAGAGCTTTGTGGAAGAATATGGAAGAAGATGGAGAAGACCACAAGCTTCCGTAACATTCTAGGATATTATAGAATGTTCATTGTACTATAGAATATTCCTTGTATATTCTTGTGAATAGTATAATACTCTAGAAAGAGATGATTCTAGAACATCTTCTAGAATCATCCATAGAACTCTATATAAGGAGGAGAGCTTCATTTGCTCAAGCATCCACCAAGAGTTCTCTAAGCATTGTAATACTCTCTCTCTCTAATAATCAAATACTCTTTCCCACCTTAAGATCTCTAAGTCTCCACTTCTTTTGTGTTCTTTTAGGCTTACCGACGACCCAAGACGAAGAAGTTCTGAAGGGTATAAAGAAGTTTCTCGAAGAGTTCGAGGACGTGATGTCGAAGGAGCTACCCAAGAAGTTACCGCCAAGAAGGGAGATTGATCATGCAATCGAGCTAGAGCCTGGCGCTAAGCCTCCCGCAAAAGCACCTTCCCGAATGTCCCCACCGGAGTTGACTTAATTGAAGAAGCAACCCTCGACGCCAAGTACTTTGGATACTTCTTATGCAGGTGCTAGCCCCGGAGCATACAAGACCGTGAAGGATTGGCAGCGACAAAGAGATTTAGCACACGCCCAACTGATAAAGGCGGCTAAGAAAATGAAGAAGTGGGCCGATAAAAAAAGGCGACATATGGAGTTCCAAGATGGCGACATGGTGTTTGTCAAGCTTCTGCCCCAATAATTCAAGTACACCCGGCCACTACACAAAGGGCCGTTCGAAGTACTAGCCAAAGTGGGCAAGGCTTCTTACCGAGTGGAATTCCCAGCAAAGATGAGAATCCATCCCGTATTCCACGTAAGTAATTTAAAGACGTTCAACAAGGACAAGGAAGACGAGAGTCGGGGAGTATCAAGGCGTGCACCACCCATGGTTGCCACTTCTTTCGACAAAGACGTAGACGAGATACTAGCCGACCGTATTGTTCGAAGGAAAGGAGTACCGCCTTGCAAGGAATACTTAGTGAAATGGAAATATGCATCGATACAAGAAGGAACATGGGAGTCCGAAGAATCACTCTGGCAATTTAATGATGCTATCGACCAGTTTCACGTACAAGCCGCGACGAGGACGTCGCGAGAATAGGTGGGGGAGAATGTCACGACCCGCCCATTTTTCTACATTAAGGACTGGCCCATAAGGTCCATTAGAAGAACCTAGAAGAACCTAGAAGACTCTAGAGCTTTTTCGAAGAATATGAAAGAAGATGGAGAAGACCACAAGCTTCCGGAACATTCTAGGATATTATAGAATATTCATTGTACTATAGAATATTCCTTGTAGATTCTTGTGAATAGTAGAATACTCTAGAAAGAGATGATTCTAGAACATCTTCTAGAATCATCCATAGAACTCTATATACGGAGGAGAGCTTCATTTGCTCAAGCATCCACCAAGAGTTCTCTAAGCATTGTAATACTCTCTCTCTAATAATCAAATACTCTTTCCCACCTTAAGATCTCTAAGTCTCCACTTCTTTTGTGTTCTTTTAGGCTTACTTGAGAGTTCAAGTGCCGCACGGTCTTATCCAAAATCTAAGCCCGTGACAGTTGGTATCAGAGCAATGTTCGAGACTCAAGAAATGGTTGACGGTAATAGCAACATCACCATGGAGAAATGTGTCGATGGCCAGAACAAGAAGAGGGCAAAGTCCAAGGATACACAATCAAGTCTTGAGGCGAGAATGGTACGCATGGAAAAACGAGTAAGTGATTTCCTTATGTGCGTCGAGGAAGAGTTCCTAACAAATGAAACTCTCGAGGGGTAGAAAAATACCATGGAGTTGGCCATAAAAAAGGCGGTGGATGCTATCAAGATGGACGCCGAAGCCCGGATCCAAGATGCAGTAGATGATACCGTGGAGGAAGTGAAGGCCAAGTTGTTGTCGGTCGAGCAAAAACTAGAAACGGTTAAAGGCGAGTTGGTGTTGTGCAAGAGGGCTGCAATAAACCAAGCCTTGCATGACGGACCAAGCAAACTCACAAGAGAGGATGCTCCCAAGCCAAAACCGTACAATGGAAAGAGAGATGCGAAGGAGATTGATACTTTCCTATGGAGCTGCGAGAGGTATTTCGAACACCTTGAGATGGAGGATGATTCAAGGAAGATAAAGAGAGCAACAGTGTTTCTCATGGAAAACGCCTTCGCATGGTGGAGACTTCGGAGCCAAGAAATTCAGCAAGGTATGGCTAATATCTCTACTTGGTCAGAATTTCAAATTGATCTTACAAAATACTTTTACCCGGAGAATGCGGCTTACGAAGCGAGAGCAAAGTTAAAGTATCTTCTCCAAATGGGTACGATCAAAGAGTATACCAAGACGTATACAAACTTGTTGCTGGAAATACCCAATCTGTCCGAGGAAGAGAAGCCCTTTAACTTCTTTTGCGGAGCAAAGCCATGGGTAAAACAAGAGCTGGATCGTCGTCGTGTTCAAACGCTGACCGAGAAAATAGCCGTAGCCGAAAGCCTGATCGAGAATACAAGTCCAAGCTTCGAAGAAATAGGGAAGACTTCAAGGAGTACAAGCTTCGAAGAAAGAGGAAGAATTTCAAGAAGTCATCATGCCAAAGGTGGGGAAGCGAAAGAAGATAGAGACAAGCATACCCCGAAAAAGTATCTTCCGTGGAAGGACAAAACTTCCGAGCATAAAGATAAAAGTAAGTCCTCCTACTCTTGCTTCTTATGTGAAGGGAATCATAAAATCCGCGATTGCCCGAAGAAGGGTAAACTCAGTGCGCTGATGGAGGAAAGCGGATCCGAAGAAGAACGTGACTCCGTGGTGAGTTCGCTCCAAATGCTAAGCAGCGTCCGATCTAAAGCGGATAAGTCCAAAAGCAAGGACAAGACTCTCATGTTCGTAGACGTCAAGGTGAATGGGAAGACATCCCGCGCTTTAGTGGATACGGGAGCTACACACAACTTCGAGTCAAAGAAAGAAGCCTTATGGCTAGGCATGAAGTTCGCCAAAGGAGGAGGTACCGTGAAGGCGGTAAACTCAGATGCGAAGCCACTAGAGGGCGTGGTAGGTGGTGTGGAAATGCATCTCTACAAGTGGACGGGACCGGTCGATTTCTTGGTGATCCCTATGGACGACTTTGACATGGTGTTAGGGATAGAGTTCATGTGCGAACAACGTGCCATTCTCATGCCACCTTTCGACTCCTTGTGTATACTCGGAGAAAAATTAGCACACCTTATCCCGGTGACTAAAGAGAAGAAGAAGACCACGGTGTTGTCGGCGATACAACTTTCCAAAAGGTTTAAGAAGGGTGAGGTAACCTTCATTGCAAAAATGAAGGAGGAGAAACCGACGACCCAAGACGAAGAAGTTCCGAAGGGTATAAAGAAGTTTCTCGAAGAGTTCGAGGACGTGATGTCGAAGGAGCTACCCAAGAAGTTACCGCCAAGAAGGGAGATTGATCATGCAATTGAGCTAGAGCCTGGCGCTAAGCCTCCCGCAAAAGCACCTTCCCGAATGTCCCCACCGGAGTTGACTTAATTGAAGAAGCAACCCTTGACGCCAAGTACTTAGCCTACTTCTTATGCAGGTGCTAGCCCCGGAGCATACAAAACCGTGAAGGATTGGCAGCGACAAAGAGATTTAGCACACGCCCAACTGATAAAGGCGGCTAAGAAAATGAAGAAGTGGGCCGATAAAAAAAGGCGACATATGGAGTTCCAAGATGGCGAAATGGTGTTTGTCAAGCTTCTGCCCCAATAATTCAAGTACACCCGGCCACTACACAAAGACTTGTTACGCAAGTACGAAGGGCCGTTCGAAGTACTAGCCAAAGTGGGCAAGGCTTCTTACCGAGTTGAACTCCCAGCAAAGATGAGAATCCATCCCGTCTTCCACGTAAGTAATTTAAAGACGTTCAACAAGGACAAGGAAGACGAGAGTCGGGGAGTATCAAGGCGTGCACCACCCATGGTTGCCACTTCTTTCGACAAAGACGTAGACAAGATACTAGCCGACCGTATTGTTCGAAGGAAAGGAGTACCGCCTTGCAAGGAATACTTAGTTAAATGGAAATATGCTCGATACAAGAAGGAACATGGGAGTCCGAAGAATCACTCTGGCAATTTAAAGATGCTATCGACCAGTTTCACGCACAAGCCGCGACGAGGACGTCGCGAGAATAGGTGGGGGAGAATGTCACGGCCCGCCCATTTTCCTACATTAAGGACTGGCCCATAAGGTCCATTAGAAGAACCTAGAAGACTCTAGAGCTTTGTCGAAGAATATGGAAGAAGATGGAGAAGACCACAAGCTTCCGGAACATTCTAGGATATTATAGAATGTTCATTGTACTATAGAATATTCCTTGTAGATTCTTGTGAATAGTAGAATACTCTAGAAAGAGATGATTCTAGAACATCTTCTATAATCATCCATAGAACTCTATATAAGGAGGAGAGCTTCATTTGCTCAAGCATTCACCAAGAGTTCTCTAAGCATTGTAATACTCTCTCTCTCTAATAATCAAATACTCTTTCCCACCTTAAAATCTCTAAATCTCCACTTCCTTTGTGTTTTTTAGGCTTATTTGAGAGTTCAAGTGTCGTACGGTCTTATCCAAAATCTAAGCCCGTAACATCATGCATTGAATTGGTTAGGACTCGGTTGAGACAAAAGAAGGGTTTGAGTTTTTTTATGGCTTTTCAAACCGAGAATAAGAGGTGTTGTTGCTGTCGAAGTGGTAGTTGATGGAAGAGCAGAGTAATGGTTGAATTTGTGAGATTTGACAACAAGAAGTAGCAGATTCGTTCGAGTAGTAGGGTCAGAATAGCTGGCAGAGAATGGGTTTCGCCTGAAGATGGTTAGAAGATAGAGACGCTGCCATATATGGAAGATGTTGAATCTAAGATGGGTTTTGAATTGTTAGTGAAAAGAGCAACATGGATTGAATATAGGTGTTGGTGATCGATGTTGTTGGCTGTGATGGGTTCAAGTCTGAAATCGAATTGAAGAAACATGGTTCGATTCAAGTTGGGTCTGAGTCTTTGTTGTCACTGTATGGAGAAATCAGAGACAAAGAGACTTGGGTATGTCCGGAGATACAAAGCAGTGAAAAGAAAGATAAGAGACACTAAAAAAATGGGTGAATGAATATTGGTTGTGTGTGATTGCCTTGAATGTTTGCGGATACTAGAGCGCTACTGAGTGCTACGTGTTATTGATTAGTTTTATATTTAAGAGATTTGTCTAGACTATTCAAAGTTCTGGTAGGATAGTGGTGTTGGCTATTTGTAATTAAATCATTATACCAGTGAAATGATTGCGTTGTGGTGTTTGGTTCTGCCATATTTCTGGGTGTTTTCATGTTTAACTGTACGAGTGCAGTCGAAATAAAAATGCTATGCGAAGATGAATAGTATTATTTGTTGGCCTTTTTCCGTAGTTGGATCGATTCTGATAAGTTATTATAGCGATGACCGAGGGATTGTCAAATAAAAGATATGACTTTATTACGCTGGAATGAGATCGACAACACTTAATTACTCGGCATATAATAGGAGAATCACGTGGACTACTTAAAAGTTGATACGGTGTGTCTTGTAGTTAGAGTAAGGAACTAGAAAGGGATTTTGGGTAATCAATATACAGATCCGGGAATGGATAATTACCAGTGACTTGTTTTACCATTTAAACAACCTGTTTTGCCATTATGGAGTCATTTCCTTGTTAGTCTATTTTACTCAGTAGTTGTTGTCATTATTATGAAACTGAAAAAGAAATAAAATGTCCCCTTATAAACTACTTTACCGCTCATAATTTTTATGAAGTGCCTTGGTTATGTTAGATCGTATATAAAAGTTATAAGGATGTGAGAGTCTATTGTTAGTTGGGATCTGACCCAACTTATTGTTTTTCAAGAAACCGTGACCGTGGAGCAGTTTGAGAACGTTAGACTGTATATTAATTTCAGAAGTTGGTTTTTTCGTATTTTCATAAGGTGGATAGCTAAAATATTTATTTTTTTTCATTTATGTTCAAACTCCATTTCTCCCCTCGAACTCTTAGTGTTTTATTTTGGGTCGGATTGCGTGTCAAAGAATACATTTGTTTTTAAAGATTTGCATTAAAGTTTTACAACTGCTTTATCGATTTTATTAAATAAAACTTATTTATTATTAGATTAATGTGAATGTACTCCATGTAATAACTCGATCTCCATTTGTTGGTCTGACAGTTTGAGTGTGTAAAGTGGTCCATGAGTATGCTACACTTTGGATTTTAGGGCGGCTGACCTAGAATTCGAAGTGGGGCGTTACAAATTTGCAGCTATTAGAAAAAGAAGAGTTCAAGGCAAAAAAATCGAAGGATTTTTTTTTTTAAAGTTTACCGTACGACTGTTCACAAATACCAGGAAAAATCTTCTCAAGAACGCATCGAATGGAAAATCCATCAAATGAAGATAAACAGGAGGCCTAAAATTGTCAAAGATTTTTACTGAAGTGTTTATTTAATTTAAGTTTTTACTGCCCTAATTTATATGTAAAAGAACGTAGTATATTAAATTAATGTAATGGAGATTGATGTTTTAATATAATTTTAATTAATTTAATCTAATTTTAGTTTTGGTTTAGTTAAGCTTGTTTATTCCTTTTGAAATCAAAGTATATTTAATTTAAAACTAGATGAATGACTAAGATCCAAATTATAAATTATATAGCCGTTGTCGTTGCAAACTGAGACGATTGGCCTAGGTTGAGCCGACAACTGCTATAAAATAGTTTTATATATTCACCTCCAAAATCACACCTTCACAAATTTCTTTTACACCCATATGGCTCAACCGTATATTAATCCTCCAAAGTTTACCATTGATGAAGATCTATCTCTATGTACAAACTTTGTTGCATGCTATCCGGCAAGTAATAAGGAACGACGACAAAATGGTTTAGTGAGTATGAGTTACTGGAGCAAAATCTATGAGAACTCTGACACTGACACAGGTGGTAACCCGAATAACCTAATGTAGCTGAGTTGTTTTGGCGATATCAAACTATAAGAAGACAAGTGGAAGAATTTATAGCTTTAGTTCGGGTTGTTAAATGATATCGATTAAGGGGTGAAACCGATGTTGAAGTTGTATTGCGAGCTCGAGAAGAATGGTGAAGATGGAAAAAGACAAGTTTTGCTTATGAAGCTCATTACGCAATTCTGAAGGATTTTTTGATTGTACGTATGAGATGTTAAAAAGTAGGCTTGCTACTCCAGAAAAAACGTGGTTAGATTTTAATTGAATATTAAATAAAATTAGTAGTTTTTTTTTGCTTTATGAAGGTCATTATGCAATCTTGAAACATTTTTTGATTGCACGTATTGGAGTTGTGATTACAGGCTCTCTAATTCAATTAGAAATATCATAAATAGTTGGGGTGGAATTATAACCGTTGGATTTGTTTGATAAGGTTCGACAATAGTTGTATCGTTTAACCAATTTCCCACTGGGAAATTTGCTAACTAGTCCAAAAAACTTGGACCATGTTAACCATTAGTCCACCCGAGAAACACTCTTTATCCATTAGTCCAAAAACCATTTCAAAAACCCAATTACGATTCTGCACATATACTAGTCACGTGTTGATCCCACGTCCTCCACCTCCTCCACCTCCTACACTACTCTTCTTCTTAACGGGAAAATACTTTTATCTACTCCACCAACACTACTCGACTTCATTACTCTCAAAATAAAAACTTAAAAACTAGGGCAAAATCAAAATCGAAAATCAAAACCTTAAAAACAGAGATAAAAAACCAAAAAATCAACATGATTAGCAGCATTTGATTTCTTTCTGTATTATACAACTAAAACCTAAGCTACTGTCAGCATTATACTACTTCAAAATTCCATCTAAAATGGGTACAAAACGAAAAATCAACAGGAGTATAAAGGAAACAGTGATTGAAGAACACAATACTCCTAAATCTCCACCACATAAAAAGAACAAGCTTCTAAAGTAGATTCTATACCAACAAAATCAAGAAAGAAGAAGCAGAATGAAGTTGTTGATTCTCCAACAACATCAAAACAACGAAACAAACTGTTGTTGATTCTCCAGCAAAATCAAAACAGAAAAAGAACAAAAAAGTTATTGGTTCTCAAAAAGATCAAAAACAATGAAACAAACTGCTGTTGATTCTCTAGCAAAATCAAGAAAGAAGAAGCAAAATGAAGTTGTTGATTCTCCAACAACATCGGAAGAAAATGTAACAGTTGTTGTATATTCTCCATCTACAAAGAAGAAGAACAAAGGTCTTGTTGTTCGTTCTACATCTACATCACAAAAAAAGAAGAAGGGTGTTGTTGTTTCTGGCAAAAAAGGTACATATCGTTGGTGCATATCAATATATAACTTACTCTGTTCATGTTGTAGGAGTTAGATATAGCATACAACATGGGTACATATCAATATATATATAATTTTTTTTTTCATGTTTTAACACATAGATCTAGCATGCAACATAGGATAAATATTGATATGTACTTGGTTTTTAGTATATACTGATCAGTACATATCAGTATATGCTTATTTTCATGTTATAGCAGCTAGATATTGATTGCAGGATAAGTACATATCCGTATATACTTTGTTCATGCTATAGATATAAAATCATATATATATATACTGTTCTATACTAAAGCATCTAGATCTTGCATACATGATAGTATATGTTGATATGTACTTTGTTCTAATCTTCAAATGGATCAGTACATATCAATGTATACTTTGTTCATGATATAGCAGATACATATCAACATATCAAAAATATATACTTTGTTTTATATTATAGTACATATTGATATATTGTAGGGATATTGATAGTGTGTTCATTATGCAGTTGGTGTAAAGAAAACCACAAATCCTGCACCTGCTAGGAAGATATACATAAGTGGTTTCATGGGGATTCGGTCGCTTGTTAAAGCAATCAAGGCAGAAAAGCTTGAGATGAGTGAAACTCAGTTGCGGATAATCACTGAGCAATCATATAGGAACCTTTTCCTGATGTTCTGGTACACAAATCTGGGTGCAGATCACTGAATGAAGAATGAAACTGCTATGACCAATCTTATAAAGTGTTATAAGAGAAGTAAAGTTGCAAATGAGCTCACATTTGAGTTCAAAAGGCATGGAGTTTCACATATTCTAACATCCACTCCTGAAGAAGTAGGTGTCACCTTTGGAATGCCAAGAGCAGGAAAAAGACAACATGAAGATATAATGCTGATATCTAGAGGTGGATATAGAAACAGTGCTTTCTTCCAGAGGTTCTTTGCTGATGTACCAAAGAAAAAAAAAGTTAATAGAGTGAGGATACAGGAAGAAGTCTTGAAACTTCTAAGAAAAAAACAAGCAACTGAGAAGAATGTTGAAGAAGAAGAAAATGATGAAGAAAATGGAGAAATTGGAAGTGATAAAGAAGAAGAAAGTGAAGAAGGGATTGAGAAAAAAAGTCAAGAAGTGAGAGATGCTTAAGACCTGGTAAGGCTTATATTCCTTTTCATGTGTATCACTTTGTTTTTCACAACAAAAGATGCACATGCCTTGACTGAAAAGTACATAGGTCTTGTGGAGGATCTAGAAGATGCGAAGAGTGTGTCATGGCCTGATTTGATACATTCTACCTTGAGAAGTCATTAAATGACATTCTCAACGCAGTCGAGAGTACAACAGGGTGTCTGAACTATTTGTTGATAAGAATACGTACTAATTTTTTTTAGTAGTTTACTCAATGAAATCATGATTTACTTTTAACTTTGTTTTTGTGATTTTTTTTTCCAAACAGATTTGGTATGCAGAGCATACATATTTGCTGGAACCGGAGGAAATAAAGACGATTCCAGAAAAAATGTTTGTTCCGAGAGCTGCAAAATGGAATCTGTCAAAGTTATGTGCTGAACTCCAAAAAGACATTGATAAGACTGAATATGAGGTAAGAAAAATATGTACTTATTTACTATATTTATGATATTGTGTTATCATATAGTATATAATGATATGTATTGAATGTATGATGTTTTTTATCCTACAGTATATACTGATATGTACCTCATGAAAAAACATGTTTTTATAGAACATATTTATGAGTACATATTTTGTTGTTTGGTACAGTTCAATGACAATTTCAAGGTTCAATACACCAATGAAGAAAAGCAAATTTTGAACAGAATAACAAGTAAAGTTGAAGAAGATAAGAGTGAAGATGAAAAGGAAGAAGATAAAGAAGAAGACAAAGAAGAAACTGCAGGAAAGGAAGTGGAAGAAGATAATTGGAAAGGAAGATATAAAGATTTGAGAAAGACAATATTTGAGAAATGGAATGAAGCTAACACTATGAAGCATGAGGATGGACCGCTTGATGCGTCAAAGCTTCTGCAAATGTTGAATGACATTTACATGAAAGCTTCTCCCATGCACCCTGAAAATAGAGAAGAGTTTCAAGACTTATTTGATGAGAGTCCAAATCATTTAGGCACTGACCCAACAAGAGAATTCCCATCTCCTACTACTCCAACAGATCCTCTTCGTGAAAACATAACAGAAGGTGGAGTAGATTTGGGAGAAGACGTGCCAACTGTTCAGATTCCAACAGAAGATGAACAAAATGATGTAAGTGAAACCACCGTCAAAAGGGTGCCATTTAATGTTGCATTGTCAACACCACCTTCAGTGCGCAAGTTCTGTGGTGTTGATGTTGATGTTATCAAAACATGGGTTTAATCTGACCTGGAGGAAGAGGTCAAAAAGATACAGGAGAAAAGTAACTCAGAGGTAAGTAATGCTGGCTAGTTTCACTCTTTATTACAAAATGTGTTTATGAATATATCTGTACATATCAGTATGTACTTGATTACAGATGCGTTTTATTATTGTGACATAGCTGTACATATCAGTATGTACTTGATTATAGATGTGTTTTATTATTGTGATATAAATGTGCATATTAGTATGTACTTGGTTACAAATGTGTTTTATTATTGTGATATAGCTGTACATATCAGTATGTGCTTGGTTACAGATGTGTTTTATTATTGTCATATAACTGTACATATCAGTATGTATTTACATATCCTGAATAAAACTCTGTGGTTGCAGGATGATTTGGTTGGGCTTGAACAACAAGCAATAAAGAAGGTGGTTGAAGCAATTGACCAGAGTCTTGAAACGATGAAAGGGTTTTCACAGAACCCAGAGGAACAAGACGTTGAAACTCTGGTCGACAGCTTCTTCGGCATGAGAGTTCCTTTGTTTCTACGATGGCTAAGTTTGAAGACATTAAAAAATTCATATTCGAAGAATTTTTAGACTTGAGCATTTCAAGCAGGGATGTTTATGATGAAGAATATGCATCTCTCAGCCAAGAAAATGGTAGTTTTTCAAGCCATACTCTGTTTAGGATTGACATTCGCAAACAATTTGATAATTTATTTATAAATGATTTACGACGTGTAGAAGTTCAACAAGCTACAGCTCAGCCAACCCAAATAACACCAGAGAAGGATGCGATTCAAGTAACACCTGAGAAGGAAAGTGACCAGGAGGTATATCTTCTATTTGTGGTAATTTACCTTTCTTGTCATTGTTTGAAAAAATATGATTCAAATATAGTACTGAAAATTTGGATTAAAAAATACAGGAAAATGAAGTTAGAACAACCCAGACGTCAAGCGACGTTCCCCTTGCAACCAAGCTTTCCAGGATGACTGCTGCCAAAGCAAAAGCAAAACCAAAGGTTCTTGCAAAGAAGACAGTCAAACCTAGAGAAGAGGTTAGCAGAAGGGTAACCCGTGCAAATCCTGGAAAGAAAACAGATCCATTATTTGATAGTGGAAGTATGTTTTCTGAAAAGAAGAAGCCAAGAACTGAGAAGAGAAAGAAGAAGATAAAGATAACAAAAGCCAACAAAGCTCGGAAAGCTCAGCAACCAAGAATGAAGTTTTTGGATCTTCACAAGTCACCACTCTACGAGAATATGACAGAAGAACAAATAGAGATTCTACTTCCGTACTTTGAGAACGGAAAGAGAATGTAAGTACTTTCTACCCTTCATTTTAATTTTAAATCAAGAAAGTTTTGCAGTACATATCAAAAAAACTTACTTCAATATGTGTTTTTGTTATAAATGTGCAGCTCTATTGCTTGGAGAGTAGAAAATGGAGGTGGTATCTGCGTAAGCGAGTCTACAATGGAATATTTGATATTCAATAGAGCATTAGAGCAATATCTTCTAAACTATACTCAGTATAAGCTTCAACTGGCTTCTGAAGACGACCAAGCAAATGCTGCCGAAGAAAGGAAATACTTTAAGGTGTTGCACCTGGATCCAGCTGCTTGGGTATGTGTTGTTTCTTCTTTTATACTTTTGAACATTGGTTATGAAAAAAGTATATATTGATATATACATTTGTGAAATAACCTATTAAACGTTTCCAATTTTCAGTATCATGTCGAAAAGCCAGACTATTTTAAAGGGGCAGAAGTGAATGCTATCATAATGCCAATTTTGAAGATGAGCGAAGACATTGAAAAGATACTTGTACCAATGTGCCACGGCAACAAGCATTGGACCCTGCTGGAATTTGAGTTTAAAACATAAAAATTCACACATTACAACTCATCTGTGGCATTCAGGGACTATTGCTATGCAAATGCCAAGACAATGTTGGAATACATGTTCAACCCTATCAACCAGTTCTTAGACGAGCATAAAAGAAACATGTTGAACACCGTACAATTGACTGACTGTGCCTGTCCACAACAAGGGACCTGACCAGACTGCCTTCTGTATGTGATGCATTTTATAAAGAGGAGAGCAAAGACTGATTGTGATGGGAAAAGTTTGGGAGATGAAGAACAACTGATGAAGAAGATTCAGCTGAAAAGAATCAAGTTAGCATGCAAGTTGTTGACAGCAACACATCCTGAAATCAGTTGGGAACCCTCCCAATGAAAAAACATATTTAACTGCATAGTTGGTACATTTTGTAGATCTTGGTCTGAGGATCTAAGTTGGTACATTTTGGTTTTTGATGGGCAGGGTTTTGTGGGTAGTACTTCATTAACTTTCTTATTGTGTTTACTTATTGAACTTGGTTTCTACATATTCAACTTGGTTTTTAGTTACTATGTTTATATATATATATGATGATCTTTATTAGCATTGTTAGGTTTCTATTTAATTTTAGAGTAATATAGAAAGGTAGAACAAATTGATATGTGGAAGGAAGTATATATTGATATGTACTTTGTTCTGAAACTCTGAACCAATAGATTCATAATCTAAAACACAAGTACATATTGACATGTACTATGAAGTACATATTGATATGATTTTAAAAAATTAATTTGTTTATGTACATTTTTGTGTTTTTATAACAACTACAAGATTACTAAAAAAATAAAAGAAAAATATATTGGGAATAAAAATCACTAATAACTCTAAAATTAAATAAAAATGTATTACTAAAACGAGGGGGCGCTGCCCGCTCGACCCCCGTATAGAGTGAATGACATTAAACCAATTGTTCATACATCTTTTAAGATGGACCAAAATATAAGATTTATATCATCAAATTCACATTCTGTCAGTAAGAACATAACTCAGTTGGCACACAAACAAGTTCTGAAAAAAGAAACCTAAAAAAATGCCACAAGTATCTTCTAAAAGAATTTAAATCCAAAATGTACTAAAAAAAACTGTAATGAAATTAATTCTCATCCGTATATTGGTACTGAAGGATAACATTGCATGTAGCCTTGTTGTGATGAGCTTTCAATTTACAAGTTGAACGTGTAACAAGATTTTTGCTCCTCTCCCATGCACTCTTGATACAGTTTTTTTTTCTTATTCCTGGAGGAGCCCTAACTACTATTGGTGGCAGAATAATATCTTCTGCGGTATACTCATCAGACCCATGGTATATTGAAAAACATAAATAAGAAAAAACTACTATACTTGTGCAGTTTTTGTTGATGTGTGTTACACTAAATATCAAAATGTACTATGCTAGTTCTAGTTTATGGTTTATATGTACTGCTTAAAACCATTCTCATGTATGATACTACCATAAAAAAATCAATATGTACTGCTTAAAAAACTTACCTGTCGTGATTAAGAATAGGTCTGATAGCGATTGAATATAGCTGGCGATAACAGCTAACTTTGAAGTATTCGTCGATATAATCAAGGAACTTTCCCCCAGATGCAGCAATAGCTGCAGTAGCATGCGAGCATGAAAAACCATACACACGCCATCTTTGGCAAGTACAACTCTTTTGTTGTAGATCTACCATATGAGACCTGCAAAACAAGAAAACCAAGCATATTATTTTACGCATTATATATTGATATTTGCACTACACAAACAAAAAAAGAATATAATCTGCACAATACATATTTGATAATTTCCCTAAAAACTAGTTTAGTGGATATCTCAGTTCAAAAGAGCAGGTTACCTAAAAAAACTAATCTTGGGGAATGAACTTCAAAGACGTGAGCATATGACTGACTAACTTTCCAAGGACGACCAATTTGAATGTGTAGTTCAAGCAAGGCTTGATACACATGGGTTAAGAGTTCCGGATCCATCAAAAGACTTTCTTCACGACGTTCAGACATCAACTCCATTACCCGTAGCCTACACGACAATTTTTTTTTAAAAAACAACAAACATATTATACATATAGTACATATATACTTGTAGAGTTACAAGAAACTTATAAAAACCTGATTGTGTCAGAGAGAGCACAAGGAGGTAACTTCTTCTCGCGGCGAATCCAGTTATTAAAAGACTCGGGAATGCTTGAAGAAGTCTGACCATACCTAAAGCATGGGAAGTATGCACTAGACCACTTTTCCCTAGGAATGTTACGGCAGTATTGAGCAAGCCAAGGCCTTCCTAGATAAACCATTTCTTAAAGACCTTCTTCATATTTTGCTGGAGAAAGCGCATACGTTGCTTTTTGGAAACAGTCCACCACTTCTTTATATTTTTCATCAGCCTTACTGATGGGTAAGTTCTTTTTCAAGTGGAAAAAACAATAGCTATGATAAGAATCAGGGAAAACTTCAAGAATTGCATTCAACAAACGTTCAGCTCGGTCAGTCAAAAAGGTGATGGGACGATGGTCCACAACTTTTTTAATATTGTCCGTAAACCAATGCCAATTATCATTATCTTCGCCAGGAACTAATGCATATGCAAAAGGATAAAAACCTGGAAAACCAAATATAAAAAACCATATCAATATGTACTTCATGTCTGCACCTTCAAAAATATGTTTATACCTATAGTGTATATCAATATGTACTTTATGTATGATGTGTATGATCCTAAAGTACATAAAAAACAGATAGATATCAAAAATATGTACCATATAAAAAAGTTACCTTGATTGCCGTTAAGACATGTAACAGCCATTAGACCTCCTTTAAACCTCCCCGTAAGAAATGTCGCATCACAAAAGATCATTGGACGACAAAGTTTATAACCCTCTCTACAAGCTCCAAAGCAAATAAAAAGTATGTGGAATCTCTTTGTTGCGTTGTTGAAATCAAAATCAATATAAGACCCTGGGTTGGTTTCCCGAACAGCAGTGACCCACCAAGCAAGATTAGTGTATGACTTTACATCGTCACCAAAAATTATTTCATGCGATAACTCTAATGCATCATATGCGTGGTGATACTTGATGTTGATCCCTCCACCAACTTTAATATAATCCATAATCTCTTGCGGCTTTATGAGAGGGTTGTGCTTGACACGCTCATGAACTAAATGATTTACAAGCTTCCTCGAAACAGTTGGACTCCTCAACCTATAACCAGCACCACAAGTGTGTCTACCCAAGTAATACTTTATCTTAAACACATCCAAAGACCCATTCATGGCAACCGCGTGAAGCATCCAAGAGCAATAGTCATTGCTGCATCTGACTGTGAATCTCTCAAGGTCATTCTTCAATTTTTTAACCTTATATCCAGTCCTCAAACAATATTTCTCACATGCTAACCGAACAGCTTCAACACCACCATGGAAAAGATGGTTTTTATCTTCAAAAAGATTCTCCCAACCATTAGAAAAAAGAACACTTGCAACCTCTTTAGAATCTTTCAAATAATTGTTCCTAGCACTCAAAACCAACTCTGCACTGTTGTCAAGATCAGCACTTCTCAAAGAATTAGATGCACAGGATAACACAACATTAACATGCAACTCAAAAAAATCTGAATTCTTCGTAAAATGTAATGCAACAAGACCTTGAAGAGATACATCAGCAAGGACAAGGACTTTCACTCCATTTTCAACATTATTTAACAACAATAGTTGATGGAGTCAACCAGCTCCACGCATTACAAATAGTAAACTTCAAATCTTCCAAAGTCGAAGATAACGTAACCAAATATGCAATGTGGTGTTGCTTGTGGTATACATGAGAGTAGCAAAAGCTATTTGGATTAGAAGCAACAACTGATATGTTGAACCTGAAGAAATGTGATGCAAATAAAATAACACAAAACACAAAAATAAAAACATATATTTTAAGATGATAGCAATACTAAATCTACAATACAACATAATATGTACTATTTTAGAAGTATCACACATATTATAGATACACACATAACAGACAAACAGTGCAAACAAATATGTACTGATTCAAAAATAGTATACTATAAAAACAGTATATATCGAAAAGTTTAGAAAAACAGTACGTATTAATATGTACTGAAGAATCATTCAAAACATACAGAAGAAAGAACAAAAATCATGATTCCCTGAAAAAATAAAAGAAAACCAAATAAAACCTATTATCAAACAACATGTAAAAACACTGAATACGACGATCTAATGAACAAAATAGAACGATTACAAAATCAGTTTCAAAAGATGAAAAGAAAACTAAAACACGAACAAAAACGAGATCGATCATGGAATTCAACAAAATGTACATCATAAAAAACGTTAATCATCGGGATTTCAGTGTAAGAAAACAAACAAAAACATGAAATCAAGTTGATTATCATGATTTCAGTTAAAAAAACAAAAACAGAACAAAGCATAAACAACAAAAAATAAAAACAGAGAAGAAGATTAAAGAAAAGTACCTGGAGATTTGAAATCGAAAACCTAAAACTGAAAAACACCAACTGAAGCGGAAAGAGAAGAAAAATCTGTGAGCTGCCGATTGCCGATTTTTTTCTGGAAGTTTTGATTTTGGCTAGATTTATAGTTCGTACAAGAGAGGGGCATTTATGGGATATTGAAATTCTGTTTTTCATTGTCTTCACGTGATTTCGACGCGCAGTAAGAAAACTAGTCCAAAAACTTGATTTTGGATTAATGGTTAAACCGGCTTTGATGGTAGGATTAGGGGTTAAATGAGTTTCTAATATAAGATTATGTAGTAATTCCTAGTTTCCCGCTACCCAAAACCGAACTTGCCCATCCACTTGGCTTGGTATTTTGGTAGATTTACGGATGCCGACAAAAATTGCTCTTAACAATTTACTTTCCCTAAACCCCTTCGTGTTCCTTCTCGCGTGAGAGAGACTTTCTATTCTATTCTAATTCTTGTTTGCCCTAAAATTTCTCAATTCAATCTCTCTCTACTCTCCTACAAAAAAAACCCTAATTCTTCTTCTGAAATCAAAACCCCGTGAGGAAGAGAGTAATCAAGAAATATGGATGCCCTAAGGAAACAGTTAGATGTGTTGATGGGAGCAAATAGGAATGGAGATGTAACCGAAGTCAATCTAAAGTATTACGATAGAGATGTCTGTCGTCTCTTCCTAGTTGGTTTATGCCCTCATGAACTCTTTCAATTAACGGTACTCTCTTCTTCTCCCTCCCTAAAACTCTTATAATCTGTGTTTTCCGATTCAATCAGATGTCGTAGTTGATTGCTGTTCTTCTTCTTGTAACAAATTGTACTATTCATAACCTAGTTTGCATCAGTGGTAGTACTCAAAGCCTGGGATTAGATCAGATAGGCGCGGTAGTGTGCCAATTTGGCCCTGCCTCTACAGTCTAAGCCCTGCTGGTGTAAACAGGCTATGATTAGCATATTCAGATTTATATTACTCATAATAAGAATCTATGCTGTATGATGCTCATGTTTATTCTGTGTCTCTCATGTCAGAAAATGGATATGGGTGCGTGTTCTAAGGTGCATTCACTGCAGTTGAGGAAAGAGTATCCTTTATTTACACCTTTGTGTTGCGAATTTTGTTCTATTTATTTTGAATTTCAAGTGGCCAAAGAGATTAATATGAGGTTTTGGTAGGTAATGTTATCACCACAGCAAATCTATCATCTAATTGTTTAGTTTGACTGGATGGTAGGTTGTAATCCTACTGTGATACATCATCTACAGACTTATTTGTATGTCATTAGGCATGTCTTTCATGCTTTTCTTTTTGCTCCCAGATCTTCAAATATTGATGTTCATGTGCTTTGTTGGTCTCAAGGAAAGATCTTTATACTCTATAAGTTCTCCATTAGGCATGATTTTCATGTTTTTTTTCCCTTCAAATCTTGATATCTATTTAGACTGATAAATCGATATTTGACTATGTGTTTGCTGTCTATGCCTTTGCTATCAACTTCTTAATTATCATGATTGATACTAGAGTTTAGAGTTTTGGTTTGTTACACACGGATTTCCTTAAGTCCTTCAAAGATATCAAGAAGCCAAAGCAAGTGGTGGTCATAGTTATGAAAGAGAATTGGAGGATGTCATAGATAGGCTTATTGTAGAGTGTGATCGGAAAATTACAAGAGCTCTTAAGCGCTTGGAGGAAGATGATGCTAAAGCTGCTATTGCTATCTCTGTGTCTGAGGTTACCCAGGTAAACGCCTCTGGATCACTATGTACATACATATCCATCATCTCTTGTTGACTGACTATCTGATACAATTTTCTGTTTCCTTCCAAAAATACAGTCACCTGAGGTGCTCGAGTTATCCAAGCAAATTGCGGAGAAGTTAAAAGAAGTTGATAAACTTGGTAATGTTTCTTTAAATGGGTACTTAATATGCTTGCTCATTCATACTCAAACAGTACAAACATGAAAGTTCCCACAAACACAGTATATTGTATTTATTTTTGGGCCTTTGGCACAAACTTCTTTTTAACATTCAGTCTAATTATACGCAGTTAAAATGAGTCCCCCTTTCCTGTTTAGCCTCGTCATAAATGTGCATTATGAGGGTCATGATTGTACATTGGCCGGAAAAGTGGCCTGTCACTAATGTTGTGCTTGAATTATTTGAATCTTCAGATCTTGAAGGTTTGGCTGATAGTAAGATTCGTGCTATGGAATTGGTAGAAGAACTTAGAACAAAGAGGGCAGACAAACAGGTGATGTCTGCTTCTTAAGAAAAATGCATTTGTCTTGTCATGCTACTTTTGGTTATCGTGTAATTTTTATCTTGTAAGTGAAGTTTCTGGAGCTGACTTTTGTGTTTCGTATTGATATTTTGAATGCTAGTCAATGCTTCTTCTCGACGCCTTCAATAAGGATAGAGCTTCTTTACAGCAGCCACTTCCGGCTCCTCCACCTTTGGCCCCATTGCCTGTGCTTGCTCCGCCAGATCGTCGCACCCAAGAAATGATTAATGAGAAGCTGAAGAAGGCAGAGGACCTTGGTACGTCAACTATTACCCTTTGAATCAATTTCTGAGTTTTTGTTTTAGTTTTAATAGGGAATATATCGAAAGGTGTTCGAGTTTTTGACCTGTTGATTCTATTTGCTGTTCTAACATCTGATGTCTCTTGTATGCAATTTACTCCATAGTGTGGTTATTTTTTGCATATGTTTGTATACGTAACTCAATATCTGTCTGCAATTTATTAATTCTTCTTTATGCAGGTGAGCTTGGCATGGTGGATGAGGCACAAAAAGCACTAGAAGAGGCTGAGGCTCTGAAGAAGGTTTTTAAATTTCCTCACCTTTATTCTTGGATTCTGCCTTTGTTACAATGTTAGACTTGGGCAACAATTGTTTCGTTTTCCAAGCTTTTGGCAGCTAAATATGTGTCTGATAAGATTGATTTTCAGTCCATTTTTCTAATCTTTTCCACCTTCTGTTGTCCACTCCAGTTAGGTGCAAGGCAGGAGCCACTACCAGACTCCTCAAAATATACCGCTGCTGATGTTCGCATTGTGAGTTGATTTCTGTTCCTTTTGAACTTACCAATTTATTGAATTATCTTAGAAGAAAATTTCGATGCCTAAGAAAAGCTCTGAATCTATTATAGCATTGAACAATACCCTCATTTAGAATATGTTTTCCTTTACAGACTGATCAGAAGCTACGTGTATGTGATATTTGTGGAGCATTTTTGAGCGTGTACGACAGGTATGTTTCAATCCAGAGTAGCTCAAACGATCACATCTGAAGTTCCTTAGCAGCCTCTAGCTTCTTGACGGAAAAAGAAATAAGAAGACTAGTATGTAGTATTTTTAGTACTTCAGCTTTTGACCAGGCATGTTACACCTACTTGTCACCAGGCTTTTGGCCCCACTTGTACGAGGATAACTTTTGCAGCCAAAGAATGTGCGTGTTTCCATTTTCTTGCTTGTAGATCTTGTCGCTGTTAGAAACTGATAGGCTATATCTACATTCGAATGCTCTATTCTTTTAAATAATTATGCATTTTCTGTGATGAGTAGCTGCTTTGATGTTGCATGTATTTTTTTAGTGACCGCCGTTTGTCTGATCATTTTGGGGGAAAGCTTCATTTGGGTTATATGCAGATCCGTGAGAAGTTAGCAGAGCTTCAGGTGAGATTCATTTATTTATTTTTTGCATGAGTTGCTTTCCCACCTTTTTTGTTGGAAATAAATGGCAAAAGTTAAGAAGGGCTCATCAATGGGAAATGAAGAGCTGATTAAAGTGTATGTATTTCGCTGGTATCGAGGTTCTATTTGTTCACTTGAGCTGATATCTTCATGTCTTGTTGCGACAAAGTCAACAAGAGGCCATCTTCAGAGTTAAAATATTAAACGTTGGGCTAAGGAGAATCTGTATGTTGTTACCTCTTTATGTCTTCCAGCTCTTTTTTGTAAGAATTCTTTATAATTTCAATTTTTTGGTCGTGCCAACCTTTGTGAACATTCTTCCATAAGAAAGTGTTTGTATGTTTGTGGAGGTTTGTTTAAAGAAGGGTACAGTATTCTTCAAACAATGAACAATTGCAGGTGCACTATGTTTGTAAGTTTTCCTTGATTGGTACGAGGGGTTAATAACTGTTAGGGTTCAAGAGCATTTCTGCGTCTCCTTTCTTGTGGAATTTCATAGGTCTGAGTCTAAATAATGGTTGCTTTTACTGCATTTTGAGTTGCAATATTTGTTGGTAATTCAATGGGGATCAAATTTTCCGCAGGAAGACAGAAATAAGGTTCGGAAGGTAGTAGATCGATCTGAAGTTGGTAGAAGGTAATTTTTGCTGATGACCATCAGTACCTGGTTAAGTTGTTGGAGTTACACATATCTGTTGTTTTGTTAATTCTCTCAAGATTGTTTCCTTGGATCCAGATCGAAAGAGCGAAGCGTGGACCGTGACCGAGCAGCAAGCAGGGATCGTAGGGTTAAAAGGGATGATAGAGGTGATACCCGAGATCGAGGAAGAGATTATGACCGTAGGAGTAGAGATCATGACCGCGATCGTAACAGGGAACGAGAGAGGGAATCCGAGCGTTCCCGGAACCATGATTCTAGGAGTCGCAGAAGATCACGATCTCGGTCGAGGGATCATGGTCGCCACAGGTATCTCAACTGTTCTTGTTTACTCACTTCTCCTGTTGTATAAGATTTCTTTCAGTTGCCGGAAACCTGACCCTAAACTTCACACCGTATCATTTCTGATTTTACCTTTCATATATGTTGATGCAGCGGCAGGCGGTATGATCGTTACTGATTGGTGTTGAACTTACAAGACGCACGAGAATGAAGCTGAATGAAAGCTCTAGGTGTTAAAAGTTTTTATTGTACCAAGAATCATGTTCTGTTTTAAGGATATTCAGATCTTTATAGTAGATTAAAGTAATGCCTGTGATAGTATGGAAATGTCATCATCAGTCTTTATTTTCTGTCTTTAAGAGTTCAATTTTAGCTTATATATTGTTGCTTTGAAGATTGAGCTATTGTAACTTGCCAGGCAGTGTATTCCTAAATTGTGTGAACCAAAGTTTTTTCTATCTTAGAATGCTTACGACATGTCAATTTTAGAGCAAGATGGCATGATCTTCCACCTTTACGCTTCATGACTATTTCTTGAACCAAACAAACATTATACTGATATCCTGGAATATAAGATGATTGCGTTGGTGAGATTATCACAATGTGTTTTTTGAGCCTTAGAGCCATGATCTTAGAGATGAGTTTATATGCTGTATTACACAACGCAATGAGTCGGAAATCTTCAGGCCTGTGAGGTGTTTTGAGACTTGGGAATTAAGGTCGCTAGTTTTGAAGGCTGTTTTAAGGCATACTCAAAACTTTTGAGGTATACAGATGATTATCCTAACTAGCGTAGGTTGATAATGGATGTCCTAAGACCAATTAAATTACTTAGATAACCTTGATTAAACTTGAGCATAGAGCCCGAGCGAAAGAAGGCTTTACCATCCTGCATACATCCAAGTTTACAATCTGACATTGAGCTTGATAGAAACCTGGTGGAAAACCATGCGGTCCCGGAGAAGTACAAGGGTTCATGATTAGGAGAACATCATGTGTTTATTCATTTGTTGGTATAGCTGTGAGTTTTTGGTTGTTCTCTTCAGTGATACATATAGGAATGTGTTGAAGAAAATGATAGCTATCTATCAGATTTGCTGTAGAACTGATATTCCTGAAATGAGAAATGAGAAGCTGCTCAATAGAATTTCTGTCCTGGCACCATGATCCATTAGAAGCTTGTAAATAATCGATTATGTTTCTTGCTTTTCTTTAATTGGCTCTGATGTGGAAGTACTTTGAGTTTCTGTCCATATCTTTGTACACTAAACCAAATTCAGTGTTTAGCAATCCAGATTAGCAACAGACATAGAGCCGCTGCTAATTAGCAACAAAAAGTCGCTGTTGCTAAATTTAGAGATGGATTGTACATGTGCGACTCACGGAATAGAGAAGAGGAATATGACTTCGAAAGGAGAACACGGCGAGGAGGCAACAAAGGCTGGTGGCCAGGGTATGTACTTCTATCAATAGTACTGTATTGTTCTTATATTTTTTTTATCATTATAATCATCTCTTTTTTGACTCACCACTTTCAAAAGGTTTTTTTTTTTTTTTTATGATCTTCTTAAAGCTTTCTTATGCATATCGTGGACATATATCTTTAAAGGTATTTTTGTGCATGCATGCAGAAAATGTAGGTGTTGATCATGCACTGTTTGAACTAGAAGCTTCATCTGGGAATGTAAACTGGCGAAGCATTAGAAGACGAAACCAGTAGCCCTACTATTATTGTCCACCATGTTGAAACATCTTCAGCTCCATTTGTTTGCTAATCAATTAGAAACTGTTGTTGAATGGTGTGAACATCAAGACCTTTGCTTTTCCTTAAACAACTTTGCAGCAGTCTGTCGTTGTCGCATTATGGGTAAACTATTTAACCCTGTACGAGAACCGTTTGGTAAAAACAGATAATATTGTATTGGGAACCATGAGTTGGTTTCATGAAATTTGAAGATATGAGAAAGCTTTAAGTTGATGGCTTATGCATATTGTATCCAGAAGTAATCTATGCAAACCGTTTTGAGTAGTGGACGATATGTTTGCATTAAGAATCAAGTAAAAAAGTAGAAAAGAATTTTGCATTTCAACCTATATATAATGTGTACTATACAGGCATTGTACAGGAATTTTGTGTTAGAACGAAGTGTATTATTGCTCCTAAAGATACCGCTTTTTTTTCTTTTCTTAAAGCTTTAAGCTGGGTTTTCGAAAAGCAGGGTTTTGATTATTTTTTTTCTTTGAGATTCCGCTTTTTTTTTCTTTTACACTCAGGAGTCAGGTAGTTGATGTTTCTTCTTTCTGATACCCAAAATCAAATGAATATATTTCTTTCTAAAACCCAAAATCAAACCGTAAATCACTAAAAGAATCGATTTTAAAACCCAAAATCAAATCAATTTATGTTTCTTCTTTCTAGAACCCAAAATCAAATCATTCTTTTCCTCTCAAAATCACTGTATTCTTTTCATGTACCTGAGGTGATGAAAAAGATTGTACTGTTGAGATAAACTACCCTTAGTCTAAAATCTCAATCAACTGCAACATATTTGCTTGAATACATGGTTTCTTTCTTTTCTCGCCTCTTTGTTATGTCGAGAAGAACAAAAAAAAAACAGAGACGAAAATTTTGTTTATCCCAAACCCAAAGAGAGAGTTATTAACATCCTTGATCACCACTCCACACATACAACAACAACAATCTATCTCCATAAGAAAATTCATGGTGTCGAATTAAAAACAACGAAATCGAAAGGGTATACTAGCAAATAGTTACAAAAAGAATCTCATCAAGTGATGGTTAATGCAAGTAAATCTACTTTCTCAACCTCATTCTAATTTCCAACCCAATTGCAGTAGCAATCAGGATTGAAAGTGCAACTGCATATCCAGCAGTCCATCCTTTATGTTCATTTGCTAACTTGAGTCCATAAAACACATTTGCTGCTGCAAGAATTATCATCGTCCTTCCTACAGTCCAGTGATACACATTCCAGTAAAATCTGAATTTCGAGTCCACTTTGGGTCTAGCCAAAAATGCAATCACCTACACAAAACACATACACTAAGTCTATCAATAACAGACATTGCTCTGATTCTCCTCTTAAAGACGATTGCATCATTCTAAATGATCTCTAAGAATTAAGAGATTTTGTACGAACCTGTAGGCATCCGAAAATGAGAACAAAGATACCGATAGTCTTGTGTCGATCAACTGAAGCAGAAAGAACATCTTCTAATACAAGTCCAGTAACGACACCGGAAACTCCAAGAATGAATCCAACAACTTGAATACAAGCATGTAAGTAGAACCAAAGGGGATCCTTTTCTCTCAAGTACCTAGCAACCATGGCTCCAATCAACAAACATAAACCCCAACCTATCATATTTAGTGACCCATGGCCTCTCCTTAGCCTTGTGTATGGAGCACCTAAAACTTTAGCTTGACCTGAAAATGTTGACCCAAATATTCATATTTTCCTACTTTTGTAGAATACCAAACATAATTCATTGCACATGAATTTCTTTTGGCTGGAATTGTTTGAAGGGTAAGTTTGACTTTTTGTCAAATGTAGTCAATTTTGACCCAACCTATACCAGCCAAAGGAATTTCTTTTGGCTGGAATTGTCCCCTACTATTCTTAACCAAAAACCAAAAACCAAACAGATTTTTTTGTCTGTTTGAAGTTTTCTGCATCACCAGATTTTTTTTGGTGAACATCTAAACAGGCAATAAGCATAAAAGAAAAAGACTTTTCAGGTTTCTGAATACAAAATTTTGTTACCTGTTTGGTAATTGATTAGTATATTTCCTTGATCAGCATGCTGTGTTAACTGGAAGTTCCTCGAATTCGGCAGCAAACCATCCGGTCCGATGGAATATATCACGTTCGTTATCGGTTGTGCAGTTTTCAATTGAAATGCAAGATATAACCGTGAATTCTGTGATGTGATCGTCGGCGATGATTTATCGACAAGAGTTAAATTTCCTTGATCTGGGAATACTGCATTCGGTCGTTTATCTCCTAAGAAATATTGTTTAGCAATACCAATATTGTTTGTGCCAATCCATCCCACTATGGCACTACTCCCTATCATTTTCCCGTTTTGTGAAAATCCGATTGCGATATAATTGTTTGCGCTCGGGGCTGATAGCAAGAAATTCCATACGTCTGATCCTGTCTTTGAATACTGTTTGCATCAAAATAATTAACAGTTTCGTCAAGAACACGAAGAACAATTAAATCAAAGAATAAATAAGTCAAAAATGAAATGAGAAAACTTACTCTAAGGATATAATCATGAGTACTCCAAAGAGGGAAACAACTTAGAGATGTTGTATCAAAAGGAAGACCTTTAAGATTCAAACTGGTAGAATTACAAGAATCTGATTGAGATTTTACAAAGAAAAGTAAAGAGAATTGAACGAGAAGAATGAAAATGAAAGAATTTTTTTTCATTTTCATTTTTTTTTAGGGGTGTGGTGGTGGTGGTGGTGATGGAGTGGTTTGTCTAGAGACAAAGCAAAGTTAGTGGGTTGGGTGCTTTGAATCAAAATTATAGGCAGCTGTTAAAGAGACATATAAATATATACAAATTCGTCTGTTCATGTTCTGTTTGAGTTTTTGTATTCAAAGAAAATGATTTAATAAGGTTTCAATTATTAAAGTCATAATCAGCGTTTCTTAGAAAATACATTTGCAGATTTTAAAGATTTTCAGATAAATAAAATTTGATTAATGTTGGACACAGTAGCAGCCTATCTGTGTACGATGGGACCACAGATATTGGGTTAAAGATGTGGTAGGGGGATATGAGCAGCATTAAAGAAAAGAATTAGGAAAGGCAGCTGGTGGGTGAAATGAGCACATCATCATTTTTAGTTTATTCAATCAATTTATATACTTTGTTTTACATGTTAATTGGAGTTGTTGACCGCTGTTTATCGTGTTTATTTTATGATTTTAGACACCTGTTTTATTAAATTATGTATTATTATATTAATGATCTGAGTTTAAAATTTATCAGAATGTAAATTAAAGTTAAAAAATGCATTTATCTGCATTTAAATTAGATAAAGAATTTAAATTAGATAAAGAAGGTATTTATCGGCCTATGTTCTTGGCAATAGTTTCTTACTAGCAAGATGCCAAAGAGTAAAAACAGAAATAGTAGCTAAGAGTTTTTCCACCTCGTGTGCATTCTGCAGCGATATTCTATTAATCAAAATGTAGCTATGACAGCTCTAGACAATTTAGACTGGTTCCATGGATTAAACCAAAGTTCAGGATTAAGCTATTAGCATAAGTATCATTAGACTTAAATTAAAATAATTGAAGTTAGGTTTGATTTTGTTATAAAAAGACTAATTCGTTAGAAATTAGAAGATGTCTAAATCATCTAGTAGTGCAAGGGTTAGGTATTAGGTGTTGGAAGTTGACTAGGCTTTAATTTCTCAACATCATGTGGGAATAATAGGTGGGATTGATATAGTGCACGAGAATGCGATAGTTCATGACGGTTTGATATGGTTCAAAGAATGCAGAGGAAGTAACCAACTTGAGAATATGAACCTCAACTAACCAAAGTTGCGAATTAGGCAATATTAAAAATATGATTCTTATCTAAAACAAGTATTATGGATATCTATTTTTTTAGCTTTAACTTAAATATGAATCCATATTTGGGGATACACTTATAAATTGGGAATATTTTTGTAGTCGGCATTGTTTACTGTATCCCCAATTTTTGGGATATCCTCTGAATGTGGATTTTTAGATATAGTTAAAAAAATACTAACAAAAAAACCTTCTTTTAGGGTCCCGTGTATTTTTTAACTTATATTGACGTATACTAAGTTTTTGTCAATATGATTTTTTCGTCCACATTACATAAAGTAGAAATTGAAAGTAAAATCATGGGATCCAATAATTAACTTTACGACGGATATTTAATATCCATCTTCCATTTCTTAGCTAGAAGTGGGATTAGATATGTGTGCTTTGCTAGCTAAGCTAAACTATTGGTCATATTATAGCTAAGAAATGGACCATAGTTGGCATTAGCTATAATATGGCTAAAGCTAAGAAAAAATCATCACCATAGTGCTTGGCCTAATAAGTTGTTAATTCTTTTTATGCTTCAAAAAGTGATACTCCAATACTCTCTCCGTCCAAGTTATATAAGCATAAAAGAGGAATATCTTAAATTACAAAAAAAAAGAATTAAAAAAAATAATCATTTTTCGTATATTATCTTTTACTTTTTTAATAAAAGCTAGAAATATTAAATTAATTTTACTATAATTCTACTATCATAAATAAAGGTATATATGAAAAAAAGAATATTTATAAATTAGAACTACAAGGAATTACAGATTAATCCTATCTAGAGGACCCGGTTAACGTATGGTCCATCCATCCAACTCCTTTTACTTGCAGGTCCAAATCATGTTTTTGGACCAAAAATATTAGTTTAAGGTCCATGATGCGTGCGGGGTTAAAGCAAAGATTTTTCTTTTTTCTCGATTAAATATCTGTAATGGAGAAAGAGAAGAGAAAAAGCAAATGATAGTGAAGAAAAAGAAGATTTAATATGGATCAGTGAAGAAGAAGATTCAATATGGATCGGAGAAGAAAAAGAAAAAAAAGATATAGATTCATCGATTTTGAGTTTTTTCTAAACTTTTTAATCTTTTTCTTCATTTGGATCTTATATTCAATGTTGAAGACGAAGGAATCTTCTTCTTTATCTGGATCTTATATTCAATGTTGAAGACGAAGGTTGTGTATTCAAAACGATATGATATAGTCAATTAAAGTGATGATTAATCCTCCTTTCTGTTCCCGGTTATATTGATTTTATTTTTTTGTTATTTTCATCTTTGATTAAATTGTTTTGGTTTTAATTTTTCAATGTTATTGTAGGATCATATAATTTTTTTTTTGAGATCTTATATGATCCTACAATAACCCTAAATATTTTTGAAGGTACTTTTTCCTTCGGTACATATTTTTCTTCAGTATATATCAATATGTATTATTGGATCAATATATACCGTGGGATCATACATTTTTTCCTTCAGTACCTTTTTTCCTTCACTACATACCAATATGTATCATACACTTTTTTCTTCGGTTTCCTTCAGTACATATCAATATGTACTGTGAGATCATATATTTTTTTCTTCGGTACCTATTTTCCCTTAGTACATACCAATATGTATTATGGGATCAAACTTTTTCCTTCAGTACATATCAATATGTACTGTTGGATCATCTACTCTTTTTTCTTATGTACTTTCTTCTTCTACTGTATTTTTTGTGTATTCTCTGTACTCTTCAATCCTGTTCTTCAGATTCGTCAATGATATTACTGGATCTAGGTTTTTTCTCACTTTTGGTTGATAATTTGAATCGTTTTGGTTGATGGTTTCGTTGGATTTTTTTTCCTGGCGTCGATTTTTGATTTTAGATCCATTTTTTATTTTTGGCTTTGATTTTCAAGTGTTTTTGTTTATTTTTAGGTTTGATCGTGTCGTAGAAGGTGGTTTCAAATGGTTCGCACGGTTGGAGTGATGGGTAGGAAGGTAATTTTATGTTTTCAAACAGTTTTTGGACCTCCGGTTAATTGATATTTTTAGTTGGACTATAGGGTAATTAGTACCCGGGTTTTTGGACATTGAACAAATTTCCCTTAGAGCTATGCCTATAGAGATGGACAACCAAAAATAAAACTATGCTTATATAATTTAGACGAACGGAGTGTTTAATAAAAATTTGAACCTTGAATAGAAAAACAAAGTAGATAAGATTGTCATGATCTGACACGAACTCAACTAGCAAAGAAGAAGCCCTACTCTGACTTTACAATTTTTCATGGTTGATCAACATGACCCAAGTACAAAGTTGATTTGGCCATTATTGCTCACTGCCTTGGCGGTTGCGAGTACAATTTCAATGTAGCCATGTCTATAGAGAGGGATTTAACAGCTGTGCTGAACCCTGAAATTAGCTGAACCAATATTGGGAAACACATAATGCAGCAAACACATAATGCAGCAAACACATAATGCAGGAGGATTGTTACAGACTTAATACTGTCATGGTTCAGTTCAGTTCAGTTATTAGCACTAAGATAATTCATTGTTTGAAGTTTCAATGGATACTTAAAAGATAATAAGTACTGCCTTTTGAATTCAATGATAACAGACAAATGTGAAGCTTAAAACTTATCTCTGATTCTACTACTCAGTAGTCTGTAGGATTCAAACTTGAGGACCTTTGATCCAGGACGAGTTTAATTGACAGCAGAGTGCAGTTCATGAGAGTATCACATTCATCAGTGCACAATTGAGTAAACTCAAGACAGAAATTTGTAAATGTAAACGTCGATTAGCACCTACCAAATACCAAACTACTACATACAAATATATTATCACCTCATTCAACTGAAACCTGTTCTGTTCTTTTCTAGTACCACATCATATTCCGTTTCGAAATTCTGAAAAACAAAAACACAAATTCAGCGTCCTTCGAATATTAAGCGAATAAAGCAATGTTGTCAAGTGGGCGCCTCGCCAATAATGCTCCCAAGGCGCCTAATTCTTGAGTCATTACCTATAGTTTTTTCTTTTCTGGTCGCCTTAGGCACCTAACGCCCGAGGCAACCGGTTTGGCGCCTCACACAACAAAGGAATAAAGATCTCTTTTATGTGGGAGATTGTATCCCACTCTGGCCCGCCTTCCTTGCTGTATTGTTCCGCTTGAAGGCGACATCCATAAATTCCCAAACACTGTAGTTTCGGGAGACTAGGAAGACATGTCACATTATCACAACCATACATCTGCAAGTATTCGAGAGACTCGAGGTTTCCAATCCAATCCGGCAAAGCCTCTAGATCATGTAAGTTCCGTAGTGCTAACTCACGCAAAGCTGTGAGGTCCCGAAGCTGGTGAGGCAGTGAACTCGAATGTGACCATCCATCAAATTCTAGCTTCCGAAGTGAAATGAGATGTTGGATACCTTCTACTGGAAAAAACGGTTGCTTTCCAGAAAACCACGAAGTGATAGCGTATGAAGGGAAGTGAGGCGTTTCATTGCTGCCTCTGAAGGAAGGTTCATAAGTTTTCTGCAGCTATAAATTTCAAACCTCTGAAGTAATGAAAGGTTTCCCAACCAATCTGGCAAAGACACCAAAATATCCACGAAATGAAATTCTAATTCTCGTAGCGTAGTGAGGTATTGAATCTGTTTTGGTAGAGTTTCGAGACTATATCCTCCATCTATCTTTAACTTTCAAAGCGAAGGAATTCGTTGTTGGATGTTAGTACACTCTTCTTGGTCCTCTTCATCTGTAGTTGAAAAACAATCCGAATGGGAATGTATATCTTCAGAACAGAAACTAATTTCAAGTTCTTCTAGACATGTGAAATGCAGCATGGTCTCAGGCAATGACTTCATTTCCTTGCAATATTGTATAACTAGTCTTTTGAGAGAATCCAAGCCTTGGACCTCTATCTTTGGTTCGACGATCGCAGTTGCAACAGCTCACCATCTGCTTCTGTGTTTGGATGAAAACCTTGAAACTTGGGACAATTCATAATCCTAAAAGATTCGAGGTTAAGTTGTAGTATTGATTCTGGAAGAGATGTGAGTTCCCCAATTCTATTTACCTTAAAGGAAGTGAGAGTAGTCAGGTTGCTTGTCAGAGAGCTTACCGCCGCGGCATTGCTATACTCTACTTTTGAAGTCTTAAGCGAAGGAAAAGAAGTTGGCGTCACTTCATAAAACTCTCTGTAGATCTAAACTTATAAGGGAAAGATATCTTTATCTTTGGTGTTTATTTACCTTATTTACTATACACTTTATTTTCCTCCTGTAATGATAGATTGATAATTATACTTTAGATCTTGTCGTTGTGGGTAATTAGATTTTAACACCTACAATTTGGCGCTAAAAACATGGATGAAGATAGATCTGTCAAGTAAACCTTACGGTAAATAGTCATTAGCTCTCGATTTCTCCTAACATTATTTTCGACGATATAATCTTTTATCATCTTTTAAACTTTTGTAACATGCTCACAAATCAACTCATCCTTAATGTAAGATCAAAAGAGTAGTAGCATATCAACAATATGTTTGCATACGCCCGATAAAGACTTATAAGGATAGAGATTTGGATTTTTATGTTATTTTTTCTTTCTAGTACCATCAAGAACTTAAGCTTCACTTGTATGAGCTGATCTTGAGAATAATAAGATTTCCAGGAGCTCATGTAGGCATTCCAAAAATCCTCTACTCTTTGAAGTTCTTAGACATTCGATTATAGTGACAACCATATTTACATGTTAAGACATATTTTTCTACATTTTATCAGCCACTTTCGATAGTGGATCTATTTTTCGGTGATAGATCTAGTTAGTATAAAAGCCATATTGTCGCTTTATTGTTCTTATTACTTGGATTTGCGGAGTTCAGAACAACAAATCCGAGTACTTAGTGTTGAAAGTAATTCCTTAACCGAAGACAATTCTGAATGCAAGATTGAGGCATGAATTATGGACAGTGATTGAGGCATGAATAGAGGCATGAATCAAGGAGAAAGTTAAGTCATAGCATTAATAAAGAGTCAATGTAGAATGCCTATAAAATAGACTTACTGATTTGAAATATAAGATAAGTTTGGCAATAGAGTCTGTAGCCAACAAGAGTCATGTAACCTCTGAGTATAAAGCAATACCAAGTTACAGAAAACAATCTTAACCATTATTCCAACAGATTGATATCAGAGCTTAAGTGAAGAATGGTATCCTCAAGCAAAGACTACAAGCAGAGTTACGTACCAAAGTTCGATGGAGAAAATTACGACTTCTGGTGTGTGAGAATGAGAACACTGTTCATCTCACGAGACCTCTTGGAGTATGTAGAGGACGGTTTTGAAGAACCAGAAGACAAGGCAACCCTATCAAATGGTGATGCCAACAAATTAAAGGGGAACATCAAGAAAGATGCTAAAGCTCTTCTCTTGATTCAAGAAGGAGTCACGAAGACTATTTTCCCAAAGAATCATCAACGCTACAAGATCAAAGGAGGCGTGGGATATTATTGAAAAGGAATATAGAGGAGGTTCCCAAGTCAAAACCGTAAAGCTCCAATCTTTACGAAGGGAGTTCGAGAAGTTGAAGATGAAGGATTCCGAGCTCTTAAAAGATTATTTCACCCGAGTCATGGACGTGATAAATAAAATGAAGACGTATGGAGAAACACTTCCCAATCAAAGAATTGTTGAGAAAATTCTCATTAGCTTGCCGAAAAAGTATGATTCCATTGTTGCCGTCATAGAGCAGACCAAAGATCTTGAAATGTTGACTGTTGAAGAACTGATGGGTTCTATTAAAGCATTTGAGCAAAGATTGAATCTGCGCTCAGAAAAACCAATTGAGAGTACCTTTCAATATAAACTCAATGTTGTCTCGATAAATAACGAGAAGAACTCAACTCAAGAATTTTTTTCGTGGTAGAGGAACCACAAGAGGAAGAGGTCGTTATGCACGAGGTCGTGGAAGAGCTATAGGCAATTTTACCAGGAGAAACACCAATGTGTCTACAATACCGAGGTATGGAATTTTTCAGAAAAATGGTCATGATGAGAAAAACTGTTGGTTTCGAGATAAACCACAATGTTACAAGTGCAAGAGGTATGGCCATCTCCAAAAAGAATGTAACTTGGAGGAAAATCAGAAAGCAAACTTTGTAGAAGAGAAAAAGGAAATGAGCACATGTTTTATGCCTGTCAAGTGGCCAAAGATCAGAAGAACGAGGTCTTGTTCATTGATAGCGCATGTAGCAATCATATGACCAGCAACAAAAGCATCTTCAAAGATATTGATTCAGCCTACGATTCTAAGGTGAAAATGGGAAACAGTGTCTCGGTTGGTGCAAAAGGAAAGGGTACAATCTCCATAGAAACGAAGAAGGGAAGAAAAGATATTCAAGATGTGTTGCTTGTTCCATACTTAGCACAAATCTGCTAAGTGTTGGAAAAATTCTAGAACGAGGATACGCCGTTCATTTTGAGGACCTCGCTTGCAAGATTCTTGATCAAAGAAAGCGCGAAGTGGCAAAGGTCAAGATGGAGGAAAACAAGAGTTTCCCTCTTATTTTCACTTATAACAATGTTGCTCTCAAAGCCGAGGTGGTTGCTGACTCTTGGCTATGGCATAGAAGGCTTGGACATTTGAATTTCCAAAGCCTGAAGAATCTTCAGCAAAAGAGCATGTTCTATGGACTTCCAAGAATACAAGAACTAAAGGAAGTTTGTGAAGGATGCGCACTCGGAAAACATCACCGAGATGCATTCCCAAAAGAAAAGGCTTGGCGAGCTAAAGCACCGTTGGAGTTAGTTCACACTGATGCCTGTGGTCCAATACCATCTCCATCTCAGGGTGGTAACAAGTACTTTATTACCTTCATTGATGACTATTCAAGAATGGCATGGGTGTACTTCATCAGGCAAAAGTCGGATGTGTTCACTATCTTCAAGAAATTTCATCAATATGTGGAAAGACAAAACGGGCACTTAATCAAAGTGTTGCAAAGTGACCGAGGTGGCGAGTATAACTCTAACGAGTTCGACAGGTTCTGTGAAGATATTAGCTTGCATAGACAGTTAACGGTCGGTTACACCCCGCAACAAAATGGGGTAGCTGAAAGGAAAAATAGAACCGTGGAAGAAATGTCAAAGAAAATGCTTAACGAGAAAAGTTTGCCCATGTCGTTTTGGGCAGAATCAATAGCCACAATAATCTATTTGCTGAACCGGTGTCCAACAAAGGCAGTTCAAGACAAGACGTCAGTTGAAGCTTGGAGTGGAAGGAAAACTTCTGTAAACCATCTAATTTTTTTTGGTGCATCTGTTATGCTCATGTTCCGAAGCAACTAAGGAAAAAACTCGACAAAACAAGTGAAAAGTGCATATTCATGGGTTATAGTTCAAAATCAAAAGGCTACATACTTTTTAATTTGAAGAAGAATGAGCTGGTGATCAACCGAGATGTAATCTTTGATGAAAAGTCATCTTGGGATTGTAAACAGAAGCAAGCTCAAGTCCTGACCGAGGAGAGGTCAAGTATTCCTGTACCCTGTGATGAATCGTCGGACGAGGAAGAAGAATACAATGTCCATGAAGAACCGAGGTCTCCTATAAACAGTCCACAAACAAGTCCAAAACCGAGCTCAACATCAAGCTCAAAGTCCTCCTCACCGAGCTCAACCCCACAGAGAATGAGAATTCTTACTGATGTGTATGCACAGTGCAACTTCTGCCTTATTGAGCCAAGAAACTTTGAAGAAGCAGTCAAGGAGGAAGACTGGAAGAGAGGAACGGAGGAAGAAATCGAAGTAATTCAGAAGAACAAGACGTGGGAGCTCGTTGAGAAACCAAAAGAGAAGGACATAAATGGAGTGAAGTGGATATACAAAGCAAAGCTCAATCCACGTTGTCAAGAAGAAAGCAAGGATGGTTGATAAGGGTTATTCACAACAAGCCGAAGTCGACTTCGAAGAAAGATTCTCTCCTGTAGTAAGGCATGACACAATTCGTGTTCTCATAGCCCTGGCAGCACAAAAAGGTTGGTTGTGCATCAACTTGATGTGAAATCAGCATTCCTAAATGGCACTCTAAAAGAAGAAGTGTACGTGGAACAGCCTCAAGGATTTGTGATACCTGGAGAAGAAAAGAGAGTGTACAGGTTGAGAAAAAAATTGTACGGGCTCAAACAAGCACGTCGTACATGGTACAACGAGATTGATTGTTACTTTAAAGCCAAAGGTCTCGAAAGAAGTAAGAACGAGACGAACCTGTATGTCAAGAAACAAGGCACATCAGGAATTCTCGTTATTTCTCTCTATGTGGATGACATGGTGATCAGAGGAAATGATGAAACAATGATCTCGGAATTCAAGACCGAGATGAAGAAACGATATGAGATGAGTGATCTAGGGTTAATGCATCATTTCTTAGGAATTTAAGTTTATCAAGAAGAAGGGGGAGTATTTATTTGCCAGAAAAAGTAGGCAAAATCTCTTCTTGAAAAATTCTGAATGCAAGATTGCAATATAGTATGCACTCCTCTACTGGTAAAAGAAAAGCTAAGCAAAGAAGATAGAAGCAAGGAAGTGGATGCGTCTCTCTATAGAAGCTTGGTAGGAAGCTTACTATACTTGACAACTTCCAGACCTGACGTAATGTATGCAATAAGTCTATTGTCTAGGTTCATGCATAAGCCGAATCAAACTCATTTTGGAGTTGCAAACTGAGTTCTGAGGTACATCAAAGGTACGCTTGATCTTGGTATCTGGTATGAAAAGAATACAGTGGTAGAAAAGAATGCCGAGGTGAAGGTGAACACCGAGGTAAAACTGCTTGGTTTCTGTGATAGTGATTGGGCCAGATGTATTGATGACATGAAAAGCACTCCGGGATATGCATTTACCATTGGCTTAGGTGTAATTGCGTGGTCATCAAAGAAGCAAGAAACAGTGGCACAATCATCTGTCGAGGCGGAATATGTTTCAGCTGCACTAGCAACGTCACAGGCAATATGGCTAAAACGCATACTAAAGGATGTTGGTGAAAAACAAGTAGAAGCTATCCCAATCATGTGTGACAACAATTCAACCATTGTTATGACAAAGAACCATGTCCATCACATTCGTACAAGACACATTGCAAGCAAACATCACTTCATCAGGAATGTCGTGAAGAAAGGAAAGATCGAGGTGAAGTATTGCAGGACGAATGACTAAGTAGCAGACATCTTCACAAAAGCATTTACAAAAGACAAACATCAGTATTTCATAGATTTAATGAACATTACTACAAGGAATTAAGGGGGAGTGTTAGAAAGTAATTCCTTAACCGAAGACAATTCTGAATGCAAGATTGAGGCATGAATTATGGACAGTGAATGACGCATGAATAGAGGCATGAATCAAAGAGAAAGTTATACCTAGCATTAATAAAGAGTCAATGTAGAGTGCCTATAAAATAGGTTTACTGATTTGAAATATAAGAAAGTTTGGCAATAGAGTCTGTAGCCAACAAGAGTCCTGTAACCTCTGAGTATAAAGCAATACCAAGTTACACAAAACAATCTTAACCATTATTCCAACACTTAGTGTCCGTTCTCCAGTAAAAAAGCTGTTTTTCTTTCTAACAAAACCATGATTCAAAATAAGTTTTGATTGCAGATTTACAACAATCAAATTTTACTTGATTTATGTAAGAGAGCTTGATGATTTATCTTTCTTCTACTGTTTTCTTTTAACTGATTATTTTTTCTATAATAAGATTTCAGTTGGATAGCATTCGAAGCTGACTGTGATGGGGTTTCTTGGATACTACTTCTCCTTTTTTAATGATCTACTTGGTGTTTTCATTATTGCCTTAGTTTTCTCATTAACACTCTGGCCTATCCAGTCAACAGCCAAGATTTGGCTCAGATATTAACCATCTATTCGTTGTTTTGAAAGATATGTAGATTTCTCTGTACACGAGTCTTGTTGTAGCCCCGAAGCTCAAATCCTTGGTTGGTATCGACGTAGAAGAAGTTGCAATCGAGACGAAACTAAGGAAGCCAAGATCAGTGGAGCATGCTGTAATTTTCTGTTGAAGACGACTACTTAAAGATGAACGAGGAGCTCAGTTCAAGACGA
>JAJJMC010019015.1:547966-570180 GCA_023531435.1 Papaver californicum
TGTACAGTTGAAACGGTGTTGCTGCCGATGAGTCCCGATGAGTCACCAATCCAGCCGAGTTGACCCGCTGAGTTGGCCCGATCCAACTCAGCCCGATCCAAGGGTGTCCCTTATCCATTCTTGGGGTGCCAATAACACTTGTCTTGGTGCCTTTATCACTTTTTAAGCCAATTTTTCCACAAATCTTAAATGTACCTACAAAAGCATAAAAACACGTAATATTTGCAAAATCGAATACTAACTTAATAGAAACTAAGGTGCAATCTAGACACTAAAATGTGTCTATCAACAGTAAGAATAATATTTTTTTTGGGCTTGAGCCTAAAACCCATATACCATATTGTGTAATGTTTTATACATGTTATGACATACTTTTTTAACATGTTGTGCTATGTGTTTATCTGTACCACGTGCTATGTTGGATCACGGTGCCGATTAATCTTGCACATCACTCTTCTACGAGTACCAGAGGCACTTCAAATTATATGAGCCAACCACCACAGAGAACAAATCATCATTTTTCCGAAAGAAATAGTTAGAATGAACTCCATAATAAAGAAGTATAGAAACCACATAGTTAACACACTTAACAACCAAATAAAAAGAAGCATAATGGAACTGGGTAATTCTTTCGTACATGTAAACTTTGTTCTGCCTGATTAATCAGAGAAGCACCAGAAACTTAACTAACCTGAATTTTTCTTTCTAGAGCAGGTTACAATCAATAACAACAACTCACAAGCAGATTACAATATAGCACATAATATATCTACCTAATTAAGGATAAATGAACCAACGACTAGGAAATAGGAATAGAGATAGTTCTATAACAACCTTTACTAAAAAAACTTTATTCAAAACAAAATCTATAAGCAAGCCCCCAGAAAAAGCCCAAGAAATTTTATCCTGTAGTGAGCAAAGGCCACAAGAATAAAGAAAGGGACCAAGCTCCAACCTAGGCACGACACAATCCGACCCTCTACAAAGGACCCGATCCAACCACAAACAACCTGCCAAGATCCAACCTAAGGAACTCTAGCCACCACCACCACCATCTCTGAGAAACCACCACCTCCAAAGAAATGACGATCAATGAACCCCAGTAGAAGATGTAGACTAGACCATCCATCCCGTGGTAAATATTTAGTCATAAAATTCAGTGTGATTCAAAAACTGTTTGATTGCCCAAAATAATCCAAAATTACAGCATAGGATTTTAAATTTGCATCATAATCCGAAATCTACAATTTTATTTTAAAAATTGCTAAAAAAAACTTAGAAATTTAACTTATATCTAAAGTTTTCTCGTCTAAATTATAAAATATTGTGATCCGAAATTTATTATCTAGTGGTCTAAAACGGTTTTATGGACTGATATTTATTTTACTATAGTATAAAATATAAAATTTACCATGTGATCAAAATTTTCTCAAAATCTCCTCCCTAATTAGTAATTCGTCGAATAATTCGGCAACGACCAAATACGGGTACGATTCACGTACTACTGAAAGGTTGGCCTCTATACGTGATTTATATGGGTACCTCGAATAATACGCGAATTATATGTTGATGTAATTCGAATGGACTTGGAACTAGTTCAGAACACACGGATATTTATATGGGTACCCCAAATAATACGCGTTCGTGAATTATATGTTGATGTAATTCGGATGGACTTGGAACTGGTTCAGAGTACACGAACATAACAAGACATAGTTGCATCAAGATTTACATAGTTCTGGTTTTTCTCAAAAATGAATTTAATGGGATCCAAACCCATAACCACTTATACACTAAAGAGAGGCGTAAACCAATGAACCAAACGCTTTGTTGTTTATTTCTATAGATTTTATATCTATACTTAGATTAAATCAGATTTAATCATGTCCCTTCTCCTGTCATCGTCTTAAAAAACTCTTATATATATATATATATATATATATATATATATATTTTGAACTTTTTTATTTATATATATATATATCTTGAATTCTATGTATCGAATTTTATGTACCGAACTCATAATATAAAACGAATTATATACGTATATATGTCGTTCCGAATTACACCCGAATTATAAGTCATTGACTGAATTTTTGATTGAATTTGACTTTTATTAATCCGTATAATATTTGTATGTTTACCGAATTCCGAATTACTAACTAGGATCTCCACTAGCAACAAATTTTTTGTCACACTAAGGCAAAATTGCTTCAATTGCTGAGTACTACTTTTATTCCTTAACAAAAATTAGACCAGGTCAGATCACATTAGATAAGAATTATAAGATTATTTATTTTTAGTTTTAGTTTTGATATGGAAATTATTTTTTCTTTTACAAAGTAAGAAAAAATAATAAAGAAAAAACCAATCCCAAATGAAGAACCAAAACCAACCTCCTACGCGGTTCACTTCAAGCACCAAATAATAAAGAAGCTAAAACACGGTTAAGTTTCTACCTAAAGATTTTCTCACACCTTTATTGATATGTATATATGAGTATATATACAAGATATTACAGCATAAGTTAGGAAGCAAGATATACATAGTTACTGAAAATTATCCTTGTATACTCTTCCAAGAATATTGTTAAGAATATGGCAAGATATTATTTTCTTCAATGTAGACTAGATATGATATATACAGTTACCATATGTCTGCTGAATATTCCTTCTTCAACTCATGATTCCCTTATACGCCCCTGCAAGATTGGGGTTCCATCGGCAAGGCCAATCTTGCTGCGCAGCACAGCTGTACGTTGTTTCGATAGTGGTTTGGTCAGAAGATCCGCAAGTTGATCCTGGGTATGAACATGCCTGACTTGGAGACTCTTCTTCTGAACTAAGTCAGGTACAAAGTGAAGGTCTATCTGTAGATGCTTCATGCGTGAGTGATTAACTGGATTAAGACTCAGGTGCATGGCTCCAATGTTGTCACATAGTAGTTGAGGAGGATCTTTGAGAGGAAAACCAAGTTCATGGAGTAGTGTTAACAGCCACATTGATTCAGAAGCTGCATTTGCTAGAGCCCTGTATTCTGCTTCGGTGGAAGATCTGGCAACTGCACGTTGCTTTTTAGAGCACTAGGAAATTGGATTTGAACCCAAGAAACTGATGTAGGCAAAAGTTGATGTGCGATCATCCATGTTTCCATCCAAATCAACATCTGTGTATGTTCTAAGAGTAGAAGGACCATTTTTAAGAAGCTGAATGCCATAGAAGATAGTTTGTTTTAGGTACCTGAGTAACCGTTTGGCAGCTGTCTTGTGAATTGTAGTTGGCTTGTGCATGAATTGAGATAGTTTGTTGATTGCAAAGGAGATGTCTGGTCGTGTCAGAGGTAGATATCTGTGTACAGCACTGCCTGGAGATGTTGTCTGTTGTTGTAGATGTCTGCCTGGAGACGTGTTTTTCTGTGTACATCGCTGTCTGTAAACTGTCTGTGGACTGCCTGGAGACGTGTCTGTCTGTGTACAACACTGCCTGGAGACGCTGTCTATTGTTGTAGATGTCTGCCTGGAGACGTTGTCTGTTGCTGTGCAGGGACAGATGGGTACAGATACAAAAGGCATTGCAGACACAAGGGGGGCAACGTTACCTGGAGGAGAAGTGGCAGCAGCGTGAGCACCTCCTGGAGACTGACGTGAACCGGTGGTTGGCAATGCAGATGAGGGAGGACCAAATTGAAGTGGGGAGAGCTGTTGAGTGTCTGGAGATGGCCTAGTAAAGGCACAAGTCACGGAAGATCCGAGAGAGGGATATTGTGGTTGTTCATCGAATAACACATGGTGCGAGATGAAGATTTTCTTTGTTTGGGGTTCAAAACATTTATACCCATTTTGAGTTGTTGAATATCCAAGGAAGATACATGTTTTGGATTTTGGTTGCATTTTGTTTGAGTTGTATGCCTTTGTTAGGGGATAACAAATACAACCAAACTTTTTCAACTTTAGGAAGTTTGGAGATTGACCGAATAGAGCTTCGAACGGAGATTTGTTCTTGAGGATAGGTGTGGGTTGACGGTTTATGAGATAGGAAGCCGTTTGGAAAGCATATGTCCAGAATGAGTAATCTAGATTGGCATCATATATAGGGTGAGATATGTTTCGACTAGATGACGATGTCGACGCTCAGAGGTACCATTTTGTTGTGGAGTGTGAGGAACAGTAGTGAGATGAGTAATTCCATGAAGCAAGAGGAAAGATTTTAAAGCAATAAACTCACCTTCGTTATCCGAATACAGGGATTTTATGGGTTTCTGAAAGCGCTTTTCAACAAGCTTTTTGAATTGCGGAAAGATTGTAGAGATACCAGATTTTGTAGCTGTAGGATAGAACCATATATATTTCGTATAATGATCCACAAAAATAAGAAAGTAACGTGAACCATCAATCCATGTATAACTTGCAGGTCCCCAAACATATGTATAAACAAGCTCAAGTGGTTCACGACTTTGAGACTTGTGATACGAAAAGGTTGTTGATGTGCTTTATTAATAGAGCATGAATGACAAATTGAAGATAAATTTTTATGAGCTGAAATAGGAAGAGAAAAATTATTAATGAGATTTTGAACAATTTTAAGAGAAGGATGTCCCAGTCGCTTGTGCCATCCTTCAACTGAGGTCCTTTCATGCACATTAGCAGCCTTCGGTGCCTTCGTCAGTGATTCCGGGAAAGTGTAGACGCCATTGCTACATGCTCCTTTTAGTAAAATTGCCCCTGTGATCTTGTCCTTCACAAAAAAATGGAGGATGAAATTCAACAAAAACATCATTTTGTTTGGTTAGATGATGCACATATATTAAAATTTTTGCGGAGATTGGGAACATAAAGAGTGTCTCATAGTGTAAAGCTTCAATGTGGCGTTGTTAAGGCTAATGAACCAACGTGAGAGACAATCAAACCTGAGTCATCACCAAGAATTACTTCATCAGTTCCATCATACTCTGAATGTATGGATAGATTTGATAGATCACCAGTGATGTTGTGAGAGGCTACCGAATCAAGAAGCCAGTTTTTGTCTTTGGTTGCGGCTGTGGTAGCACAGTTTACAGAAGCTTGCTGTGACTGGAATTGTGAGCATGCTTTGGCCGTGTGACCCATCTGGCCACATAGTTGGCACTTTGGTTGGTAACGCCTAGTGGATGAAGCTGGCCTACCCGGTCCTGTGTTGTAGCGTCTTCCATCACGCTGCGGTCTTGTTGGGTACCTGCCTGAGTTGTTGTTCGAATACTGTCTGGGTTGATCGTTCTGTCTGTAAGGTCTCTGAAACCGGATTTCCTGTGTTGCTGGTCTTGTGCGTTTGTAGTTAGCCGACATAACCGCACTTTGTGTTGAAATTTCAAGGCGCCATAGATAGGCTTCATGACCAACTAGTAAGTCATGCAATTCTTCAAACGTCAGAGATGTTTCTCTGGTACAAATTGGTGTTGCGATCTCTCGAAATTCTGGACCTAGACTATTTAACACATACAGTGTCAGGTCATCATCTGAAATAGTGTGATCTATAACGGCGAGTTCATCTATCAGATTTTTCACAGCGTGGAGGTATTCTGTGATACTTCTATTTGCACGCTGAATTAGTGTAAGCTCTTCCTTTAGATGCATTGCTCTAGTCCTAGACCGGCTGGCATAGAGGTGATTAAGCTTTTTCTAGGGTGCATGAGAGGTTTTTGCTGTGGCTATTAGGGGTGTTATGGAGGCTGTGGTAGATGCCAGAATCGCACCGAGGATAAGTTTATCCTGTCTGATCCAATGAATCTTATGAGGCTCATTTGTAGGGGATCCATCTGAAGTTGGACATGGGAAGGTTCCTTCAACATAGTTGAGAAGATCATATCCAATGAGAAGTGCTTCAAATTGAGCACGTCACTGGGGAAAAGTAGTAGGAGTTAATTTTTCATTGATTTGGGTAGTGATATTGAGAGCAATAAGATGTTTATCAGATGTGGAGGTAGGTTGGGTATTGATGGTAAAGTTTGGTGTCTGACTTGAAGTGGTGGAAGACATTATTTCTCGTTGGAGATTTGAAGGCTCTGATACCATAAAGAAGCTAAAACACGGTTAAGCTTTTATCCAAAGATTTTCCCACACCTTTATTGATAAGTCTATATGAGTATATATACAAGATATTACAACATAAGTTAGGAAACAAGATATACATAGTTACTGAAAATTATCCCTGTATACTCTGCCAAAAATATTGTTAAGAACATGACTAGATATTATTTTCTTCGATGTAGACTAGACATGATATATACAGTTACCATATACTTGCCTCCTTCTTCAACTCATGATTCCCTTATAAATAAACCCAAGCTAATCAAGATTTGGTTCCAATGAGATGATTAGAACTAAATGAGCACCATTTCTGAGTAGAAACCAAAACCTAGGAGACAAGATTTCTAGAGACAAAACGCACACACAAACACACCACCATGATCATTGTAAAGAGAAGAGCATCATGAAGAACAACAACATAGAAGGTGAACCTTCAAACAAGGATACAAACAGTTCTTCAAATCTAGATTCAAGATTTAATCAAACTCTCAGAAATGTTCGAGGGTATGTAAATATTTCCATGACCCACTTTTAAATTTTTCATTCTTTTGAGTTTTTTCTAGATTCAAGATTTAATCAAACTCTCAGAAATTCAAGGGTATGTAAATATTTCCATGACCCACTTTTAAAATTTTCATTCTTTTGAGTTTTTTTAGATCAATTACGTACAATGAGTTTGAAATTAGGGTGCCCCAAGTTATAAATTTAGCTTAGATTGTGTTTTTGGATCTCTTAAATCGGAAGATCTAGTTTAATTATGTGACATTGAAGTGAGAGGTATGAAATTTTCAATCTTTTTGGTGTTAGGTTTGAGGAATCTAGTGGGTAGATCTAGCTGGTTAAATCTGGGTGTGTGTTTTATGTTATGAATTCTGTGTGGTACGAAACATGGGGTTGGTGGCTGGAGTGAGGGTTGCATGAAGATGACAACGAATTTTTATGATGTCCTGAACTTAGTAATGATGAGTTTAATCAGTAGATTTTACGAATTCATTGAGATGGTAATTGAGAGAAATCCATTTTGGTTTCGCTTATTTCTTTGATTCATTGAGATGGTAAATTTGGAATTACTCATTTATGTTTGGAACCAGTAGTTTGATTTTGCATTTCTGATGAAAGAATACCTCAGTATACGGATTAATGAATACAGATTAAGGGTTTTCAGTGCTTTCATAAGGTACAGTACACGTCTTTAGATATGTGAACACTCAATAGGGGCTCCATGTGTTGGAGTTGGGTAACTAATGTAACTAATAGAGATGCCTTTTCTTCTTTTATATCTGGTTTAGAGGTAGGAGTTTCAGCATTCTCGTGTCATGATTATGTTTGATGTGCATTTCTTTTCCCAGTCATATGTGAAGGTTTGATCTCATTACTCATTACACTGGAAAAAAAGTTGTTTGCTTCTCTAACTGCTTTGTTAGTGTTGCAATTGTTTATTTCATGGTTTGACCAGTTTGTTTGAGGTGAGCAATGATTTTGATATTCTCAGCGACATTCATAACTTCATTTCATTTCTTTTTCTTGTTTATACAGGTTGCTTAAAGGTAGAACCTTCCCAGGAAAAGTTTTGCTGACCCGGAGAACAGACCCTTTAGATATTACCGCTACTAGTCCATCGGAGTACTCTCCAAATATTGATAATAGTTATTCGGAAGATAATATAGGACCAGGTGATATTGTAGGCCGGTCTTCTGAGGTATATTTCACATAGTTAATCAGTTTTCAGAGTTACACATATTGTATTGGTTTCTTGAATGACTTGTTTACAAATTTGTAGTTTTCATTCATGTAGGAAATTCAAAGTTCACGTACTGCAGTAGATGCAATGGCCAATAATCCCAAATTGTCAAAATCACAATCCGAGAAATTGCCTGAGGTTCCGAGGTCCTTGTCTGGGGCGAGAGCTACAGATTCTGCTAGGGTTATGAAGTTCTCAAAGGAACTCTCTGGATCAACTGTAATATTAGGTATTTATTTTGGCCTCACAATAAGAAGGCTAAGATTTTTGTTTTGCATATTTGAAGTGCTCATAGACATCCCACTCTAGTGATATCTGTCATAGTTTTTGTTATTATCTTTCACATCTGTGCTTAATAAAATTTTATCAGACACATGTTACATCATCAAATTAGTTGGTAGGCTGCTTAGTTGATCCAACATCCTCAAGCTGCCTCCTTTTGTCAGTTGACCTCTAGGCTGTGTCTCACCGCATTAAGCCGAAACGTTAGGGCAAGAATTTATACTGCTAATTTGCTATTAAAAAAATACTGATAAACGTAGTCTGTAGATCCTTCTTATTTGCTGATAGAACATATGATTAATGGATTATTTGCTCTATTCATTTATATTTGTCTATTTTCTATTCATGTAGAGACACTGCGTGAGTTAGCATGGAGTGGTATACCACCATATATGCGCCCTAGTATATGGAGGCTTCTTTTGGTAAGTCAAGTCTTTTAAAGTTTATATTTGATATTAGATTATAAAATTGATCATAGTATACTGGTGTATTCGGTGTACAAGAGCCAAAGGTTTCTGCTATGGTTTTAATTATGTGGAGGAGATTCTGCATTTTCCCTTTGTGTGTTCACGCTGAGTTGCTCTGTATTGATCTAAAAGGAGGTTTGAACTTCAGTGTATGGCTCTTAACGTACTAAATGCAATATTTCCTTATTATTGCACAGTTGTACCTGTCTACAGTTTGTGTGATTTTTGCTTATCAGAAATTAGATAAATAGGATTAGAAACAGAAATGTTGTTACTTGCTTGAATTTTAAATATGAGCTGACAACAGGGATATGCACCACCTAATTCAGATAGAAGGGAGAGTGTATTGGCGAGGAAACGGCTTGAGTACCTTGACTGTGTGGCCCAATATTATGATATTCCTGATACTGAACGTTCTGAAGATGAGATTAGCATGCTCCGCCAGGTATTTAAAGTTGGTCTAGTTGCTTAACCTTGTAAATGAATGCTAATATATTTATCTTGATACATGCTAAATTGCTAATATTATATCCTCTGTCGTGTGTATCCTGCTCAGATAGCTGTTGATTGTCCAAGAACTGTACCTGATGTGACTTTCTTTCAGCAAATAGAAGTTCAAAAATCCCTGGAGCGCATCCTTTATACATGGTTAGAATTCTTTCTCATTCAATGGCTTCAGTGCACTACTCATCCTTATCGTTTAAGGGTGAATATAAATAAAAATAAAACATACGGCATGAATTTAGTCTACGAACAGCTTAGAAGTATGAGGAGCCCAGGGATTAGTATCTTATATATATGTAAGGAAGTTGTCACCATAACTTAAGTTTTATGACACTCTATGAAGTACATTAGATTCATATACATTAGCATCCTCAACTATTTCTATAATATGTAACATGATTATATACTCAAATGTGGTTGATGCTTATGTGAAATGAATCTGGAAAGTTTTTTTGTTATGATTACTGATTGATTGTGTGCTTCTTTCGGGGGGGTTTTCCAGGGCCATTAGGCATCCAGCGAGTGGATATGTTCAAGGAATAAATGATCTGGTTACACCATTTCTAGTTGTTTTCTTGTCAGAATACTTGCATGGGAACATCGAGAATTGGTCTATACTGGATTTAACTCCAGAGAATATATCAAACATGGAAGCCGATTGCTATTGGTGTCTATCTAAGTTACTTGACGGTATGCAGGACCACTACACATTTGCTCAACCAGGAATTCAGCGACTTGTATTTAAGCTGAAAGAATTGGTTCGCCGGATAGATGGTATATTCTGTTTTCTCGTTTGCTTCATTTCTTCATCTCTTTGCTTTTTCTTGATAAACAAATCTTTCAGTCTCGTAAAAATATCATACGAATATTTAACTAAAAATTTGTACTCAATAACATCATGTTATCTTGCAATTGTCATGTAACTTAAGTCTCTAACTCTTAATCTAGTTTTTTACCTTTTCCTATTTATCAAGTCCTATGTATATTCTTTGACCCAATTTTGTTTTTTGTGGTTTCACCAGAACCTGTCTCAAGACACATGGAGGAACAAGGTCTGGAGTTCCTTCAATTTGCTTTCCGCTGGTTCAATTGTCTTTTAATACGCGAGGTTCGCTACCCAAGTTACCAATTGCATTTTAATTATACCTTCTCTCTCACTTTAGCAGTTAGCAGTACCACTATGTTTATTCCCTCAACATATCCATTTTTTTCTTTTGTGATTCTTTGGCAGATACCTTTCCATCTTGTAACACGGTTGTGGGACACATATCTCGCGGAAGGAGATGCATTGCCTGAGTTTCTTGTATACATATTTGCCAGTTTTCTTTTAACGGTGAAATCAAAACTTCTTCCCTTGAAATTTCGCTTCAATACATCCTCGTTAGACATGCTATTTAAGAGTTCAACATCATAAACTGTAGTATTTGTGAATGTTTCAGTGGTCAGATAAACTTCAGAAGCTTGATTTCCAAGAGATGGTGATGTTCCTTCAACACCTTCCAACTCATAACTGGACACACCAAGAGCTAGAGATGGTTCTTTCGAGAGCGTACATGTGGCATACAATGTTCAATAGTTCTCCTAGTCACTTAACGAGCGGATAAACTATAAATACAGATTCCATTGTTTCTATGCCCACACACCACCTCTAAAGAGAAAGCAATGCTCTCATTTTCTTCTGTAGGGTTCTTTGCAAGTGGGGTTTCCTCTCTTTTGTTGTGTTTGGTTTTCGTGTAGTAAGTAACAACAGAGGGAGCTTATGATTTCATTTTGTACACTCGAATGTAATGTGTATTTCTTTTTTCATTTTTGGTTTATTGGTTATCAGTCTCTTTGTAAAACAAGGCTCTGTATGCTCGTGATTACGCTTTCACACATTGTACTGGCACAGCTCTGAGACTAAAACCCATATAAGATGTCTAGGATTTTTCAACTCAACCAACGAGGCATTTTTTTGTCTGCTATTAGCTCTCATAAAAATAAAAGATCACATTTGCCTCCATGAATGGAAAAGCCTTGATGATATGCCTTCGGCTTTGACGATCCCCGAAGTTGGCTTTCGTCAATCTTGGCCCCAAGGGCCAAGCCCACTATCAAATATATACAGAGCCATTTTCAACCTTCATTTTATTAATTAGTTCTGAATACAGGAAGTAGAAACTGAAAGAGGTAGAGATTTCAAAACTTAATCTGATGATGGTTAAGCAGAGTGGTTCTCTCTATGAACTGTGCACCTCTTAGTTCTAACAAGAAGTAGAAGTTTCAGAGCGAATACTCTGATAAGAAATACGCTCCAACTTGTTATTGTTCCTGACAGAGATGCTTACTGAGAGATTGTATCATCATTGGTTAAGTAGAACTCTGTTAATGAAGCATCATTGACATAAAACTTCATGTTATTAAATGGGATGATATCTAAGAATACGGCTAGAAATAGAGCTCCTCAGGGTGCCATAGACACATTAAATACATTCATCCGGACAGTAGTCATCGTACTCATCATCCATATATAACTAGAGATCCAAAGAGAGAGATTTTCTTAAAAAAATAAAAAAAAATAAAAAAAGGGATCGATGTTGCTTACTTAACTTTGGAATCATGAAGTAGTTTCTGAGAATTTAGATGACGGTTGGATCTTATATAATAGACACACAAATAGAAATTTGGTCAGTCAGAAACATAAAGTTCTCATGTTCCACGGTGAGAAAATTTTCGTTTTTTATTGGTTAAAACAAAGTTTTTTTAACTTTTGTGGAATGGTAAGGATATTTGGCATAATTTAATTTGTGTAAATATTTAGAGGTTAAAATACCCACATTCCTATTGGTTATTTTTTTTTTAAATTAGTACACTTTGTTTACACCTAATACTTAATTATACCGGGTCAACTTCACCAACAGTGGATGGACAACACCTCAAAATAAAATATACAGCTACCACTTTGAACGGTTACCAAAAATACTTAATTGGCAAATAATCGACTGTCCAGTATCATCTATGTTTCTATAAACCTTCTCAGTCAAGTGCAACGTATAAAATCAAATATTTAAATAAAACAACTTAAAACTAATAACCAAATTAAAAAACAGTGTAATGGTCCCCTATATTTGAAACAGAGAGGTCATGCAAAGAGAGAGTTGCAAAACAAATCGGGTGTCATGATTCATCATTCTCAACGTGTCCACGATTCTAGTGATGAGTTCTATGACTAATTCTCATGTAATATTAACATTTATGGTAAAATTAAATAACCAAACAGCCATTAATGGTTGATAAACTTTTCAACCAGCCGTTATGACGGGACGGGACAAAGCCCTGTCACACCAAATCAAAAATCCTAATTGAGCTTGATCGAAAATTAACTGTTATAGAAGTTAAATATGCCCGGTGCATAGTACAGACACAAATCTAGCTAAAATAAAAATACACAACTTAAACCGGGGTTTTGTGTCGGTTGATAATTTCAATCATTCTAAACATATGCATTGTGCTTCCACGATCGGAAAATGAAGAACCAGTCACCGTTCAGTGCATGACATTAATCAAAAACATTGTCCAGAAATTCATCAAAGCTTATTGGTTTCTTGATTCTCCAACAAGGTATGATGTAATGTTAGCTTAATTCGAGACGGAACAGAGGTAAAACAAAAAATGGTTAATTTATCCCATCGAAAACTATCAACACCATATGATATTAGATCCAAACCTGAAACTCCGCAATAATGTCCCAAATTATTCATTAATATATTAAAAAGAAGTAAATCAATTTTTTTTGCCTCTCCCACAACTATTTTTACTATAAAAAAAAATTAAATTCACGTCAGCCCCTAGGAAAATAATTTCATTTTGATTCCCCGTGGGTTTGAAGCCTGAAATTGACTATTCTACGGATGACTTTTCCAGCCATATGTAGAAGAGCTATTCAGGGTGACGAGAAGAAAATTCCATCGGCAATAGAGGTCAAAATTAAGGGTGGCGCTGGAATGAGATGTATTTTCCGGCGAGAAAAATCTCTATACGAAAAATCTTAAGCATCTAGATACAGTATGATATTGTCAATATCTACTGAAAATTTTCAAGTTTCGACAAAAATGCTTTGTAGAACCCGTATTTTAACACCAAAAAAATTTACTGTCTATGTGTCACATAAATACTGGCTCATAACATTTAATCTAGGACTCATTAAGATTTATTATTCCAGATCTAGGATTTAGACGTTTACCTCTGAGGTGTAAAACTTTGGTGGCAATAAATGGAGGGCTCCCTAGCACGGTCGAAATTTCGAAGTCGACGGCAGAGATAAGCAGTCAAATCAGACTCAGATGTAATGGGTCAGAAGGGGCTGATTTAAAAAGTGGTACATACTTCTGGTGAGGGTGAAACATCCAATACCCTTCATTTAGATTTTTTCTTAAATCGAGTTGGAAATGTGTCTCGGGTATGGAAAAACCCAATCCAAATCGTGACCTTTTCGACAAATTCAACATCAGATAAACTTCAGAAGCTTGATTTCCAAGAGATGGTGATGTTCCTTCAACACCTTCCAAGTTCCAACTCAAAACTGGATACACCAAGAGCTAGAGATGGTCCTTTCGAGAGCGTATCTATTGCCTACAATGTTCAACAGTTCTCCTAGTCACTTAACGAGCGCATAAACAAATACAGATTTCATTGTTTCTATACCTACACTACACACCACCTCTAACAACAGAGGAAACTTTTGATTTCATTTTGTACACTCAAATGTAATGTGTATTTCTTTTTCTTTTTTGGTTATCTCTGTCTCTTTTGTAAAACAAGGCTCTGTCCGCTCGTGATTGAAAGTATATCAGGCTTTTACATCTCTCGGCGTCACCATGTCTCCCTGTAACACCATCCGGAGAAATGAAAACAGACACAGATAACATAAAGAGAGGAAATGAAACTTATGGGAATTTCTAAGTAAAATATGACTGTGACAGCGATATGCAAGATCACAGTAATTGTAGAAATTAACTTTTTACAATGTACAAGGAAATGCTAAGCTTCTTAACTGTTGATCTACTTCCTATCTGCAGCAAGCTGCAAGTAAAAGAGAAAGCTTGAAGCTTGCACATCTGCAGCACATGGAACACATCTCTGTCTTCACATAAGTCATTCTATTCATCTTCGAGAAATATTCACATCTACACTGGACTTCTAGGGAAAATTATTCACATACTTTCCCAAGATCTTAACTTGTGACAGAAAGTCTTTAAACTAATTCAATCGCTTTTCTCTTCGGCTGAAACAGCACAAGAGCAAGTTAGATGAAAGTTACAAACATAAAATAGACATATACATAAAACATAACAAGTTAATATACAAATCAATGACAATAAGTGAAACAAAAGTTTATATACAGATTCACTTCGGATGCAATTTCTTACTTTCGATTGCTAGGTCTCAGAAAAACAAGCCAACAACCTTTACAGTCAGATCAAGATTTACAACTAGCATTTGGAAACATTCTTGCGGTTAGATGGAAAAGGTACTTAATTGTGTATGAGCTCAAAAGTTATAAGCATGGTAATATTAGAGAAACTTGTTGATAAAAATAATAGGAAAATTTAGTATATTCTGAAGAGTTGAAGTGCTTACATAATTTTTTGCCACTTCTACAAGGAATTCCTCTGGGCAGTCGACATATTCTTCGCAATCCTTTTTTACTGTAGAGGCTAGTTCTTCTTCTCCAGCTTTCTCAAGGTTCCTAATTAATATGGTTAACGTTAACTTATCTGGAGCACAGCCAGATTCCTTCATTAAGGCATATAATCCCATTGCTTTTTCCACCATGTCCAATTGTAGAAATGCGCCAATCATCTCTGTGTAAGTCCTGGTATTAGGCTTCAGACCTTCCCTCTGTAGTTCTAAGAAAAGTTCTTCAGCTGTCTCAATCAGTTTGTTTTTACCAAACATGTATATCATGTCAGAATATAAGGATAAATCAGGTTTGTACCACGGCTCCTTGTGGACAAACCCAAAAACCTACAAATAATAAAAAAACTAAGTTAGCAAGCATGAAAATCATGAGACCCGTTGAAAAACGGGATAATAAATAAATGAGTTCAAGTTAGAACTTAACAAGAAAACTTATGTTCTTACAAATGGCATACAATCCCCCACATGGCCACATATACTCCCAGACAATTTAATGTCAATCAGGCATCTTTCTTAAGCAAGGATTATGAGCCAAATATTAACAGCTGGAAACCTTGGAAACTAGAATAGAATACATGATTTCTATTAACTGTGAACAACTTGAACGATTTAAGAAGGCAGAATGAGGACTAGAGAATCCATAACATTGTCTTCGGCTTGACAAGTATAGCACAATGGAATAGGCAAAAAGACAATCAAAAATTTGAGGTTCATGGTCTCTTAGAACTAACCCATGGAAGAAAATGAGGCTGAGGGGATATATGCAGCAGAAGTTTTAAAAATAAACACCATCATGCAGAACACCAAAACAACTAAACCCGATGACATGTATGTAGGGGTAACCAAAGCAAACCTAGACATGTACCATACAAAACCAAAAAAATTACTTTAACTGTATAATAGAGGTAGAGAAAATAGAGTTTGGTACCAAGAACTAGAAACCGATAAACGCCTACTTCTATTACAATGTAGAAGAACATAAGAGGTACCAAAACTTTTGAAATTACAGCTTAAGCATCTAACTAGCATAAATTTCACTGTAAGCAACCTTCTGATTCCTCAACACAAATGCCTAACTCAACGGCTGCTAAAACGAGCAATGACACTAAGTAGAAACCAGATGCTCAATGTTTCCACAACAGCAGTACTATGTGAACCGAAAACTGGTACACATTAAAGGATGAGATCTTAAACATGCTCAATATAAGACTAGTAGGCCTAACACTCTTTGAACATACATGCTCATCAATCTCCCTAATCAGTTTCGAATTCTTGGTCCAGCAAGATTTCTTCTTTTTCTCTTCATTTTCGAGTTTTAGACTACAATACATTGAATTCTAAAATGTAAAGTTCTAACATTTCAATTGTTAGCTTTGATTAAATGTAAATAGGGGAAATAAAAATCAAACCTTTAGGGATAATTCCAATTCATTCTGTCTCTGTAATTCAGTCAAAGTAGCAATCAAATCTTCTTTCAATAACCTACTTAATCTATTACTAAAAACCTCATCTAATTTATCTGTATTTCTTGCTAACTTTAATGAATGAACAGCTTGTATTGCTTCTGATGATAGAACCCTTGACCTCCATAATGATTTTCTTGGTCCACTTCTTAATCCACAAATAGTAGTTGATTTTCTTGAAAACCCAGCTCTTGAAACAACCATTGAAGAACAGGAGCGTTGGTTTGGGTTGCGTAGAAGAAATCTGGTAGTGGTTTCTGTGAAACCCATTCTGGGAAATCCAATTTGAAGAGTATTCATGTCGGAAGGAGAGCTCCTAGAGTGAGAAAAAAGGGAGTAGATTGAGTGAGAGATTGGGGGTTTAGTGTTAACAAGGGGAGTGCCCGATGTAAAGTGAAGAACAAGGGAGTGCCCGAAGTAAAGTGAGTAATCAATGGTGTAAAAGAGTAAAAATCGGCCATGGGATCTGAGAATGAATCGATATACGATACACTTCTCTCTAGTAGTGGATCGGCCTGGATCGGAAATCCGAAATAATCTGGCCCTTGATTTCAAGGATGGGTGCGGAACTGCGGATGTATACATGGGAGTCATTCGTCACCTAATGGAAATGAGAATTATTTAGTTTATGGGATTTATTTCTGAGAGCAAAGTCGGAAAATTCCAAACACTGTGACAGAGAAAAGTCAAGAAAATGTGGTATGTCTTGAGTATCTGGTGGGGATAGATTTTACCAAATACGTTTTTAAATCCACCTACAATAAAGAAAATCACTGTATGGCTTGGAGGGACACTAAGTATCCGCTAATATTCTGACGAATTTAGGGAGGCCCCATAATCAGAGCCGGGCCAGAGGCAGTGTTGGGTGTACGACCGCACATGGCCCTGCTCTATCGAAGGTTTCTTTTCCCCAATATTCACATATTTCTTTTTCAAGCTCTTCCGTTCACACATCCCTTATGTTGTCTCTTTTTTGGTTACTCTAAAAAAAACCTCAGACCAAGATCCGAACATGACCTTAGGGTGCTGCTCTAAAGAGAGATCCACTAAGTTATCCTTTTTTTCTGTTGTTTCACATGAGATATATATTAACTTATATCTCGAATTTTTACCAATGGTTACTTGGTGACATCAACATAAAAAATTCATATTTAATAAATTATTTTATTCTATGGAGTGCATGTTACTGCCTTCATTTAGTATAAGTTTTTTTAGTTTATTGTCTATAATTTTAAAAACTAAATAGAAATTATTGACATTTTTGTTAGAGAACCATCAAGTGGCCTGATGGTTCTCATGCTCCCTCCCTTGGGGAGGTATGGGTTCGATCTTAGGACCTTGTACATGCCAGTAGTATTTAGGAGCCACTAACTGACCACTGTACTATCTTATGAAAAAAAATATTTATTATTTATTATTGTTACAAAATTATCAAAATAAAAAATAAACCTTATAAAAGGCTCTATAAAAAATTTAACACAGGGCCCTTCTAGGTTCAGGATCGGCTCTGCCTATAGTGGTTGCTTTACAAGTCCAAATATTTTTCTTGGAAAGAAGTGATGTAAGTAAAACATATCTTCACCATAATGCTTGTTCTCATATATTTTAAATCACTATAAATAAATCACTTTATCTATTTCCAAAAATAAGAAGTTTATCAAAGTTTATCGGACTATCATAAACAATTTCACCTTTTTTATTTAAACTTAACCATAAAAACATGTACTCCTCAACAAGAATTCATTAAGCTTTGATCTCATCTTTCATTGTTTTCTTTCCTCAAATCAACTCTTCTTCTCCTTTGTGATCGAAACAAGGATTGAACGACCATTTCTTGGTTTAGGTTAGCCGTGTACAATTTTCATCTCTTATATTCATTATGATTTACCCTTTCACCCTTTTGTCTGTTTTTCCTCTAAAAAACTTGGATTTTTTTTTAAATGAGTGTTGTTTTTAACTATATCCACTCGACCCTACTTGGTCAATCAATGACGGGTCATGTGGGAACCAGCCTGATTGTTAGGTTGGGTATGGTACGAGTAAGAATTTTTGCCCGCCTTCGACGGGTAAAGTGGCGACGCGAAATAGGCTAAATCCAACTCGCCCGACCTGTTGTTCACCCCTAGTTAAAACTAACTGCTATGTAGGCATGCATTATTACATTAGACAAATCTAAACATGTTTATGTTCGAAATTATGCCAAAACCAAAAAATTTCATAAATATAAATACATTTACGACATACTGATGAGCCTAAAATCGTAGGGTGGTGATACCAGCAACTTTAATTCGAAATTAGACAACACCAAATTTTTTATCGATCAAAAAAACATACAGATTGTTGTGAAACTAGAAAAAAGACAAAAAAGTAAAGAGAAATAAAAGATAAAATAGGGAGAAAGGAGGAGAAAATTATTATTAGTGTGTGTGTTTACAAAGGTTTAAGTCTCTATTTATAGAGATAGAAGACTTGGTTCCCAAGTATATGAAACTCTAATACTAGACATAAAGGGCATCTTAGTAAATAAACTTGGTTTATAAAACTCCCCCTGATGACCACTGTGGCTAAGTCATTACAAACACACCAGGAAAACTCAAAAGAAAAAAACCTGAAAATGCATAAACATGTAAAGACTCAGGAAGTGTTGGACATGCATATGTTGTCTCGTTAAAACCTTGACAAGGAAAACCTAGTGGGACAATACCTTGACGAAGAAAAAAAAGTACAAAACGATAAGTCCAGTAAGTGCACCTTTGATGATGGCGCTCCCCCTGATAAGTACTTCAATTAAATATTGGCTTGCAAATCTTTTAGTCGAGGCTGTCTAACTTTTATGATTCGATTTCTTGAATCCAGAAGAAGGTAATACTTTCGCGATTTTTTTTTATTTGATGAAGTCTTCTTTGGTGTTGCATAAGCGGTATTGTCTTCAATAATAGTGTTCTCGAGTCTTCATGCTTCTGTAAATGCATTGAGGACTTGTATCTTGGATTGCTAGCTTCTCAAAGATGATTTGTAGAAGTAGTTGATGTAGTTTCTTCAACAAAATTCCAAGATAGGAATACTTTAAAATACATGAACAAAAACCGTACTTGTGTTTAAACTTTATGTGGTTCAGAAAGATATTAAAATTCCTAGAGATGTTTATGTTGATTTGTACTAACAAAATGACCTAGTTAATTGTGGGAATCCACCAAATAACCAAAATTGATACAACTCTCCCTTGGATGACCACCATGTTGAATTAAACAGCATCACTAAAACCTTGCCAGTAAAACCCAATGGGATAAAATATGGACGAAGGAAAAAGAGCACAATATCAACATTTTAAAATTAAACGTATTGAGATGTTGCCTCGTTAAAACCTTGTCAGGAAAACCACATGTTGCAAAACCTGAAGTGAAGGAAAAAAGTACAACTTTTGAAGATTTATGGATGCTAACTCAACTATATGAGTATTACAAAAACAAACATAAAAATCATAACTCTAGTCTATATCATAGACAAGTTATATGCAAGCATAATATTAAGGTGCAGATTTTTAAGAAGAAAAAAAATATTTATGGTGCTAAAGCGTGGATTTTTGTCTTTTCAAGGACTCCTCAAGAAACCTGTAAAGTTGATATCATTAACTAATTAATGCGGATTTTTGGTTTTGTACCAAATTTTTAAAAACACATAAATGATTGTTAAATCTGACATAATCGAGTCAGGTGGCTGCCTTAATATATTTTGAATCCTCAATGGATTACAAATTTGAATATGTTCTCCGACCACATTTCTTGTATAAATGAAATACAATTCCCTCAAGGACTACCACGCTAAATGCATCATATAAAGAGAATAAAACATTGAACCAATCCTGGGATCTGAGCTTAAATAAAATGCTCAAATCATTTTAAAAAACGAATATATTTCTCGTAAAACGCATTATGACTACACCAACCAATAGTTAATAGGCTTAGTATTTTTAAGGTGTTAAGTCTTGGATCCAAAATTGCGTTAATCGAGAAATTAATCCAACCTAATTTGGATTATATTCCAACCAATCACATATGTCGATATTTCTCTGCAGAGGGGTTAACAACCTACTGTGAATAATCGACAATCATATTAGCTTACTACGGTCCCACATAATTCTAAAATGTATGCATATATTGAAAAATTCAATCAATTACTGGTACCAGCGCCCGCGGACATTGTATTCTCCCCATCTTCCAGTGAGGAGACATAAACCATGAGAATGTGGATAGACTCTATTGAAGCATTTAGCTTATTCTAAAACGCTACTTGTTGTTATATGTGATTGGATTTGCCTTTTAAGAGGCAAACACTTATATTAAAGCAAAATACGATATTTCACACCTATTATTAGTGACAGTCGTTTTCAATTTGGTCATGCTGGGAGAGAGATTGATATAACTTATAAGTTAATTAACCCCAATATCTTTTAGTAGTGTATACTCTCCCCCTGATCATGGCGAATTTTTTTTTCATCTCATATACGAAAACTTCAAGTTTCATAAAGTATTATCCGATTGATTCGAGACATTACTCATTATGAGATATATCTTTCGACATAAAAAAAAATACAGTCTTAATAGACATACATATTTACCACCAACCATTGACTACTTTTGGAACAGAAAAAATAAAATTATATGTTAAAAACCAAAAACATTAAAAATATGCAAGAAAATCTCCAATAACTGTGTGACCTCAAGGGACAACGAGATAATGATTTAGAATGAAATTATGGCACTTTTTTTATCAAAAGAAAATTAAATCAAGATCAATATAGTATAATCACTACAAGACTAATGATATTGGCTAACAAGCCAGGTGTGCACCCATTGACCTTGAGTGTCCTACAGTATTCCAACTACAAATGGAACGATCCAAAATTTTGGAGATTGTTAGTAGGAAGAAAAATTAAAATCACTCGATGCCCCTCAAGAATATAAGATTTTTCATTCATTGATGTTTACAATTGTTAGTATCATAAAAATGATGTTTTATCCCTTTAGGATCGATAAGGAAAAACCAAATCTAGTTGGCTTATATGTTTCTTTCTAAGAAAAATAAAGAAACCATAATCATTATTCTTTGTAGATAAAACACTACTCTTTGTTGATGACGATTTCTTTGAAGGAATAAAAATCAATGGTTTATTATTAGATAAAACCGTATTTGATGGTAGAAGTTTGTCTTCTAAGTCCCATCATATTGGCAAAAATTTAAAAAATATGTCAATCTATTTTCTCCCATCTTATAGAAACGATGAAGAAAGATCAATATTCATTGGTATTTATGATTTACCGAAATCGCACCGACAAAAGAAATTGTTGTTTTAGTCATCGCAAAGAGGAAAATCCACTTTGTGGTTAATGGATGCTTTCTTGTTAAAAAAAAGTCACATGATCCTTGTCTAACCGACAAAGATACCACACTACAAGAAAAATGGGTTTAAGCGACAGGTCGTTTTAAGTCGCTTAAAGCCCTTTTTAAGTCGCTATAACTGTTATAGCAACTAAAAGTGGCACTCGCTCCGTCGGTTGCCCAAAGCCATGTATGTCAAAGCCTTGAGCGACCAGGCAGTCGCTCTAGTAATCAACCAACTTACCTAAAGCGAGTACTTTTATCATTGTTAAAGATCTAGACCAACTACCATGGAGCAAGTAAAATTCTGATCGCTTAACATCTAGACCAACCAACATAGCAAGTAAAATATCAATCGCTTCAGAGAGATCAACCATTCTAAAGCAAGTAAAAGACCTAGTTGCTAGATACATGGAGCAACTCGACCTGAAATTGCTTGGTTAAAGTTTTAGACGTCAAAGTAATTTTTCTCGCTAAAAGGGATTTCTGATTTTGATTGGCCTGAAGTTGGTTACTTAAGCTTTTAAGATAGTAAAGTTTTTACTCAAGTTGATTGCTTAAAATTTTAAGCTATTAAAGTTTTAGTCGCTGAAAGTAATTTCTGATTTTGATTGGCTCTAAGTTAATTGCTTAAGCTT
>JAJJMC010019015.1:577707-640452 GCA_023531435.1 Papaver californicum
GGGTTGACTCACCTATTTGACTTGCTGGGTTGACCCGATCCAGCTCATCCCGATCCAAGGGTGCCCCAATCCAAAGTGTGGGTGCCTTGATCCATTTTCCCGGGTGCCTTTAACACTTTTTGAGACAATTTTTCCACAAATCTTTATTCTTCTAATGTACCTACAAAAGCATAAAACACGTAATATTTGCAAAATCGAATACTAACTTAATAGAAACTAAGGTAAAATTTAGACACTAAAATGTGTCTATCAAAATGCATCTTGACCGGTGGGCTGGACCGGTCAACTTATCGGTAATCCCCATGGATGACTTCGACATGGTGCTAGGCATGGAATTCATGTGCGCTCAACGGGCCATTCCTATGCTACCATTCGACTCCTTGTGCATACTTGGAGACAAATCGGCTCACCTTATACCGGTGACCAAGGAAAAGAAGAAGAGCACGGTGCTTTCGGCATTACAACTCTCCTAAGGGTTTAAGAAGGGGGAAGTAACCTTCATAGCGACGATGAAGGAAGAAGCACCAATGACCCAAGGGGAGGAAGTTCCAAAGGCCATAACAAAGGTCCTCGGCGAGTTTGCGGACGTGATGCCAAAGGAGCTTCCTAAGACGTTGCCGCCTAGACGGGAGATTGATCATGCGATCGAGCTTGAGCCTGGTGCTAAGCCTCCCGCTAAAGCACCCTACCGAATGTCTCCACCAGAGTTGGCTGAATTGAAGAAGCAACTCAAAGACTTGTTGGATGCGGGCTACATCCAACCATCAAAAGCACCATACGGAGCGCCGGTACTGTTCCAGAAGAAGAAGGATGGAGCAATGCGGCTATGCATTGACTACCGGGCGCTCAACAAGGTGACCATAAAGAACAAGTATCCCATACCGCTCATCGCAGACTTGTTCGATCAACTTGGAGGAACGAAGTACTTCTCAAAGTTAGACTTGCGGTCGGGATACTACCAAGTGCGGATCGCGGAAGGCGACGAGCCAAAGACGGCATGCGTCACGAGGTATGGGGCTTACGAATTCCTTGTAATGCCTTTTGGTTTAACTAATGCTCCCGCTACTTTTTGCACCTTGATGAACACGATATTTCACCCATACTTGGACAAGTTTGTGGTGGTCTATCTCGACGACATCGTGATCTATAACAAGACCTTGGAAGAGCACGAGGAGCACTTACGGATTGTTTTCCAAGCATTAAAGGAAAACAACCTATACGTGAAGAAGGAGAAGTGCTCCTTTGCCCAAGGAGAAGTCTTCTTCCTAGGTCACAAGATCAGTAGCGGAAAGCTCATGATGGAAGATGCCAAAGTCCGCGCCATCCAGGAGTGGGCAGCCCCTACCAAAGTGCCGGAATTGAGATCATTCCTAGGCCTCATCAACTACTATCGAAGATTCATCCTAGGATACTCAAAGAAGGCAGCCCCGCTGACGGACTTGCTAAAGAAAGCGCGAGCTTGGGAGTGGACAAGCCGATGCCAAGAGGCGTTCCAGCAGCTAAAGCAAGCGGTAGTCGAGGAGCCAGTCTTGCAACTTCCCAACCCAAGCCTTCCGTTCGAGGTGCACACGGACGCGTCAGACTTCGCGATAGGAGGGGTGCTGATGCAAGAGGGACATCCTATCGCGTACGAGAGTCGCAAGCTGAACGATGCCGAGAGAAGGTATACCGTTCAAGAGAAGGAGATGACAGCGGTAGTTCATTGCTTGCGAGTATGGAGACACTACCTTCTCGGATCGAAGTTCATAGTCAAGACGGACAATGTTGCGACGAGCTACTTCCAATCAAAAAAGAAGTTAAGCCCGAAGCAAGCTAGGTGGCAAGACTTCCTTGCGGAATTCGACTATGATCTCGAGTACAAGCCGGGTAAGGGAAACGTGGTCGCGGATGCACTTAGCCGAAAAGCCGAGTTTGCCAATCTCACGCAAGCTAGCAGCACATTGATGGACCGTGTGAAGGAAGGGTTAAGCCAAGATCCAACGGTAAAAAGTTTGGTAGATTTCACCAAAGCCGGCAAAACGAGGAAGTTTTGGATCGAGGATGGCTTACTATTCACCACAGGAAGGAGGGTCTACGTGCCGCGATGGAACAACTTGCGGAGAGACATCATCAAGGAGTGCCATGATTCTCGGTGGGCAGGTCATCCCGGCACTCATCGCACATTAGCCCTTGTGCATGAGAAATTCTTCTGGCCACAACTCCGCGACGACATTGAGACTTATGTGCGGACATGTCTTGTGTGCCAGCAAGATAAAGTGGTGCAAAAGAAGCCTGGCGGACTGCTAGATCCGTTACCTATTCCTGAGAGACCATGGGAGAGTGTCTCAATGGACTTCATCACATGCTAACCCAAGTCGGATGGGTTTGGCACAATTATGGTGGTGGTGGACAGGTTCACCAAATATGCAACATTTGCAGCAGCCACGCCCGGATGTACGGCGGAAGAGGCGGCCAAGCTCTTCTTCAAAAATGTGGTGAAGTATTGGGGGGTTCCGAAAAACATCGTGAGCGATCGAGACGTTCGCTTCACAGGAAAATTTTGGACGGAGCTCTTCAAGCTGATGGGTACAGAGCTCAACTTCTCAACAAGCTTTCACCCTCAATCTGATGGGCAAACCGAGCGGGTGAATGCTTTGTTGGAACTATACATTAGGCACTATGTTAGTGCCACTCATCTAGATTGGTCGAAGTTGCTGGACATAGCCCAATTCTCCTACAACTTACAACGTTCGGAGTCTACAGGGAAGAGTCCCTTCGAGCTTGCAACCGGCCAACATCCCTTGACGCCAAGTACTCTAGCCACTTCTTATGCAGGTGCTAGCCCCGGAGCATACAAGGCCGCGAAGGATTGGCAGCAACAAAGGGACTTTGCGCACGCCCAATTGATAAAAGCGGCTAAGAAGATGAAGAAGTGGGCGGATAAGAAGAGGCGACATGTAAAGTTCTAAGCTGGCGACATGGTGTTTATCAAGCTCTTTCCCCAACAATTCAAGTATACTCGGCCGCTACACAAAGGCTTGCTACGCAAGTACGAAGGGCCGTTCGAAGTACTAGCCAAAATGGGCAAAGCTTCCTACCGAGTTGAGCTCCCGACAAAGATGAAGATTCACCCCGTCTTCCATGTGAGCAACTTAAAGGCGTTCAACAAGGATGAGGAAGACGAGAGCCGAGGAGTATCAACTCGCGCACCACCCATGATTGCGGCTTCCTTCGACAAAGCGATAGATGAGATATTAGCCGAACGAATAGTTCGAAGAAGGGGAGTGCCGCCATGCAAGGAATAATTAGTGAAATGGAAAGATGCATCCATACAAGAAGGAACGTGGGAGCCGAGGCGTCTCTATGGCAATTCAAGGATGCGATCGACCAATTTCACAATCAAGCCGCGACGAGGACGTCGCGAGAATACGTGGGGGAGAGTGTCACGGCCCGCCCATTTCCCACATATTGGGCCGACCCATGACAAGAGTCTAGGTCCATAGGAAGAACCTAGAAGCTCTAGAATATTCTTGGATAAGAATATTCCCTTGTATATTCCTTGTACATTCAAGATAGTGGTAGAATACTCTAGAATATTCCCATATTCTAGAACCCTCCATAGCATCTATATAAGGTGGGGAGCTCATTTGCTCATTTCATCCACCAACAATCTCTTAAGCAATTGTAACATTCTCTCTCTTAATCAAATACTCTCTTCCACTTAAAATCTCTAAGTCTCTTCTCTCTTTTGTGATCTTTTAGGCTTACTTGAAGAGTTCAAGTGCCGCACGGTCTAGTCTAAAATCTTAGCCTGTGACATACGGCTTCAAACCTGAAGAATATGAAATATGCTTAGAGATAGATTAACATATAATGTTTGTTTCTTACCTTTTAATACTTCTGTACCATGGACATTGTAAAAGACTGGAATGGGTTACAAAAGAGAAAGAAAATGTTGGATTTATATGTGCTCCAGCTTAGGTTGCATTGCAGGAAAATGTTGGAAAACTTGAGGGTGATCACAAGAAAGCCAAGATATTTGCAGGTTATATTTTGTTCAGATTTCTTTTTGTTTTAAGTTTATCTGCACTTTTTCTGATTTTCTGGTTTACGCTTGGTTGAACTCTAATTTTCTGCAGATGGCTTGAATCGAATCAGTGGATTACGAGTGAATAAATCTTCAGTAGAGACCAGCATGGTAAGTATGTCTGCTAAAAGCAGTATAAATGCTATCCAAGTTTTTTTCCTAAGGAGGTTAACCACTAATGCTCTCTATTTATGTTGCATCTAGTTGAGCACTTTCTTAGATTTCTAGGACTTGTATAAACATCATTTCCTACCATTTACTCTGTGCTCTAGTTCAGCGATTAACACGACGTGTTTCATGATTAGAATCTCTTCTTTTTTCTTTCTTCGATGTCATGATATTTTTCGATATATTAGAGGATTCCCACATCATGGTAGACCAACTTTGCAAGATTTTGAAAAAACATGGTGTACTCAGATGCCAGTAATTACATCAAGGTATGTCTACAACTTTTGGGCTCCTTCCCCAATGCTTTCCGATCTTTCTTTTGTTATTTCTACAAGGAAAGTCTCAACTTATTTACTTATTTTTTGTTAATTATACAAGAAATGTCTCAAGTTATTTACTTAATTTCTGTTAATTCAGTATCCGAATTGTCTTGCACCACCAAATCTCCGAAAGTGATGTTCAATATGCACTTTTGTGCACTCAAGTCATACTTCAATTATTTCACTGTTACTTTCTTATATTCTTATTCAGTAAGTTTCTTTTTATATTCTTATTCGAAATTCTTATCAGTATACCTCGGCGATAAAATTCTTTGAACCAACAATAAAAGATCCAATAGGAGGTACCAAACCTTTGGAAAGACATATCTGGATCACACATTCAAAAAGCATATGGAAAAGGAAGAGGATTACTATCTGCCATCAATTCATGTGTTTTGAATCTAGAGGACAAAGTTCGTGAGTTGAGGGAGAAGATGGAGCGGGATGCTAAGGACGTACAACTTTGTTTTAATCAAGAGAAACAAACTTTAGCCTCTCACTATGCTCTCAAAGACAAGAATTCCGCTACTTTTTCCATCAATGCAGTGTATGATCAAGTTTTTGCGAAAATTGGGTAGAAATTTAAGAAGTTGGAGGTCATGAGGATCATGTTGTTTGAGTTGGTTAACCATATGAATTTATTTTTGATCTCTGCAGTTGTTGCTGGTTATGTATTCTCTTTTATTGAAGATAAGTATACGTCTTTTGTGAATTTTTTTGTGTATTTTTTGACTTTTGGGGGTTTTGTGGAAAGTTATATATAGGGTGTACTGTAAATGGTGTGATGACAATATACAATGTTTTGGGTATACTTTATACCAGTTGGGGGTAGTGTTTAAGATGTTATGATGGAGTCGTTGTATAAGTCTTTGGAAATGTTTTAAAGTTTTGTTATGTGCTATGAATTACCCCTCTTTTATGAATGGGATATGTATTTATTTGTCTTGTTCTTATTTATATATTGCTACCTAGTTTGTGATCTATACAAATAATAAGAACAATTAAATACTTAAAATTTAATAAATAATAGGTTGTTAATCTTTTTTAACATCCGACTTCAAACGATCTCCGTTTTGGTATAAAGGATCTCCGTGATAGTCAATTTAATCGACTCATTTTAATTTTTCTTTTCAATTTGTGCATTCAAACATTTGCCCATAGTGAATCAAAATAATGATTTGAACAAGTTTTCATGTCTCCATTAAACAAATCCTAATAAGATTGTTGGATTAATACTAAGTTCTTAAATGTCTACTTTAAAAACTGACTTCTCTTTTGAAATGATGGTGGAGGCTTAAATTTAGTTGCTGAGAGAGGTTTTTACCAAGTAATTCTCTTTTGAACATGTGGTGTTGGCTTAAACTTAGTTGCTGAGAGAGGTTTGAGCAACCAATTCCTTTTCTATTGCTACGAGTCTGTGCCTCAAAGTGAATAGCTACATGATCACCTTTTTAGGTGCTATAAATTACTTGAAAAATGGATTTAGCAATTAAACATATTTGGTCGTTGCTCAAACTTAGTTGTTGAGAGAGGTTTGAGCAACCAATTCATATTTTGTTGCTACGAGTTGGTGCCTCAAAGTGAATAGCTACATGATCAATTTTTTAGCTGTTATAAATTATTTGAAAAAAGGATCTAGCAATTAAACATATTTGGTTGTGGCTCAAATTTAGTTGCTGAGAGAGGTTTGAGCAACCAATTCATTTTTTGTTGCTACGAGTTGGTGCCTCAAAGTGAATATCTACATGATCAATTTTGTAGTTGCTATAAATTACTTGATAAACGGATCTAGCGTTAAATATATTTTTTCGTTGCTAACTAATAGTGGACACAGGTTTATAGCCGCCAAAATTTTTGGCAGTTGCAATTTTAGACTTTAAACTATTTAAGCGACTAAATTTCTGAGCTCTTGCTAAGATTTTGGTCGTTTAAACCCGTTTTTCTTGTAGTGCCAATTTTAATTGACTATAGGTTTTCAACCATGTACGTAATTAATTACCGTGTAAATAATTAAATTATAATAACACCAAGTTTCGATGATTACAGTTTCCTTAAAGGAATAGAAGTTATAAATCATTTTTTTTCTCTAGAGAAAAATTAGAAAAAAAAATTATAATTTATTTTTTAAAAATTAATTACCTACAAAGTATATAACAATATATAAAGATATATATATATATATATCGATATTATATTAAAGAAAACAAGTTTGATGGTACATATGCAGGTAATATACGTATACCACCACTTACTGGCTGGCTCACTGCTTGTTCAATTTAATATGTATCGTCGTGTCTACACTAAAAAACAAAACTTACATCAATTGTACATTGACCGTATAGGAATAGAGTACTACATACCAATAAAATTAATTTTGTTATAGGAAATTTGTCCTTTGCGGATGACCACTTTATGTGTTATAGTGTATGATCTTTTCTTTTCATATTTGATACATGGTATAGTTCCTCTACTACTAATAACAAATAACACATGTAATTTCATCTCTGTCTTGTCATGTATATATAAAGAAGTAGACAAGAAATAAAACATACGTATTCTCTTTTTCTTCAATTTTTGTTTCTTCTCTTCTATGCTTGTCTCCAATGTATCTTCGCCGATTTTATTCACACTTAAAGTAAATTTTTATAGTTAAATAATTGTTATTTGTTATATAAAATCAGTTAGTGATGGCTGTCTCACCTGCCAAAGTGTCTCATAGGTAAGACTAAATTTTGTTAAGTTTGACGGATATATCAATACGTGTTTGATTCATATTTGTCTTATCATCGGTGATTCTGGCTATTAATAGTCGAGTGGTGATGTAACAAAATATTATGAAGAAATATGATAAACATTTCTCCTCCGCTTTCTTTCGTATAACTACTTGTATTAATGTTTCTAGTAGCATTTGTATCCTTAGTTAAAGGTTGGATATTCCAACAACAAAGCAGTACACTTCGGTGATTAGTAAATTTTGTAACATCGAATTTAGTTTGGGAGTATCGATTTATAAAACGTTATCAGCACGAATTGCTCTATACTTATCGGTATACAGTTTGATCGGGATGGAGGATGATGATACGGAAAAAGATAATTTTTTTTAACCCTTACATATTTAATTTAACAATTTTAAGTAGTTTTATACATAAAATGTTTATTGTGTCTAACTTAATTTCTATTTGATTACAGATTGTGAAGGGAGGAGTTAGACGATTGTCGCATCTTATATATATGCTAAGATTAACATAAATAATTATCGTGAACGAAGAAATATTCAAATAGGTACGTATTTAAAATAACTCATATTTGCGATGTTATTTGATTTTCGAATTTAGCCATATATTTGAGTTTTACAGTGTTTGTTATTTTCCTCATTAATTGAATAATGAAAGATTTTTCTGCGTCCTTTTGGATGGTGTAGAAAATAATTTATTTCGTTATTTCGCCATTGATTTTTACGGTATATAGTTTCGCTTGAAACTAAAGAAGAAATATATGTGTAGTATAAATGCTACGATCGGCAATAAGGAGAGCGGTAAATTTTTGCAACCTTATGTGTTACGCTAACTTTATAGTATGCATAATATATGCGCCTCTTATATCAACGAGCTTAAAAAAGCTAGTGCATGATATGCACTTTGTATATGTTGTGACAACAACAACGAGAGCTGCATATATTATTTTAATTGCGCATCGTAGATATACAAACGTCGAACAATTATGAGTGTTGCATTTTTTATATGATATTAAGAGTTAATATCTAGTCTTTTCGTCGCCTAAACTATTGCCAAAAATCACAAATTTGGTGAATAATTTGTATCAGTGCCTATGCAAATAAGTCTATTTTTGAGAAATTGATAGACACAACAAATGAGGAAAATACATAATGTGGTAGGCATATTTAAATATGGGAACCACAATGAATTTTTCGGGTTTAGGGACCTGATAAGCACCGTACCACTAGAAGTGGAAAAATACGGAAAGGTAACGTAATAATTGGTTGAATAAGTCATCTTTGAGCATGGTAGAGCTCTGCTATCGCTGTGACATAAAAGATACAGTATGTGTACCTGAAGTGCCTTTAATTAATGGTATTTTCTATCGGTCGTCTTGGCAGGACTGGGACTGATATTGAGATAATGTTTATGATCACAAAATTTATTTTTACAGTTTATTGTGGATTTTAAGTGACAATGTAAATTATTAAATTTATTCCAGCTGGACAGAAACGAGAGAGAAAACCTGATCAATTATCTCTCTTGGGTCACATGTTATCGTGTTAGTACCCATTTGCTACCCTGATAGGTAGAGTAATACGAGAATGAAAGTTTTGTTGGTGAGACATTCATGCCTAGATCAGGAGGAGATTCATCGACGATATTGGTTAACTCCAATTGTGTCTCATTTAAATTCTCACATTAATAAGTGCCTAAGGTGTTGGAGATTACTCTATTGCTAGATTTAGCAGGAGTACGCTTGCTTGATTTGGCATAAATTAAAGTCCCTGCAAGGCATGCCATGGAATCGCAACGATTGTTTCGTCTGGAAACACGATTACAAGCATAGACAAAAAGCCTCTGATATGAGGTATATGCCAATCTAATCAGATAACGTACATATTATCTTTGAGTGATGAGTTGATAACTTATGACGAGGAGCATATCTATAAGAGTTGCGCTAATATCCCATGAGAAGAATATCCGCATAACGAAATTTGGTACCAATGGATTAAAATATCCTCATATTCTAGAGAATGATGTAAGATCGTTATTAACTGATTATTAACTGATTGTCGATAATGTTCAGAGTAGCTACTGAAATAATTGTGGATAAGTATTCCTCTTTACAAAGGAATTATCGACAAAGTTTAGATGATTGGAAAATATGGACCTCAGTCCATATTGAGTTATTTTCTCAATTGTATACTCTTTAGGACCTTAGTCCTAGCATCAGTTGCAAATTTGATGCTTATCAGAAAACATGATGAGAAAATTAAGGTCGCTTGTTATACAACGCTCCTCCTTGACAACGAGTTTCCACAAACATTTAATCAGGTTGATGGAAGTATAGTCTGGTATTCATACATGACTCAACATATCATCTGAGTGATAACTGTGTATCTATACTCGTATAGATTTTAAATGAAACTCTTGCTTGTTAATTAGTTATTGATGTTGTATCATTTTGGTAATGCTTTGTGCATTGATGGCAAGTAATTTTACTTTGCTTTTGTATTTATTGAATGATTAAACATTGTCATGTTTCTATTTGGGGACGTGTTGTATTCCACTGCGGTTGCTACTATAAGAAGATTTACAAATTTGATGGGAAAGTCTTCTTACAGTTTGTGGGGGAAAGGCTACCGCTTGAAATGGCGTGAAGTATCCTGGTTTGCACAACGATAGACCAGGATGTATCTCATCTTGATATTTTCAGCAATGAAAGACATGCAGAAGATTTGATACCTTCATAAATTACAAATCAAGTTGCTTCTTGAGAAGCCGTGTGTATGTAGTAACTAGTGTGTCATTTAAAACACACCACAAGCGTGGATGACTAGTTGATTCAAACTATTTTGTTCCTCCTGAAATGGAAAGACCAATCACAATCATTTGACGATAGTGCTCTCGAAGAGACTATCAAAGGTAGATCTGATTTCTCCGGGTGTAGTTATGTTGATAAGAGAACGTCTCTGCAAAGGCTGTGGAACCTCAAAATAGAGAAATTTGTGATCATACTACAGTGGTTGTTGGTGACATAGGAAAATTATCCACTGATACTACCATAGATGATGTTGGTGTTAAACCACTCTCTAAAGGAAAAATATCATCAATAGAATGATTAGCTAAACTGGAAATGAGAGATCCAAGCAGAATAACAGTTTCTCACAAAAATGCATATATTTGGAACTGCAGTCCGAACACTCAATAATGTGTGCTACACATGGCTGCAAGTGGATGTTTGCAGTCCTAACATCCACAATGTAAGCCATATTGGCTACATGTGGGTGTTTGCGCATAATGAGAAAAATAAGGTCCACTAATGGCATAAAAATCTTTTATAGACACCCGAGATGGATTAAAAAGAAACATATTCCCTATTATGGATGCAATTACCTCTCTGGTATTAGTCTGCCAGTCTTTCAAGGACTCGATGTGCATCTAATGGATATGGTTACTGCTCATTGCATGCAAATTCCTGAAGGTTTTCAACTGTCAGTAGAATTACCATGCCATATGCATTTGCTAAAACTTATTGCGCCTTGTATAGTTTGAAATGATTAAGACGAATGTGGTTAACCGTCTAAGCGAATGCTTGTATTATTCAGGGATATGTAAACCATCTTATATGCTCATAACTGTGCATTTACTAGATTTGATGTATACAACATCTACTTTATTAGAAAATGACAAAAATGTTTAAAGCAGGAGTTCGAGATAAAAATCTCGGTAAAAAAAGATCTCAATATCTTGGTTGAGCATTGTGGATGGCCGTCAATTAATTTTTCGAAGATTTAGACATGTTTGATGAATAATCTGGCACAGTCATAATTGTGCGATCTCTTAGATTGATCGATTTACATCTCAAAAAAGGAGATGTATCACTTTGTGGTTTGTAATACACAAGAGATGTATAAATGGTACATATACTGAAATATGTTATAGATACCTGATATTGGGTTTGTAGTAAACATGTAAGTCTAGTTATATCCAGCACCAATATCGAAATGTTGGTCCTATGAAAAATCCTTGATCTTCGTGGTACCGCTATGCTTGATCTTTTGCATAAAAGATCACATAATATCTCCCATGGAAAAAACCTAATCAGGTTATTTAAGACTTGATTTTTAGCAGGTTTGTTAATGCAGCTAAATATTCTTCTAAATAGTAGTCTGGTAGTAGAGGATACTTGATCTTCCTCCAATCAGTTACGACTGTTCAGACGAAGTTTTTAGAGAATAAAAGTTGGTGTAATTAGATGATCATTAAGAAATTACACAGAGGAAAGTTGGACCGAGTTTCTTAACTAAAGGAAGTCGTTGAAGACATTAAAGGATGGTTCGTGAACTCTATGCAGCATTATCGGGCACAATGATCAACTGAGAAGGCTACTCATCAGGGGGAGTAATGCCATATAATACTATGGATATTGGGCATGTTGGACTTTTAAATCGTGTACTTTGTTTCCTTAGTCAAGGTTTTTTTCCACTAGGTTTACCTTGTCAAGGTTTTGATGAGGCAGGCGAGTTCAGTGCTATCCGCAGTTCGAAATGTTGTACTCTTTTTCCTTCGTCCTGGTTTTTGTCCCTCTGGATTTTTCCGAGCAAGGTTTTAACGAGGCAGCACCTGCGGATCCAACACTATTCTGAGAACTCATGTTTTCCTACGTTCATGTTTTGTCCCTCTGAGTTTTCCTGGCGAGGTTTTTAATGAGGTATCAACTTAGAACGATAATCAACATCTAGGAAGATGTATATCAATAGAGTTTCTTAAAATGCGGTTACCGGAGAATTGTCGATATAATTTTGTGCAAGTTTTCACCGCAAAGGATCTTTCCTGACGAGATTTTAACTAAGCAAAATGAACATCGTCGTTAATTATTATTGTGAGCTTCCAGCATTCAATTTTTCCAAAGTGGTTTTTCTGACGAAGTTTTATTAAGGAAATATGTTCGTGACGATCAACAAAGCTAGAAACCCTATTCGTTAAACCAGCTTTTATCCTATTAAATTTTCTGACAAACTTTTAACAAGACAATACACTTAGATCGTGGTCATCCAAGAGGAAATGTTGTATAAAATCAGTTAGTGACGGCTGACTCACCTACCTAAGTCTCTCAAAGGTAAGACTAAACTTTGTTAAGTTTAACACGTATATCAATACATATTTGATTTATATTTTTCTTATCATCGGTGATTCTGGCTATAAATAGTCGAGTGATGATGTAACAAAATATTACGAAGAAATATGATAAACATTTCTCCTCCACTTTCTTTCGTATAACTACTTGTATTAATGTTTCTAGTAGCATTTGTATCCTTATCAGTTAAAGGTTGGATATTCCAACAACAAAGCAGTACACTTCGATAATTAGTAAATTTTATAATATCGAACTTAGTTCGGTAGTAACGATTTATAAAAGCAATCATACTATTTGTGAAAATAGATTCACAGAGTTTAAAAGAAATACTCACTACTTAATGTTCGGTTATTGTTTTAAGATTAAAAATAAGAAAATTAAGATAAGCATATCAGATAAATATATACACTCTTTGTATACAATTAGGTTTTACCTATTAAGAAGCCAACTACCAAAGGGAAAAAAAAAAGAAAAAAATAGTGAAAAACCTAATTAGAAAAATATCCAGTTAGGTATATTTTTTGTAGCCGGTTATTGTTTTGGCTACGAAACAATCAAACCAACAAAAGGAAAAAGGTTCTTTCGTAAAAGGAAAAAGATTCTTTCGTAAAATATAAAAGTTATAGGAATAAAAAGAACTAATGCAAAAAAAAACATTATATTTAATAAAAAAAAATATATATATATATATTTATCGATCAATCGATAAAGTTACGTGCGTGATATCATATTCTGAAACTAGAAAAGGATAAAAAAGTAGAAAGAAATAAAAGATAAAATAGGAAGAAAAAAAGGAGAAAATTATTATTAGTTTATGTTTACAAAGGTTTAAATATCTATTCATAGAGATAGAAGATTTGGTTTCCGAATATATGAAACCCTAATACTAGACACAAAGGGCATATTAATAAATAAATTTGGTAGATAGCGCAAATGAGTCCATAACCTTTTTATTTTCTTTTTTTTTAGTATAGAACAACTTAATCTAGATAGAGAACGAAAGTAAATAATGTACCTGTGTATCTAGCTAGGTGATTAGCAGCTTTAGCGATTCCCATTCACTTGATCACATCCTTGTTGACAGGCTATATGACATCCACTTTGCGTTGCACACTTAATAGCACTGCAAGCCGGCAGGCATTGGTGCATGCAATTCCCTATCCATACTCTACCTTCACATTGTTGTATCAATAAACTCAACGTTGTCATCATCATCACCATGAACACCATCGTCAAGATCACTTTTCTATTATCCCGTAACTTCTTATTTGTGCAAGAATAACCCATGGATCTAAACTATCCTAGCAAGCGCTCATGTAAATAAAATGTATTCCGAATTGATCGATTGATTAATCTAATTAATGTGTTGAATCGAGCTAATTGCTGCTAATTAATAGAAGATTAATAAATATCTGGTTATTGCTAATGAAATTGGTTTTTAAAATTTGGATTTCTTTCAGAAAGATGACAAGTTTTGGTCCATATGGTAGTTTTGTGGCAGACAAGGAGAGGAATGAAAGGTGTAGAGAAGAATGCTCGTGCCAAAGAGAGCGAGCAAGGAATTGGTCAAAGGCTCCTTCCACGATATCGGGGAAAGTCCAATCCAAATCAAGCAAACTTTACCATATTCTCCTGCAACACCATTCAAAAAATAATAAAAATAATAATAGGATGAGCATTGATTCATTATACACAACGGAGAAAAACTGATATACGTTTCAAATAAAAAATAAATACTCCAAATATATTTTTTAAATAGTTTTAATACTTGGACCGTTTTTGTTGAAAGGGTCATAATGTTTCTCATTTAAATTTATATTTACTTCCATGGCTATAAAAATCAAAATTTATAGGAATAAAAAGAAGAGCTTTTGTAGATTTTTAAATTGTACAAAAAGAGTCTTCTAAAAGAACGATTTGGTCCGCAACTCAGTTATCATTTTATTTAATTGGTTTCGTGATTGTTTTACAAGATCAAATCCACAATTGTTCTGATAAAAACATTGGGATGCATATGATGTATAGAAATGGATTCATATTATCCATATTGGTTTTAAGTTCGATTATATTATCTACTGATGCAGCAACCCCTGAATTGGTCGATAAGGTCTGTAACAAATATTTTGCAGATACATACGGTTTTTGTGTCAAGACACTGGTAAGAGATCCTCGTTCTTCAACCGGAGATTCGAAAGTGTTAGCTTCAATCTCAGTCCAAGGGACGCTAACAAGTGCTATCAACGCACAGAGATATATCGATCAGTTATTACGCAAGAGAACACAACCAGATAGGGAATATTTGATTCGATGTAAACACAATTACAACGTCGTAATTTCGTTGCTTGAAAGCGCTCTCAAGACTCTGAGTTTTTCTTCTACTAAGAATTTGAGGCCAACGACGTTAGCCGTTCGTGCCAATGTTGACGAATGTGAGGCGGCATTCCCATCCCATCCATCAACATTGTCTTCGAACAATCAAATGGTGATTAAGCTTAATGATATCTCTATTGTCATCAATGATCAACTCCCGTGATTACCAAAATTACCCGAATGGAGTATTATCTTTCAATATTGTACTTTTTATGAATACAATCAATATGTTGATCACTCTCTGATTCTTTAAAAAGTAAAATAGGTTTATTTTATTGACAAATTGGTAGATATTAAGATGGTGACGAAAATAAAAATCTTAGAATTTTAATACAAAGAAGTACACCAATAAAACAAAATCACAAAACACTATAGAAAAAATATACTGAAAACGAAGAATATACTGAAAACAAACTGTAGTAAATCAGAAACTTTTCTTACACGCTAAAATCATAGCTCAATTTGTACTCCAAATTTACATGACATCTAATAGGTTTTACTTAACTTTTATGTGAAATCCATCATTTTCAGAGAGGATTCATTTTTTTTAGATAAATGATTTAGATAATATACGTATATATTTGATTTATAATTTAATTTTGGGTACATTTTTTTTTTTTAATATATTTTTTCAAAGTTAATATTTTAATATGATTGGTTAAGTATTTAACAATTGATCTCACTGCAAAACCTGCTAAGTTTTTTTAACATCCATTACATAACTACTAAAAAATAGATCGAAAGATGATATTGAAATGTTGCGTGAACAAGGTGTGCACAAAATTTGACTCATGATTTTGGGGGAGGAAGTGCTTCCGGTTGAAAACTGTACCACCAAAACCTTTTGTGGTGCTTGAGCTGCTACGACCTATAGAGTAGCTGAGGCACGGACAAAACCCTCTTCCTCCTTAAAAGCCCGTGAAATATCTCCTTTCTATAAAAGCCCGATCTATCTTCTTTATCCCCAGAAAATCTCACCAAACAAAACAAAAATGGCTTCAACTGCCTCACTCCTTCGTTTCACTCACTACCCAACATCTCAAACCCTAAAAAAACCCTACTTCCCATCACCATTACCATCACTCCGATTCAACAACAACCCACTCAGCTCACTCATCCAGACCACCTCAAAACTACCACCATCATGTCACAAAAAGAATTCCACTATCTCATCATCATACACAGCAGTACCAGCAGCAGAAAGATTAATCTCAGCTGTAGCTTACTGTCTCCCATTCTTCAATGGCTTACAATACGGACGCTATCTCTTTGTTCAATACCCAAATCTAGGGTTACTCTTTGAACCAATTTTCCCTTTACTCAATCTCTACAGATCAGTCCCTTATGCAAGTTTTGTTGCATTTTTTGGGTTGTATTTAGGGGTTGTGAGAAACACTAGTTTGAGTAGATTTGTTAGGTTTAATTCAATGCAAGCTGTTGTGTTAGATGTGCTGTTGGTTTTGCCATTGTTGATTCAGAGAGTGTTTAATCCTGGGAAAGGATTAGGGTTTAAGTTGATGATGATGGGGTATAATTTCATTTTTGTGTTTATTGTGGTTTGTTTTCTGTATAGTGTTGGGTTTTCGATTTTGGGGAAAACTCCTTATTTGCCTTTTGTTGCTGATGCTGCTGATAGACAACTTTGAGTATGTAATGTGATGGAAATGGAGAAATTTGTTATTGGAATGGAGAAATTCGGGATTTAGGTTTCATATTTTTTGTATTTTTGTTGATTTAGAGTTTTAATTTTGTTGCATTTTTGTTGATTTCTAATCTCATTTTGTTCTATTGAGTGTTTGAAATGGTAAAACCTAAACCTTGAATCCAAATGTATTCTCTTTGCTGTGCAGTCAAACACCTGAACGCGAATCAGCTGAGTTTGCAATTGACATAGTATCAGCTTAGGTAGGAGTCAGGTGTGATATTAGCCGGACTGCCTGAGCCTGAGTGCAAACCATAAGTTGTCAGAATATGTGGACAACATATTTTAGCCGGCTACTGGTCCTTGGTTTTCAGACCACGCCAGCTTAATGTTAATCTTCCCTTATCTTCCCAAACTGCAAATGATGAGACTCAAAATGGGTATGAATCAGACGAGAAAGAAACTAACTGTACTCGAAATGGGTACGAGTCGGACTCAGGCGAGCAGAGGCGAAGAATTTGCTCAAAACAGATTGAAGCAATTCTTTCGAACACAAAACTGACAGGAACAGAGAATGGACAATGCCTGGTCTCAGAGTTCAAACTAACAGGAACAGAGAATGGACGATGCCGGTTGCCTTATATGGCCGAAGTGATTGTGAAGGCAAACATGGGAGAAATGGAAAGTTGCCTTATTATGGTTAAGTGATTGTAAAGGCAAACATCTGAGCAATGGAAAAAGTGCAGTGACCCTGGTGTGTTTTCCACAACGTTTTTCGGATTTATCGATTAACACTTGTGGATTTCATAGAATTGTTATTTCATACATCTCCCTATACAAAATTGCTCTTGTACAGAAGGAAAAGAAAAAAAGATAACTGTAAATATACAACCAGCTAGGAATCACACCTTTTGATCTGGCATAACAGTGACACCACTTTCTAGGTTACCTTCTCCTTCATGGCTCCCCTCATGTATTCTATAGTCAATTTCATGGTTGCCCTCTATTTCATGGTTACCCTGTTGAACTACATCATTACTTCCTTGATTACCTAGTTGAATTCTATCATCACTTCCTTGGTTACCCTCTACGGCATGGTGGCACAGTAGAGGTATATCACAATTTTCTAGCAAGGCTTCTTCCTCCATGTAATCTTTATCAGTAAGGATGTGGTAGAGCTCTGTTCTCATCTGCAACAATGCAGAAACATTTGGGTTTGGGCCCAGAGAGAACGACTCTTCCAGTAAACTTATTGCTCTCTCCCTTCGGTGTCTCTGCATAACAAAGGAAAATGATTGTATTAGAACACTAACTATAGTGATGCTAAATCCATGATTTGTGCAAATAAGTAGACAACCAAATGAGAACAAATGCATACCCAATCTTCGTAGTCGAATCCACTAGTACTTGGCTTCTGAGTTCCAGACAATTTATCAGGGTTTTGTACTCGAGGATGACTAACGGTTTTGTACCACTCCATATACGCAGAGTCACAATCTGATGGCTTGATTACAAAATGCCCACGCTCTAGTTCGGGAAGTAGGTGATCCTGCCAACAACCCCAGTACCGATACTTCCCTTTAAAGCCCACCACATACCCATGGCTATCTTTAGGTCTACAAACTTCTATAGGCAAGTACGGACTGCCGGGAATGCGTTGGAACCTACCAAATTGACGTAGCACTCTATCAGGATGATATGGTTCGACAACTTCAAAGGCAGTCAAGCATCCTGAATAGTACGCTATCTCGTCAAATGTGTGATGGTCGCGTGAGGCTTGATATGGATTCCAAATAACCTTTCGAAAGAAAAAAGAATGAAGTTAGTCAAAAGGAACTTGTATGATGAAGCATAAACATTTGAAAGGCATATAAAAGTGCTTACATCCTCTGCTGTAAGCGAGTCCAACTCCTCTCTCATACAGACTAACTCCTGATCTGCATTTGCAGAAGCAACCTTTGGTGTCCACTTTGCTGTACGTGGCCATTCCTCCTTATAATCTTTATTGGCAATGAGACCACCTATCCAAAAATGTTCCCTAATCCATACCTACAGAGTAGAATACTGTTGAGCATACGAAATCTAATAAATGGCATGTATATACAAACAAAAGAAAAAGATATACCTCCAAAAGAGTCAAACACCCGCCAATTTGTTGAACACTAGAGCGTGATGCCAGCCCCAAGTGGCGATATTGAAAAGCCAAAGCGCTAGCTCCCCAAGCATAATCAGTTACCTTGGATAAATCCTCCAACAACTTCATGTATACTACAGGGACTTTGGTCCCTGTCTTGTCAGTAAATATGGTACATCCCAGTAGAAACAATAGGTAACCCCTAACCCCAAAATCAATTTCTTCTTCGGATTCATGTTGCTTCCCAGCTAGATTCTCCATTAGCCACTTCATTCTCACCCTATCTCCTCGACATACACCTAGCTCATCCCTTATTTTCCGTTCATCAATCCGAAGGGTTCTACTTAGTATTTCAAGTGCTTCATCCTCATTTATAGATGCCATATCTTCATTTACTGCTTTGCCTCTAACCGATATGTCCAGTATCTGCTTCACATCGTCCAACGTAATGGTCATCTCCCCAAACGGGAGATGGAACGTGTTTGTCTCAGGATACCATCTTTCAACAAAAGCTGAGATAAGTGGTCGACTGACATGCTTGTACGGGAACTTGGCTAAAGAAGACAATCCACTAGTGTGCACCTTGTCTCGAAATGCTTGAGACTCCTTCTCTAAATTCCACTGTGCTAGCAGTCTCCCATGATGATGGAGTTTCAATGCACCACGTTCTTGACCATTCCACACACTGGAGGCTACATGGGTATTAAAGCTTTTTAATAGTGACTTGTCTTCTAGGCCCTCCAGAAAGGGTCTACCTAGATCAACTTTGGCATAATCAGAAGCATTTCGTTGTCTTTTTGTTCTACGACTAACTGAGGCTGTTAGCGGTAACGACCTCTTTAATACAGATTTACCTTTCTTTCTAGCCATATGCCCCTTCTCCTAAAAACACCTGAAAACGTAAAAATAAATATCACTCTGTAAACTCAAAAGCGTAGAAACCAGAAAAACCCAACAAGATATGATTGAACAAATACACTTCTTGAACACATTTATCGTTCCTCAAAGAACACTCAACGAGCATACTAATAAACTAGAGTTTACAGCACCCAGAATTATTAACCACAAAACATACTCAATGCGAAAATCAGAAAGCGCATATTCAACTTTCCCATAACATAAACTGAGCATAGCTTGAATTTGAAGTACATCAACTATCACCAATCAGTATAAACAATGCATTATTGATACAGTTATTAGGTAATCTAAAACACCAATTTTTTAAGTTTTTTCACCACAGAGAAAAAGGAAAGATTTAAAATTAAAAATCTAATTCCATTCCTTTCAATTCTAAGTCCCTAATAGAAGAACCCCCAAACTTTAACCTATGTTACAATTGAAAAGAGGAAAGGCTATTGTTAATGAATTGAAATCTAAGAAAAAAATAATGTTCTTTAACTAATTGAGAAGCAGAAATCTTAAAATTTTACTCACTCACCACTCTTGACTTGAGATTGGGTGGTTAAAAGTTTCAGACTTCGGATGATTTTCAAAAATCCTAGTTCAGGATTGAAGGAAATCAAATAAAGATTGTTTAAAACCCTAAAAATGAAAACAGAGAGATGAAATTAGGGACGCCTCAGAAATATGGGGTGTACGTAGAAAAACAGGGTGGAAATACCATTCACTGAGAAAAACAAAATAAATATTTAGTTACACCACAAAAACACCTGCTGCTTCTTGCCCCAATTGTGATAAAATGGTACACCACAAAAACACCTGCTGCTTATTTATAATCATGTTTATTAACAATTGTGATAAAATATAGTATTTTTTCTTTTTGTGTATAAAAAATGATAACACTGTATTTAGTTAAAGAGATTATTTTGGATTAATTAATTTTTGATACTTACATTTTATTCAACTTAGAAATTAGTACTTAAAATCTACACTGACTTCCATTGACTCGGTTAAGTATAATTTTAATTAAATTTATCATCTAAATATTTATGTATTTATTATTGTATCATTTACTTGGTGGATCTCATTATCATACCCAAGTGAATTTTAAGTGCAATCTAAAAAATAGTAAGGGATATTATGTTTGTTTTTATTTTTTTAAATCTGACTCGTTTGGATTTGACTGAAATCATCTGATTCATCTGGATCTGACTTAATGTGTTTGTTTTTCGAGTCAGATCTGACTTAACTGACTAAAAAATATGTAAGTCAGTGGCTTGGTCCCATGAGTCATGGGTAATTTCATACTTGACTCAAACAGGTCATATCTGAGGCAGGTGACGTATCATATCTGACCAAACTTAAAAACAACCGGTTTGACATCTGACTCGGACTAAATCGAATTCAGATACCGAATCAACTAAAAAACAAATATGGTGTAAGTTTGAATTACGGGTTTCTATCAAAGGAGGAAGGAATGTAATATTGGACGTGGAAGAAGAATTTCTCGTTTCTGGGTTGTTTATTGTTATTTCATGACCCAGTTTAGTTAAGGGATTATTTAACTTTATGAAAATGAGTACATTGGTACTATTGACATCATCCACGGATAATATGGAAAGCTTGTAACACCCGTTACGCAAAGCTTGTAACCTGTACATGGCACAATCTATAACTTTCCATCTTTCTTTCTCTGCCTCCTGATCACAATTGATTAGGCTCAGTTTCTTATAAAAGGCGCAGCGATTATAAATCCTGCTCCCTTCCGTATCAAAAGATTTATCATAAAGGCGTAGATATTCAATCCCACCACCACTAACAATTGCGTTAATCCCCTCTGGTTTAAGCTTGCACCCGCCTACAGCAACACGGGTTAATGTCTTTGGAAAACCTAGAAAGCCAATACCTGTTATACCGGTGCAGAAGTCGATATATAGCGAACTCAGTTCGCGGCAGTTTTTTAAGAGAGAACTTATTCCTGTATCAGTAATCGAGCGACAACATGTGAGGTTAACCGTCTTAATGGATGAACACCATTTTTCCAGAGCCTCTAAACCTTTATCAATGTTAATATTTTGAGATGGTTTTGAAAAACTTTGATATATTGATAGAACTAGTATGGAGATTTATAAGCATAGTAATTAGTGTTGGGCGCAATAATTAAACTGAAGAAAATTTAAATAAATAAAAGTTATTGATACTTGGCTCTTTTGTATTAGAAGTGATCGATTTGACGAAACGGATAAGTTTCCCAGATCTCCGTAATAACAACATGATAAAACTTTGAAAAACAGAGTGAGTCACGTGTTCAACACGCTGTCCTTAAGACATTAGCGCCCAGCTACACTCAAGAGTGATGCTATAGCCTCCACAGGGAAAATCGCGAAAGCTTAAGAAAAACAATCGGAAAATATTTTTCTTTTGGTTTCTCCAAAAATATGGAGAAACACTTTTTCCTTGGATTGATACTATAAGTTGAGAAAAGAGCTTGTTTATATAATAACCTAGTACTAATTAAGAAGAGTGATCTCCCCGATGTGGGATTAATAATTTTATATAGTCTCTTAAAACAACTTAAGATTGGAAACTCTCCGATAAGGGACTAATGAGTTTTTCATTCATAAAAGAAAACAAGAATCTATTTATTTTCTTAAAACCTTAATATTATATTTTATATATATTGTTTTCCAATAATCCTCCACATGAATGAAAAACCTAAGTAAAACATGAAAAACATAAATAGATCTTGGTAAATCATTACCCCAATTCCACGACCCCATCGAACTGACTAAAGAATCAGCAAAACCGTGTGTATTGAAATCATACTAGCCATTCCAACGTCCTCTCCTTCACACAAAAGTGTGTTGACCCCAGGGTCATACTATTGATTGCATAAATCATAATAGTAAAAAGAGCTTTCATCTTTAGTTTCCCATAATGGGACTAAAAGATTCTGTTCACCAAAGTGAAAATGATCCAGTGATCCCTTAGTGACCCTTAGGTCCTAAGTATCAGTAATACCAAGACCATAAAAAACAACATAAAACTCATTTTCTCAAAATGAATTAAATCTCGATAAAAAACGAAAAATCACATAAAACGTAGAAAATACCATTTTAGGCAGAGGTGTTCATGAGGTCTTGAACCTTTGCTTAGTGAGAGATTACCGGAACTACTTGCTAGAGACAGTGAACGCGACGTCTTGAACTGCTAGCGTTTGGTGTAATTCGCGATAACCACCACGCATGATATCTCCAAGGTTGCTACCAAGCTCGTGCTGTTGAGCTCATTTTGGCCTGAGCAAATATACCGTTTCTCAGAATACTCTAGAGAATCAGCTCATATTCTCATAGGAAGCGACCCACTTCCTTATTCAGATAGGTGAGTTCTATCAAGAGTGTTACTGCTATACCCCACTTCAATCTTAAATTTAAACTATAGAACTCATTAAGACTTCTTAAAAGTCATCCTTCACATGAAGTCACACTATCACAACAATGCACTATAGAGAGGGACAGAGAATGTAATTCTCTTGATAGTGTATACCTTTAATTACCACAAATTAGTTTTCTTAATGAACCTTGATCTTGGGATCTCCAATCACTAACGTTGAGTGTCCTTCATGGTAATTTTATTTCTTGAGCTTAAGTCCCATCCCCCTCGATATAATAACAAACTATCTCTCTAGATTAACCTTCCGTCAAAGGATCCACTGATTTTTCTCTTGACTTCATTAAGTCAAAAAATCACTTCATTAGAGAGTAGTTGTCTTACTGAATTAGTCTTCTCTGAGTTTGTCTAGACTTTTTCATTGCTCATTTACTTTAGACTCACATAGTCAGTTGAGTTTCAACAATGATGGCCACGGGCTTCGGTCACAGAGGAATGCCTTAAAAACAGGATTTAGTGTACATCACTAGTATTCATCATCATCACATAATAATATTTACAGGTCACTGACTTACATCTTGGTTCAGGTCAAATATATGTAGGTGTAATCAGTTTGTACCCCTAGCGCTAACCAAACCCTTGAGGTTTGTCCACCTTTGACTAATCATTTATGTATAATGTCTCAACATCCAGCTAATGTAGCATACTGACAATAACGGAAAACAATGCCTGATGTAGTAATTTTAGAGTCATGTGAGTATGTCCAAGAGATCACTACTTTATTCTCTAACAACAATTTCACAAAATCAAGTCTCTGTCTGACTTATTCAATCTCGTGTGAGAACCTGGCCTCAGAAAACTATTGTCGAGAACTCAACATCCTCAATAATAAAATTTACTTTAGTTAAATGTTGTTAGGTGTAAAACTTTAAGATTATCATACTACAATTTTGGTGATCATATGCAATGATTTTCTAAAGAAGTCGACTCTTCATTCTCACTTTAGACCTCCACAATTGAGGTCTACAGGGTAGGGCACATATAAGTCTAGGGTGTTCTATGAATCTACTTGAGAAATCAAACAAACACTTGTTTCCATCTTATACCCCACAGTTGAGACATAAGGCCCCCCCCACAATTATCAGGATTTCTCAACATAAAAAACTACAATTATGTGTCCTTTAGGTTGCATCTAACTAAGACACACCATATAATGGTACTCTGTACCAACATTATGATTTAACATGCTCATGTATTCATTCTCAATTCATTGACGATTTTCCCTTTTATCTACTGTCGTCTTGTTCTATTAAGCTAACACTCAAAGCATCACAAGACCTATTTCCAAGTATAACATTTCATAATAACTTAGGTAGATAGCATTTGACACTAGTTTTAATTCGCAATGCACATATTGAGAATGATATCATAATATGATTAATGTCCATACCTGACAGGCCTTGCACATCATTTACCTATTTCTTCAACTATTTTGATAGTTGAATTGTTCATGAAAATGATTTTAATCTTTTCCGTTCCTGGTAGAAGACAAAATATGTCTTTTCTGGAGCACACTTTCCAGCACTTCTGGCATTTACCAACCAATTTTTTTTGTCATCTCCACTGAAAAGTAAAATTACTTAACACATTAAGAATGTCAATTGTTCCATTTAAATTTGAATATATAATTCTCTATTCCGAGGAGATAAGCACACAACTAAAAATAAATAAGTTACGAGAGATTAACACTAAATTTATCATTCAACTTAAGATGATAAAGCTTCTGACCCACTAGGATTCAAAAAATTGGTTGATACTTTCATTCATCATAGGTAATATAAATTATCAAGATATTATAAGTGATCATCTTATCAAAATATTTACTGCGAACACATAGTTATCAAGTTACTTAAGTCTCTCTTCACATTAGACTATCACTTTAAGTCACAAAAATCAATTCGTTACTTGCTCTAAGTTGTTTATGATAAATATTTCAACTAAATTGAAAACTCAAGTTTATCATGGATAAAAGCACTCACTAGTACCGGTTTTTCATGTTATATCCAAGGTGAAAAGTAGTATTGTATATGGTTGCAAGATCTCATACTAATCTAGAGCTTAGATAATTGATATTCTGGACAAACATACGCAATATTTTTACAAATACCATATCTCACAAACCACAATTCTGAATCGGAAAATAAAAAATGATTTTTGAAGATAACATCTAGATCTACAAACTTCGTTCGAATCACAATTTCAAAAAACACATGGTTACCCCAAAAAAATCAACAATATTTTTCTGCCCGTCAGAATTTTTCAGGAACGTTTCTCTGTTTTATAAAATACCTAAAAAATACTTTTACAACTCTAAAAATTCTAAAATTTGGTGTGGGTAACTATCAGGATGTCTAATATATTCGTTTAAAAGGATTTTTCGAAATTCCTTCTAAGTTAAGAGATATACTTGATAATCTATAGCTGACCAAAAAACTCAATTTTGTTTTTCACTTCACAATTAATATCCTTTGTTTTCCAAAATAATATCAACGTCAACGATTCACAAATCGAGCATTCATTTTTTATTACTACTAAAGGTAATGTTTTAAGATTGTTAGGCGCAATAATCAAAATGAAGAAAATTCAAATAAACAAAAGTTATTGATACTTAGCTCTTTTGTATTGGAAGTGATCGATTTGACGAAACAGATAAGCTTCCCAGATCTCCGCAACAACAACATGGAAAATCTTTGGAAAACAGAGTGAGTCATGTGTTCAACACGCTGTCTTTAAGACATTAGCGCCCGGCTACACTCAAGAGTGATGCAATAGCCTCCACAGGGCGGATGCCTCCAGGATAAAAACATCCTACTACACCTACTAGTAGCACTCGTAGTAGTTTCTCAACTAGAGCTTGGCAACTCCGAAAAAAACCCTCAAGGAAAATTGCGAAAGCTTAAGAAAAAGAATAGAAAAATATTTTTCTTTTGGTTTCTCCAAAAATATTGAGAAACCCGTTTTCCTTGGATTGATACTATAAGTTGAGAAAAGAGCTTGTTTATATAATAACCTAGCACTACTTAAGAAGAGTGATCTCCCCGATGTGAGACTAATAATTTTATATAGTCTCTTAAAACAGTTTAAGATTGTAAACTCTCCAATATGGAACTAATAAATTTTTCATTCATAAAAAAAAATAAAAATCTATTTATTTTCTTAAAATTTTAAAATTATATTTTATATATATTATTTTCCAACAGTTAATATTGCTCGTACAGAGGTCCTAGTAAACTCTATGGTGCTGAAGCAAAATTAAGATGGTATTTGTTTTTTTTTTGCTGATTCAGCATGTGAATCTGACCTTTATAAGAATTTGACTCATCACCAAATTCTTGTCGATGACATCACCACTCCGAAACAAAATACAACCAAAGGATGCCCAAAAAACTAAATACAGTAATCAAAATCCGAAGTACTATATCTAAAAATAATACCTTAGCTTCTTCTCCCGCAATAGGGTGGCTACAGATTGCAGAGGTAAGAGGCGTCCCAGGGTTAAGGGATTGTTATTTCATGACCCCGTTTAGTTAAGGGATTGCCTAACTTGGATAGTGAAAGATAAATAACAAAGAATGATTCAACAAGGAATAATCAACTAAATTTGAAATAGAAAAAGGTAGTGAGATATAAGAAGAACAATAACTGCAAATAAATTATTGGTTAGCTGTAATTTGACCATCAAAATTGTTTTGCAATTTATTTAGCCACTGACGGGTATGCCAAATCGAAAAGTTCTGTGCACTTGCCCTGTCAAATACAAGTGACTCCAGATTATGTGTTGCTTTGAGTACATCAATTAATAGTTCATCAGTGTCTACTTCCCCGGTAATGGTCAACTGTTTAACATTATGAAATGTTGGCAAGTTGTTAAACCGATCATCTGCAAAGAAGAGGGCCTATATTCTTCCCAAGGCATTGGCAACAAATAAATCAGTTTCAAGGAGTTGGATCAAATAACAAAAAAGAAAAAACAGAAACTGCTTTGGAGAAAATATAAACCAAGAATACATGTAGGGCTTCATCAGAAACATATAGATGTTTTACATGTGTAATCGCTCGAAGAAATCTACTTATAGCTGCAGCATGAACTATTCTTTGCTCCCTTGTTGGTACGTAATGATGGTCTACCGAAAATCCAACCTCTGCTTCAACTAGTGCTGGAAAGGTAGAGAAGATAAATTCCTTTGGAACACTACTCCGGCAAGTTATAGACAGAAGACTAGGTACATGAATCCTGAGAGAGCAATCTCGTAAACAATCTTCCTCCTCACTAAAATTATATATCAAATTTCAAGAGTTTTAACTAGGAACTGAAATACATAAATTCCTCGTATAAGAATCAAATCTTCAAGCATAGGACAATTAGAAAAGAGTTGCTCGTTCCAGCAGTCGTCACTGAATTTGAAATGACAAACTATAAGACGCTTGAGCCTTGGAAAAGAGATATACTTGGGAAGACAGACATTTGGGTTTATATCAAGCTCCAAAGTATATAACTAATGATCTACAAGTAAAAAGAGAAAGAGGAAGAGAACTTGGGACTTCTTACCTTTGGTATAACACAAGACTAATATTTTCGACATTATGCCTTATGACAGCAGAGATCCATGAATTAATCTTAAAAGAGATAGTTTCTTTTCAGCATTTTGTCAAACCTTTAAAAGGTATAACTAATTCCAATTCACAAAATTAATAACCAAAGATTAAATTTTGACCACCAAACCTGTATTTTTCCTTTCAATCCAATAAAAACTAGAAAACATTTAAGAAAAATACTGAAACCTGCCTGAATATCAAATTCGGACTCAACTTGGACCTTTGGGTTCTTTTCTTGGTGGTACCAAAAGAGCGAAAAAGAGTATAAAAAAAATAAATGGTTGTTCAACCGAGTCAGCTCACCAGGCTGAGTTGGAACTAGAGCACATCAACTCGTTATCTCCTTCCACTGTCAAGAGAGGGAGGTGTTCGCTGCTCTGTGAAGAGAAGCCTGGCGCGGTGCCCTCCGCTTTAGTAGCCGCACAACCACAGGCCTACGCCAGGATCGTGAAACAAACTCCGAACGGGCGAATCAACATAGTATCCAACCATCTTAATATCCCAGCTTGGGTTACAAGCTCAAGCTACCGAGCTCCTCATTGATTTCTCACTTGGAAGAGTCTAAATATTAATATAAATGTTTAGTTTTTGTCGACGTGGGCCTAGAATTCTCTCTGCATGTGCTTTTAACTCTAAAGATTGAAATAGAATTGCCTTTGTTGGGCCATTTAGTTTGTTTATACTTCATCCAGATATTCACCTGGTGGGCCTGAGAGGTCCAAGTTTAGGCGGTCGTCTTAGATGGTCAAACACCTAACTCTTACCAAAACCTAAACAAAAGAGGAATACGAATTTCCATTACCAATTAACACGTCTCTTTCTCCATATATAATGGAAATTAGAGTTATATATATATACATATTAAACACTTAAGAATTTGGAAGAAAAAAAGAAGAAAAAGTTTCAAGAGATTTAATGGAGAATTTACCATTAGATATCATACAAAACATACTTTCTAGATTGCCTATGGCCTCAAAATTAGAATGCAGAGAAGTATGCACAACATGGCGAAATTCGTTACCTAAACCCAACAAGGGTTTACTTTACCAAATTTCACACCTTAAGGGAACTGATGAATTTGGACACAAATCTACTTAGCAGAACTAAATAATGATAAGGTCGTTAGTACTAATCATGAACAACTAAGCTATCTCGGAACACTTACAAAACTAGGCCACGGCCACGGTTATAGCATAGCTGGTTCTTGCAATGGTTTAGTTTGTTATGACGGCAGTTTAGGAAGACTTGTTTATATTCGCAATCCTGTCACCGGAGAGCAAATTGAATGCAACATTGGGGTTCGCACAGAAAAAACCATTGGATTCGGTTACAGTTATTCCAATAAAGAGTACAAGGTTGTTAGACTTCTCCAAAACTAGGGTTGCAGGGAAGGAAAGGTCCGGGTGTATACTCTCCAGCGCGGTACTGGGTGGAGAAAAACAGATGGTATAATCAGAGAACGCGTTTTCTACCATTTGAGGTATGCAGTTTCAGCGGGTGTTTTTGCAGATGGAGCGCTTCATTGGATGGCTGAGTGCAGTATGAAACCAAAGGTTGTGGCTTTTGATTTGAAAAATGAGACTTTTGAATTGCTCCCATCAATACCATTTGTTAGCAATGACACTTATAATCGGGTCGGACTCATGGAATTGGGAGGGAATTTGTGTGTTTTAGGATTAGCTCCATAGGATAAACCCTGTATGGGAGTTAAGCACTAAATATGCGCAAAAACATCGCAGGTACGTTTCCTCTTGGGCTGCCAAGTTCAGTATAGCATGGGAAGACTACGACAGCTGGATTGAGCTATTTGCTTTAACAGAGTACAACCAATTTTCGTTGTGGCACAATGCTGTTATGACCATGAAACTAAAACTTTGAGAAACCTAGATGAGACTTTGAAGAAACTCATGGATGATTCTACACCTTCCATATGTACCACCACTCGACCAACTCCTCATAAAAATAGCCTTGTTTCGTTGAAAGCGATCATGGAGGACCGAAACTGAAAAAGTATAACCTACTACGACTAGGTAATAGTCAAATGTTATCTTCCACTGTTTATTTATTTATTCATACTAGCATTTTTAAGTTCTGTTATTTATTTATTTATGCATATTAGAATTTTTAAGTTCAATTGTAAACCAAGGTATTCATGATAACGAGAAACAAAATCCGGTGAATTCTAATAGCAAATAATTTTTACTTATACCCCGCTTGGTTGGAAGAACTAGAATTTTAGAAATTTAATTATAAGATAATCTGATTTTTAGAACTAAATTTTAAAGAATTAAGTTCAAATCCAGAAAATTAATATTTGGTTGAGATAATTTATTTATTTTTTATTTATGTAGGGATCCGATTCCTAGCTAGAAATCAAAATATTTAATTACATAAAGTTAATTTATCACGTTTGGTTCAAGTAATTAGACGCATTCCCTAAAAGTTGGTTTATCTAGCCTTCAACTTTTTGAACCAAACATGCTATGATTTTTAGTTTTATACTAAAGCATTATACTCGATCTCTTTTCCTTTTGCCTAAACAAGTATGGAATTAGATAAGCGTACGAATCGACTATGAAATTAAATACACGTACGAATCGATTATGCGTAATAAACAAAATGTACTATTAATGAGAAATAAGAGAAAATTTTGAAAAATGAGCAATCTGATACCCTATGGTCTCGCAGATTCTACCATCAAAGGTTATATATAGATGATGTCTAAGGCTTATATAAGTTAAGTGTACCAACCTATAAGTTATATGTACCAACCTTTCCATAATTGCTTAGGAGATATGTAATATTACACGCATCTTCACTTATTCGTTTTAGAATCCACTTTTGATCGGTCCTTTTCCGTGTATCATTTAGTAACTGGATATAAGCATGACATTTATATTAAGCTGTAAATCCATTGATTCTAATTAGAAGCCTGATTATCAGTGAATCAAGATGTGACCCATTGTTGTATAGTAATATTGTTCCTCCTTACAACATCAATAATTATGTGAATATTCCTCCAAACTGACCTAGCATGTCTACAATCAAGAAGAACATGCTCAATAGTTTCAACATTCCCATTGCAAGAACTACAATGAACTTCAATGTTAGAGTTGAATAAGGAAAGTTTAGTTATCGTGGGAACTATGCCTTTAATACACTTCCAAGCAAATAGCTTTACTATATATGGATCTTTACAATTCCGTATAGCTTTCCAAACCTTTGAACTGACAACATCACCATTATTATTCACAATTTCAGAATTAGCCGCTTACATGTTGTAAGTGCTCTTAACTGAAAATTTGTCATCCTTGGCTAGTATCCAAAGCATATTGTCTGCTTTGGGGGTATCAATGAACATACCAAGAACCTTAGTTGTTGTGTCTTGATCAAAAAGAGAGTTAACCAGATTTACATCCCAACTGCCAGAATTTGTTATATGAGTATAAGAGATAATCAGGAGAGCAAGGAATGAGAGGTTGTTGAAGACCAACAACCCATCTGTGTAACCAAATTTTAGTGACCTCCATGAAACAATGTTCTTTTACAGTTTTGTTCCCGTTTTGGATGCCATTCCATACCCAAGCAATGTTAGAAGAACTTGAGTTGTCAGTACCATAGAGAAATTACCATCCTTGAAATATTTTGACTCCAAAATTCGAACTCAGAGTTGAGAAGATTATTGACAAATTTTCCAATTTAGCTTAGTTAGTAAAGCCAAGTTAAGCTTCTCGAAATCCCTGAAGGTTAAACCACCTTGATCTTTCGACTTGGAAAGCTATTACTGCAAGAAATTTTTTGGTAAGTAAAATATATTCCGCCGGGTCAGACGTCCCCCCATTAAGACAATTTATTTTTATATTCAAATTCATTTGGAAAATATATCAAAAGAATTTTGTCAAAAAGATAAGTCTTGGTTGACCCACACTCGAACCTGAGCCCGGACGAACGGTGACGTGTGTACTTCGGTGCGAAACACCGCACGTTTGTGAAATGTGTGGTTGTACCCATACCAAAAGAATTTTGTCCAAAAAGATAAGTCTTGGTTGACCCACACCCGAACCCGAGCCCGGACAAACGACGACATGTGTACTTCGATGCAAAGCACCGCACATGTGTGAAATGTGTGGTTGCACCAACTAGCCCATTGCCTAAGTCCCCTCCCTCACACAAAAGTGTGTTGACCCACAGGGCCATTTTTAGATACAAATTTCTTAGTAATATGGAGAGACAACATCTTTAGTATATCCTATGTGGGACTAAAGGTTCATTCACAAATAGTAAAAATGAGCTAGTGTCCTTAATAACCCCTTGGTCCTAAGTTCCAATTAATTCAAGATCAAAAACAAACCACATAAAATCATTTTCTCCAACAGGAAAATATTCCAAATCTCCAAATTCTTTCGTACAAACTCACTTCTTACGGAAACAATAAGACCATCTATCACGGCAGAAGAATTACCCGCTAACATTGTCATCAGCATACAACATCAGCACAAGCATATCACTGTCACTAGCAAACACAAACATTGACTTTAAACTACTTCTAATATGAACGGTCTTAGAGGACTGACTACATAGGCTAGATTTTTTTATCCGTTGAAGCTACTTAGGCTGGATGCTGACCCTATCTTGTTATTGGGGTAAATAAGATGTGGAAATAAGGAGAAGGAATGGGTTATTTATATGCACAAACATTTTATTTCAGATTATAAAATGGTTAGAGTTGGTTATGATACAAGAGTTGGTTATGATACAGATAGATCAAAAATGTTATAGTTGTATTCAATAATGGATCACCACTCCAAGACAACTAACCATCTCAAACTGATCAACTCAATCTCGATGGCGACGAAAGATACCGATATTTGACCATTCATGACTCTTCTTCTTGTGTTACTTTCCAGGATTGTGTCTTTCTTAAGATCAAGGGTGCTTCCCCATATTAGTTGTGTGGTCTGGTCATCTCCCCAAAAATGACAAAATGCTGTAACAATTGTCTTGCGTTAATTTGCGTACAAAAGATGCTTATTCTGTAATTTTCAACAACCATTACCAAAATTGGTCTATGTTCTAATTTTTTGTTTTGCTTCTTATTAAGTGTGTGATCTTAGCTCAATTCGATCGGTGGGTGCAAAAAAAGTCTATGAATTAATCTTTTGGTTTTTTTCAGTAATTTGGTTATAATTTATTTTTGTATCCACTAAGAGATAAGTTGGAATCCTAGAGAATTGGTATATCTAAATTTACACCCATAATGGTCAGAACAAGCAAGCTCATGTAAATTGGTACTCTCAAAGAACAAGGAAATACCGGTACTTAGTTGGAATTTAGTACTTTGGTACCTTTGTCTATATAAAGGCAAAGGTCTTTAGCAATTAGAACACCAACCTTAAACCTTCACATAAGCTGTAAGCATGAGTAAGAGAGAGCGAGTGACAATGAAGATTTCAGTAGTCTGTTTGTTAGTATTATTGGTCGCAGTAGTTCTCTCTTTCTGTCTTTCGGTGGATGGCTCGGAGAAATATTCTCCAATAACTCTCTCACTAAAGTTCACCGAGAAGAAAGTGAGTACTGATAACCAGAGCTGCACGGACTGTAAAGACTGCGAAAACTATAAGGACGACAGAGACTGCAAGAAATGCAAAGAGTGCCAAACCTGCAAGGATTGTTCATACTGCAATGACTGCCAAAACTGCAAGGATTGTAAAGACTGCAACGACTATAAGGATGATAAAGACTGTAAAAATTGTAAGGACGATAAAGACTGCCAGAAATGCAAAGAGTGCCAAAGCTGCAAGGATTGTTCAAAATGCCAAGACTGCCAAAATTGCAAGGATTGTAAAGATTGCAACGACTATAAGGACGACAAAGATTGCCAGAAGTGCAAAAATTGCCAGGATTGCAAAGACTGTTCATACTGCCAGGACTGCAAGGATTGTAAAGACTGCAATGACTATAAGGACGACAAAGACTGTAAAAAATGTAAAGACGACAAAGATTGCCAGAAATGCAAAGAGTGCCAAAGCTGCAAGGATTGTTCACTCTGCAACGTCCGCCAAAACTGCAAGGATTGCAAGGACTGCAACGACTATAAGGACGACAAAGAATGCAAAAAGTGTAAGGACGACAAAGACTGCCAGGAATGCAAAGAGTGCCAAAGCTGCAAGGATTGTTCAAAATGCCAAGACTGCCAAAATTGCAAGGATTGTAAAGATTGCAACGACTATAAGGACGACAAAGAATGCAAAAAATGCAAGGACGACAAAGACTGCCAGAAATGCAAAGAGTGTCAAAACTGCAAGGATTGTTCATACTGCTCGGTCTGTGAAGACTATGAAGAAGGTAAAGATTACAAATACTACAAAGACTATGAAGATGATTACAATTGTGATGGTGATAAATGCGAGATTTGAAACTGAGTCACCAATGTGTGCCTCTGATGACTACAGGGATGTTGCTGGCAAATGCGGCACTGTGACCGTGTTAACATGAATGTTGGTTTGATTCCGATGTATTAGAATATAATGATGCACTACAATAAGCCAGTGAGAGCGAATGCATGTGCCGATGTCCATGCATAGGCGTAAGTTTACATGCATATCTTATGCATGTACCTTTTTAATCATCTAATAATTGATGCCATAATAATATTGTGTGTTGTGTATTAGATTGTGTGCCGAAACCTACATTTATTTTTTCTTTTGAATTCCAAGAAAATTTGAAAATAGAACGACGGTAGAAATGGGAATTGATGAATTACACTGTAACCAACAGGTCCAACCCCTATGCTGTATCCAAAAGAGCAAACCAAAACGAAATCCTATTTTTCAACCTCAAAACAAACTGATTTTACTGGTCAAGATAGGAGTATCTTTAAGTCTCGACCGTGCACTCGAAATGACATTCAGGACATAATAAGATTCTACACCTTGCAGGGCATGAGACTTAGTTGTAGGCTCTTTAGATTAACGGGGGATGAATGCGAAAAACACACTAATGTCGTTGAACTCTAAATCTAAAAGTTATTGTCATGTAGTGTGCATACAAGTAAATTCTGCTTGCTGACAGCTACATTACTAGAAATTGTTAAATAAATTGCAAACAAAAATCCTTGGGTAAATTCTGAACATTAAAGTTTATCTGAATATCCAAATGACCTCAGGAAATAATCACAGAAAGTTCTCAGGATTAGCCAACTCAAAGATGCTGCCGAGGATTTTTGGGAAAGGCGATTTTTCTTTAAAGCCACACAATTGACCAAAAAGGAAATGAAAATTTGTTGTTTGCTGAACCGAAAAGTGTTAGGTCTCATACACGCTATTAGACAGCACTTCATTCAGAAATTGAACCAACCATCACATTGGGTTTTCTGCTCTTGAAAAGTTCAACAGCAGATCTACTACAACTATTGTCGTTGTCTATATATAGTCGAGAAAGCTTGTTGCACCCATCACACAAAGCATGCAACCCTAGATCACCTAACTTTGTGCACCCAAACAAGTGAAGGAACTCCAAGTTTTTGCAATTTCGACCAATAGCTTCCCATCCTTCTAGCTCTACCCTCTCACAGTTTGAAAGACAGAAGTACTTTAATAAAGGGCAACCTTTTGAAATCGACATAACTACTTCAGTGTTCATACATCTTTCTACCGGATCGCAGTGTACTGCAGTTGAGAGATGTAGATATTCAAGCCCACCACCACTAACAATTGCTTCAATCCCCTCAGGTTTAAGTTTGCACCCACCTGATTCCAGATACCTAAAGGTCTTTGGACATCCAAGGAAGCCAATACCTGTTATTTTGCTGCAGGAGTTTGTTTATGCCAAAATTCCCATTGACATAAACAACCAATAATTTGATAAAATACAGTAAATAGAAAGATTTTAATTAACATTTTGATACAAAGAATCCTCTTTAAAATCAATTAACTAGAAAGGTTTCAATAAACCATTTATTTACTTATCAAACATTTGATCAAATTACAGTCTCTAATTCAATATCTAATTCATTATTTTTATAAGTATAGAAGATGAATCATGATAGTGAAACTTTTAAATAATATCTTACTCAAAAAATACATACCTAATGATCTTTTCTTTCTTTTCTGGTTACTCTTCCTTAGCCTATTCTTCTTTCAATTGACCGACCCCTCTCTGTTGAATGATCTCTTCTATTTATAGATTATCTAATGGGTCCCTCTTGTCCCGATACCTTCTTTCGTTCTCCTTATTATCTTTAGATCGGGATGATTGTATGGTTCAGGTCATGCTTTTCACTTTTTTGGTCCGTTACCTTGTATGATTAACACGTACTCTTCGTTCTTTGAGAATCATCTTTGTCCCGATCATAGGTGTGAATCATGTGGTTAAAGTAATAAAAAGTAATTATTGCCTTTACTTTCCCGTTCCATGTTCATTTATTACTCTTACTTTCCCGTTCAATAAGCATTTAATGCTATCTGTTTCGATCAGTGTGATACTACTTTCCCGATCTTATGTGTCAATCATGCAGAGATCTATTCAGTATTTCACATCTGTCATTTACTCGATCATTTCATACGGTTTTGATTGTGTGCTTCTTGTTCTTCTTAGAACCACTGCTTCTTTCCTTAATCATCTTACACGTGTCGTCCTCCTTTTATTTCCTAACAGAGTTAATATAAAGTGAACCCAGTTGACGGCGATATTTTATGAGAAAACTTATTCCTGAATCAGTAATTGAGCAACACCATAAGAGGTTAACAAACTCTAAGGATGGACAACATTTTCCGAGGGCCTCTAAACCTCTGTCAGTAATACCAGAAGACATCAGATTTACAACTGCAAACGCGGGAACCAAGAAAACATCAAAGACAATTCGGTATCTGAATACTTAGAGCAATTACGTAAGCACAACTTTTGAATTTTCGATCCAGAGAATTGGGACTGTATCATAACAAAATCTGTTATCTCCGGGTTCTTTGAGGTTTTAGAATCGAGTGAACAACTTACAAAAAAAACTTTGGGAAAGCATTTAGGTAATATGTAGTCATTGCAATAACGATTCCAACTATACCATAAGGATTCTTGATTGTTGTTCTGAATATGAATCCAATGACGATATGTCAAACCAAAGGAATTACGATCATCTCTAGTTTTTAGATACTTAAATATAAGATTTAGACAGTCACCAGGGAGGTTTGTGATAGAAGACGACCATTTGTTGCTCTTGTCATTGGATGGAAAACTAATCATCAAACAGCCTCAAAAAATTCTCTGTACACCAAACTCGGAAGACAGCGATAAAATCATCAAGATACAAGCATACGTAAAAACCTAGTTTTATTTAAGGAAAGATTACAAGTAAGTGCAAAAACACGGTATATAGCTTTATGCTACGTAATGTTATTTCGTGACCCAGTTTAGTTAAGGGATGAGAGGTTTCACCGTTCAAAAGCGAACACCTCCTGCCCTAGTTATGATTAAGGGAATCCGTTTTAGAGTACAAACAAGTATTAAGGGAACTTCCTTTTTAATTTTTTTAAAAAAATCTACGTTATATTTTCTTGGTAAAACCGATTAGATTTATGAATAAAGTATAACAACATAATTTATCCCAAAACCAAGCTCTATATATTTCATTGGCCTATGCTTAGTCTTTTTATACAATCTCATCTCTTTTCTCCTCATTCGAATTAGCAATACTTACCTTACTCTCTGACTTACTTTTTTTTCTTCGGTCGTCATGGGTTTCAAAGTCAACTTCTTGTTTCCTTTGGAACTTATGCTTGCGGTTCCTCTGATGCTGAATGCTTTTGTTTGGAATGTTGATGACAACATAATTATAGAAGCTAAAACACTGTAAAGCTTTAATTCAAAAAATTTCCCCGCACCACTATTGATATGTGTATATGAGTATATATACAAGATATTACAACATAAGTTAGAAAACAAGATATACATAACTATTGAAAAATTATCTCTGTATACTCTACCAAGAATATGGCATGATATTATTTTCTTCAATGTAGAATAGATATGCTATATACAGTTGTCATGTATTTGCTTAATATTCCTTCTGAAACTCACGTTTCCCTTATACGCCCCCGTAAGATTGGGGTTCCATCGGCAAGGCCAATCTTGCTACGCAGCACAACTGTACGTTGTTTCGATAGTGGTTTGGTCAGAAGATCCGCAAATTGATCCTGGGAATGAACATGCCTTACTTGGAGACTCTTCTTCCGAACTAAGTCACGTACGAAGTGGAGATCTATCTGAATATGCTTCATACGTGAGTGATTAACTGGATTAAGACTCCAGTGCGTGGCGCCAATATTGTCACATAATAGTTGAGGAGGATCTTTGAGAGGAAATCCCAATTCATGAAGTAGTGTTAACAACCACATTGATTCAGAGACTGCACTTGCTAGAGCCCTGTATTCTGCTTCCGTAGAGGACCTTGCAACTGCATGTTGCTTTTTGGAACACCAAGATATTGGATTTGAACCCAAGAAGCTAATTTAGACAGACGTTGAGGTGCGATCATCCATGTTTTTCCATCCCAATCAACATTTGTATATGTTCGAAGAGTGGAAGGTCCATTCTTGAGAATCAGAATTCCATAGAAGATAGTTTGCTTAGGTACCTGAGTAACCGTTTGGCGACTGTCTTGTGAATTGTAGTCGGCTTGTGCATGAATTGAGATAATTTGTTGACTGCAAAGGAAATGTCTGGTCGTGTCAGAGACAGATATTGAAGACTTCCTATTAATCGACGAAACTCGGAACTATCCACATCAGCTATACCATAAACCAGTTGAAGAGGTTGTGATGTAGAAAAAGGAATGGAGACGTCTTTTGCACCACTCATGCTTGTAGCGTCCAAGAGTTCTCGAATGTACTTATGTTGAGAAATAAACAAACCTGTCTTTGTGGGAATTACCTCAATTCCTAAGAAGTAGTGAAGAAAACCCATGTCTGAGAGAGAACATATCTCCTAACTTTGTAATGGTAGATAGCACAAACACATAGTTGTTCCCTGTGATAATAAGGCCATCCACATAAACCAACATATAGCATACTGTAGTATTTTCCCTGTATATTAACAAAGAGTAGTCTACCTTTGAGTTGCGGAAACCCAATTGAAGAATGCTGTTTTGAGTGCAGTATACCAGGCTTGTGGTGCTTATTTTAACCCATAGATATCCTTGCAAAGCTTGCACACATGATGTGGCTTGGACGCATCCTTGAAACCTAGAGGTTGTGTCATAAAAAATGTTTCTCTTAAGGCCCCGTTTAGAAACGCATTATTGACATCCATTTGCCGCAATACCCATCCATTCATGACCACAATGGAGAGTACAATTCGTATTGTTGCTGGTTTAACTACAGGACCGAAGGTTTCTGTTTAGTCAATGCACGGTCATTGGTTGTAACCCTTTTCCACAAGTCTGGCTTTGAACTTTTCAATTGAGCCATCAGCCTTTCTCTTAACCCTGAAGATCCACCTGCACCCAACCGGTTGACACTCACCTGGTGGTAAGACAAGATCCCATGTACCGTGATTTATCAAGGCAGTCACCTCCGCAGACATGGCTTCACGCCATTGAGGATGATCCAATTCTTGGATAACACTGGTTGGTTCAATGATGTGCGGAAGAGGATGTTTCAAAGTAATGTTTACCTGTTTCATCTTGAAGATTTGGTTCATGGACCGTGTGGTCATGTTATGAGCACCTTGAGATTGAGATTTTTGAGTGAGCTCTTGAGGTACAGTGATATTGCTGTATACGGAGAGACATCTTTTGTTGTAGGTTCAGGGAGGCTTCAGCTAGAAACTTCTTTGATGTAGTGTTTCCATGAGACGTCTCTGATGTATTGTTGGCAGGAGGCGTTGCTGTGAGGAAGTGCTGGGGACGCTGTATGACCTGGTCTACATGAGGCGTTGCTCTGAAGGAGTAACTACCAGCTGCAGACATTTCTGGTGACGCTGGACAGTAGACATACATTTTTGGAGACGTTGGACAGTAGACAAACATCTACTGTGTTGCTGTGTTATTGGCAGTCAGTTCCTGTATAGACTTGGCATACATTTTCCGTGGTTCTATAGAGTGGGTAGGTTGATGTTCCACTTGATAGTGGTACTGGCTGTTGGCTACAACAGGGTGAGTGACAGGAATTAAAGAAGCAAGGGTAGCGGAGTTACCTGAAGGAGATGCAGCAACAACAAGAACACTCCCTGGAGACTGACGTGCACTGGTGGTTGGTAATGTGGCTGGAGGAACGACGTCAAGGAAGAGTTGTTGAATGTTGGGAGATGACCGAGTAGGAGCACATGTCACAGGGGGACCGTGAATGAAGTGTTGTGGGTGTTTGTCAAATAGCACATGACGAGAGATGAAGATTTTCTTTTCTTGGGGTTCAAAGCATTCGTACCCATTTTGAGTTGGTGAATAGCCAAGGAAGATACATGTTTTGGATTTTGGTTGCATTTTGTTTGAGTTGTATGCTTTTGTGATAGGATAACAGATACACCCAAACTGTTTCAACTTTAGGTAGTTTGGGGATTGACCAAATAGAGCTTCAAACAGAGATTTTTTTTTAAGAATGGGTGTGGGTTGATGATTTATGAGATATGAAGTTGTTTGGAAGGCATATGGCCAAAAGGAGTAATCTAGATTGGCATCATAGAGAAGAGTGAGACCTGTTTCGACTAGAAGACGATGTCGACGCTCAGAAGTACCATTTTGTTGTGGAGTGTGAGGAACACTAGTGGGATGAGTGATTCCATGAAGCAAGAGGAAAGATTTTAAAGAAATAAAATCACCTCCATTGTCTGAATACAGGGTTTTTATGGGTTTCTGAAAGCTATTTTCGACAAGTTTTTTGAATTGCGGAAAGATTGTAGAGACACCAGATTTTGTAGCCATAGGATAGAACCATATATATTTCGTATAATGATCCACAAAAATAAGATAGTAACGGGAGCCATCAATCCCTGTATAACTCGCACGTCCCCAAACATATATATAAACAAGCTCAAGTGGTTCACGACTCTGTAGACTTGACATACGAAAAGGTTGTTGATGTGCTTTATTAACAGAACAAGAATGACAAATTGAAGATAAATGTTTATGAGCGGAAACAGGAAGAGAAAAATTCTTAATGAGATTGTGGACAATTTTAAGAGAAGGTTGTCCCAGTCGCTTGTGTCGTCCTTCAATCGAGGTCATTTCATGTATATTAGCCACCTTTGGTGCCGTCGTCAGTGATTTCGGGAAAGTGTAGATGCCATTGTTACATGCTCCTTTTAGTAAAATCGCCCCCGTGATCTTGTCCTTCACAAAAAAATGGAACTGATGAAATTCAACAAAAACATCATTTTGTTTGGTTAGATGATGCACAAATATTAAATTTTTTGCGGAGTTTGGGAACATAAAGAGTGTCTCTTAGTGTAAAGGTTCGATGTGGCGTTGTTAAAGCTAATGAACCAATATGTGAGACATCAAACCTGAGCCATCACCAAGAATTACTTCATCAGTTCCATCATACTATGAATGTATGGATAGATTTGATAGATCACCAGTGATGTTGTGCGATGCTGCCGAATCGATAAGCCAGTTCTTATCTTTGGCCGCGGCTGTGGTAGCACAGTTGACAGACGCTTGCTGTAAATGAAATTATGAGCATGCTATGGCTGTGTGACCCATCTGGTCACATAGTTGGCACTCTGGTTGGTAACGCCTAGTGGATGATGCTGGCCTACCCTGTCCTGTGTTGTAGCGTCTTCCATCACGCTGCGGTCCTGTTATGTACCCGCATGAGTTGTTGTTTGAGTGCTGCCTGGGTTGATCATTCTGACTGTAGGGTCTCCAAAACCGTCCTTCATGTGTTGCTGATCTTGTGCGTGTGTAGTTAGCAGACATAATCGCACTTTGTGTTGAAATTTCAAGGCGCCTTAGATGGGCTTCATGAACAACTAGTAGGTCATGTAGTTCTTCAAACGTCAGAGATGTTTCTCTGATACGAATCGGCGCTGCGATCTCTCTAAATTCTGGGCCTAGACCTTTTAACACATACAGTGTCAGGTCATCGTCGGGAATAGTGTGATCTATGATGGCTAGTTCATCTACTAAATTTTTTACAACATGTAGGTATTCCATGATACTTCTGTTTGCACGTTGAATTAATGTGAGTTTTCCTTCAACTGCATTGCTCTAGTCCTAGACCGGCTAGCATAGAGGTGGGTAAGCTTTTTCCAGGATGTATGAGAGGTTTTTGCTGTGGCTATCAGGGGTGTTATGGAAGCTGAAGTATGCCAAAATGGCACTGAGGATAAGTTTATCCTATCTGATCCAATGAGTCTTATGAAGCTCATCTTTAGGGGATTTATCTGAAGTTGAGAAGATCATATCCAATGAAAAGTGCTTCAAACTGAGCAGTCCACTGGGGAAAAGTAGTGGGGGTTAATTTCTCATTGATTTGGGTAGTGATATTGAGAGCAATAAGATGCTTATTAGATGTGGAGGGAGGTTGGGTATTGATGGTGAATTTTGGTGTTTGACTTGAGGTGAAGAATTCCATTGTTTTTCGTTGGAGATTCGGAGGCTCTAATACCATATAGAAGCTAAAACACTGCTTTAACTCAAAAGTTTTCCCCACACCACTATTGATATGTATATATGAGTATATATACAAGATATTAGAACATAAGTTAGGAAACAAGATATACATAGTTGCTGAAAAATTATCCTTGTATACTCTGCAAAGAATATGGCATGATATTATTTTCTTCAATGTAGACTAGATATGCTATATACAGTTGCCATGTATTTGCTTAATATACCTTCTTAAACTCACGTTTTCCTTATAATAATACGGGTCAACCGAGTTATTCGTGAGTAACTCGGATATCGGTCTCTGGACGATACGACCTTTGAGTATTCGGCCGAGCCGAGTTATTAACAATTACTCGCCGAGTCCAGTAAGTGGAAAGGATCGGAAACGGTAAGTGGAAAGGATCGGAAATGTTATTATAGGTTTTATGCTACATAATGTTATATCGTGACCCAATTTAGTTAAGGGATGAGAGGCTTCACCGTTCAAGGGCGAACACCACCTACCCTAGTTCTGATTTAGGGAATCCGTTTTAGAGTACAATAAGTATTAAGGGAACTTCTTTTTTAATTTTTTAAAAAATTTACATTGTATTTTCTTAGTAAAACCGAATTGAATTATGAATCCGTTTCGGAGTATAATACTGCATTCAGTTTAGATGGTCTATATGTTTTCACGCAGATTAACGCAACATCCCCACTTGTTCCCACTTGTTGCCTACGACACAGGAACAACATTATTTCAATATCAGAAGAAGGCCACCAGTATTTCATCAGTAGTTATCTTGTTGACCGCAACAACGGCCTCAAGGTTGATATTTGGCTTCAAATTCATCACATGTTAGGTTTCGGAGGTCAGGCCCAATATACGGCGTCAATGGCTTTGTTAACATACCCAAACCTTGAACTACATCTACAGGAGGAGTTACCACGACCCGAACTACGCCATCTAATTCCACCGAATTTATGTTTTTTGTTTTTGATCGCTTAAATTATGTTTCTCTAAGAGATTTTTAATGATGAATTGATTGAATTTACATGAATTAATAAATACATTTACCATTTATAAGTTTTGATAATTTATCTATGATATATTCTTTTGTCAGAACTAGAAAATGGTCATCAAGTATTTTGACCTGCAGCAACATGTTCTAAGGTTCTAGTCACAACACTTGACTAAACAATGAAGAAGGAATGCACATTTGAAATCAATTTTTATTCAAAATTAGTATATGAAACGTTGCACTACACATTTTAACAATTGACAAGTAAAACCATTAAAAAGGAAATTGACAGCTGCAGACAAGAATTTGTAAGTAAAGACTAAATAGACAACCTAAAAACTGAAATTTATTTCGAATATCAAACTAACCTAAAGGAAATAATCATCAGAGTTCTCAGCATTAGCAAACTAAAAAATGTTGCAGGGGATTTTAAAGAGGAAATGAATTTTTGCAGTGTGCTGCGCTGCAAAATTCTAGGTTTCGCACACGCTGCAAGACGGAACTAAAAACTTCTACCTTTTTCCTTCTCCTCATTCCATGTATCAAACATCACTTCAGAGTCAAAATCACGGAGATGACGCATCACATTGGGTTTTCTGCTCTTGAAAAGCTCAACAGCAGAGCTGCTACAACTATTGTCATAATTCACATATAACTTGGAAAGCTTGTTACACCCATTGCACAAAGCTATTAACCCCAGATCACATAACTTTCTGCTCCCAAACAAGTAAAGGAATTCCAAATCTTTGCAATTACTACTGATAGCTTCCCACCCTTCTAGCTCTACATCCTCACAATTTGATAGGATCAGTTTCTTTAATAAAGGGCAACCTTTTGAAATCTTCACAACTGCTTTAGTATTAATACATCCTTCTCCAACATCGTCGAATTCATAGGGTGTTGAGAGACTTAAATATTGAAGCCCACCACCACTTACGATTGCGTTAATCCCCGCTGGTATAAGTCTGCACCCGCTTGCTTCAAGATGGGTTAAGGTCTGTGGACACCCTTGAAAGCCAATACCTGCTATACTGCTGCAGAAGTCTATATAAAGTGTAGCCAGTTCGCGACAGTTTTGTAAGAGAAAATTTATTCCTGAATCGGTAATTGATTGACAACATAAGAGGTTAACCGTCTCTAAGGATGGACAACATTTTGTCAGGACCTCTAAACCTTTATCAGTAATATGGCAACACTTCAAACTGATATATGTCAAACGAGGGACCCAAGAAAATATTATAGACAATTTCGTATCTGAATACCCAGAGCAGTGATCTAATGACAGGTTTTGAATTTTTGATGCAGAGAGTTGTGATTGTAAAATAACAGAATTTTTTATCTTCGGGAGCCACGTTAGAGACATATATTTGAGATTTGGGAACCTACTCAACAACTTACAAACAACTATGGGAACGCTTTCAGGACTAGATTTCTGTAATAGTTGGTCTGAGGCATTGCGGTAACGATACCATAAGGATTCACGATTGTTGTTCTGAATATAAAGCCAATGACGACAAGTTAAACCAAAAGAATTACGGTCATCTCTAGTTTTTAGGCGCTTAAATATAAGATTTAGACAGTCACCGGGGAGGTTTGAGTTACTGGATGAGGTTTTGCGAGTTTTACACGTACCGTCTTCGTCTTCTGACTCATTATTACTTCCTTGTGCTTGTACTGCTTTAGAAATAGAGATCTCACCCATCATCCAAATTCTTATCGACTCTCTCTACCAAAGCAAACAGAGGAAATCCTATGCTTATGTTTCCTGCACACCCAAGTCAGAATGCAATAAGAAAAAAAACAAAGATATGCTTTAACTTGCAACCTCTGATCAAGAAATCTGGGTACATGTTTTTATGTGCATAAGGTGCATAACCTACATACAGACTAGTACTCAATAAAAATTTTACAATAATCGAGATATATTCTGAACTTAAAACAGGATTAGATAGTTATCTACAGTAAAAAACCATGAAAAAATTGATCAACAAAAGTAAATATCTATAGTAAAATTATACCTTTGGAGTCTCAGATAAGAGGAAGGAGTTGAAAGTGTCCTTGTGAGGGGATTCTAAGAAGTGAAAAACACACGTCCAATTCCTTATAGTACGGCCTGTATGGGTTTTACAGTTTTTCTAGGAATCAAAATACCACACAGTAACGGTTTTTTTGTGCTTCGTATTAGTGGATGTTATTTCATGACCCAGTTAAGTTATGGGGTGTGTTTGTGATCTCTTAAAACCCAATACCCATAAAAATCATACTTTTCAACAATAACTTTCTCCACAAGTTTTTATGAAACACCCAAAAATATCTCTTGCACAAATTATAATTGATGTTGACTAGTCTAGGGGGTCTATTGTTTAGTGTAGTATAATGGTAAAATCTATCTCCTTTGGCCTAAAGTATATATATGCCAGAGATAGGAGATCGACCATCATTAAAGAACGGTTGATTACCGCAACTTGGGTGTGCTTAGCAGGGGAATTGAGCACGGGTATACATGGTTGCTGCTGTCTAATGCACCTACACACATCTGCTTGTTCAGCCGTTCCTCGCTGACAGAAACAATTAGGTAAGTGTGAGTTTTTAGTCGACATTCCCAGCCACTCTGAGGAAGACAGACAGATTTGGGGGACGTTGAAATTTTTTTAACGTAAATGTGCACACAAAGACTTAGACTTCGAGGATGAGGTTGACTTAAAATCAAACTAATTAATAAAATTAATTGGCAATAAAAGTCAACAAAAGGTCAACAAAATTACTGGAAGAGTAGTGGGAAACGAAGTGGGAAGTGAAGATGTTGTAAATCTCATAAGTAATATCAGTGTCTTGTAAATTAATGGCAAAGTTAGTAATATGGAAAATGCATACATCTCCAAACGTATAAGGTTGTTAGCTGGTGTTGACTATTGCAATAACCAGGAAGACTGATTATTAAAAAAAACATCAACTTGATGTCTTGGTCCATATGCATGTACCTAACCGTGGTGGCCATGCAAGTAACCTTCGTCTCCACCACGATGTCAAAAGACCAGGAGTGAAGCCTAAAATATCTAATGTGGGAAAAAAAAAAATTATTAGGGTATTCAGGAAGTCGGTCGAGTAAGGTAGGCAATATTTATCCTCGCTGAAAGATACATTTATATAAATTTAAAATCAGTTTTTATAAATATTAAACCGTTAAAAAAATAAAACTATCGACCATGACGATCTCAACCTATCCAAATAATGGTATATATGAGTCGTTATGGTAGAGATCTATAAACCCTGACGATCATTACGCAAATCATAGAATACTTTAGAGTCGTTATGGTCGATACATTTTAACTATGACGACCCTAGGTAAAAGAGGTAGACACACAACAACATAATAAACATTGTATTCACTAAACATTCTTCAAATACAAAGAGAGACAAGTTTAAGTTCAAGAGACAATCTTCTGAAAGCTTCAACATACGATGTTTAGAATATACAAATCCTCCTAAGGATGTACGACTAATCCTCAAATCCACCTTTGTTGGAGAATCATCACAAGTCTTCCAAATGGTCATGCCATACTTATATTGGTTTGTCCACTCCTTAAAGAACTCTCCCCAACAATACTTATAGGTCACATAAGTATGTATGTATGGAAAAAAATTATACCTACTAAAGTTTCTTTCATGGTGTGGGAAGCTGCTATTAATAGTCTCCCCACAGTAGAAAATTTGAAAAGAAGGGGAGTGGAAATTAAGAATGGTATATGTAGGCTCTACAATAACATCGATGATGAGTTGGCAGACCATCTTTTTATTAGTTGCAAGGTTACAACTAATTTATGGAAGTATTTTTTAGGTTTGCTTGATTCAACATGGTCTCCTCCCAATACAGTAGTACATGTTCTGAGAGATTGGAAGCTTAAATTCAGTTTGAAACCATCAATCTTCATCAAGTATTGTCTATCCTTTGCAATATCGTATGTTCTTTGGACCGAAAGGAACAATTGAACATTTAGGGGAGAATCCACCACTTAGAGAAATTATTTATTAACATTAAAGCAATTCTTTATACTTGGGCTTCAATGTATAAAGAGCTTAAAATCTTTTCTTTTGGTGATTTTGTGTGTAGATGGGAAAAATTTAAAGACAACATGGAATCTCATCGATTAAATCTTGTAACATTTGTTGTTTTTGTATTTCTTATGCTTTCTCATCACTCTTGGAATGAATTCTACCATTTCGAAAACCTTCCGCGCAACCACGTCGAAGAGTGACCTTTAAAATTTGACTTGTTATGTATTATTATACTACATTGTCAAATTAAATTTATAGGGGTAGGACCAAAAACAATCGATTTAATCTTAGTACATAGTTGATTATATTGTACATATATTATTCGCGGGGAAGGAAGTTGTTAGTAGGTGCGGAATATGACCAAGACTTCAATCAAAATTCTTCCTAAAAGTCTATCAATATCGATCTCTTATTAAATTTTCCTATATAAAGCCTATCCTTTCCATTGAGATTGATCATCAAGAGACAACCTTTTCTTTTACTAAACCAGTAGACACAGCCTAATGTCACAAGAGTGCACCAAATGGCTCAATAAATGGCTAAATACATGGCTAACTCACCCATGTGCACCACCCCGGCTAGCCCTTTGGTTAAATGACTATCCTTCCTTTCTAGAATCTTATTCAATTTTCCTTTTCTTAGAATATTCTAAAATGGTGTATATATATGTGGATATGTATAGAATAATCTAGAAGTAGATCTTAGCCATACATTTGTAAAGATCTAGATCATTCTCTAGAACATTCTTGACATCCCCAACTAGTATAAATAGGGATGCCACCTTCATTTGTAAAGCATCCAAGTTTAGAGACCAATACATACTTAGTACTCTCATTCAAACATTCATCCTTGTTCTTGAGTGTTCTTGAGTGTTCTTAAGTTGTTCTTGAGCTTTTTGTGAGTTTGATCTTGAGTAGTCACTTGAAGTTGTGTTAAACTTCTGAGGGAAGGCTTACTTATCTAGTAAAGGAATTCTAGACAAGTGCCGCATATAGGAAAGTCGAGGCGAAGGACTGACCCCGTGACAACTGGTATCAGAGCTAAGTTCACACTACTCTCAGTAAGATCTCTCACTATGTCTTCAGACGCTTAAAATATTGTTATTGCTAACGATGTTGAGAAGGATCAGAAGGAAAAGAAACAACGGGATAGGTCTGTGGACCCCCGTATAGATGCTCGTGTTGGATCATTGGAAGAAAGGGTGTCTTCCAATACGGAGATGGTAGAAAAGTTGAACATGGAATTTGGGGAAGCCATGGATCAACAAAGTGCTACCATAGATGATTTGGAGAAATCGATGGAGGTCTCTTTTGAGACGTATCGGAAAGAGATGGGTGCACACGTGAGGATGCTGCAAACTCAAATTGATGAGTTAAAGATCCTAATCCGAGAAATCGTGGACCATCCAGAGTGAGGCTGCCGGAACCAAAGGAATACGCTGGTACAAGGGATGCTAAAGAGCTGGAAAATTTCCTATGGAACATGGAGAGGTACTTCAGGGCCACGAGCCTTGATGATGAGCAACAAAAGGTCGACACTGGACAAGCAGGTTCAAGTATAGAGTCAAACAGACGTGTCTCGAGAGCAGGCCGAGTTTACAAGGAATATCTTGTTCGATGGAAGGATCAACCAGACAGTGAAGCCAGTTGGGAACATGAAGACTTACTTTTGTAACACAATGATCTCATCGACAAGTACAACGCAACGAGGACGTCTGCGAATTCAGATGGGGGAGAATGTCACAAGGGTGTAGTAAATGGCTCAACACATGGCTAACTCACCCTTGTCCACCACCCTGACTAGCCCTTTGGCTAAATGGCTAGCCTTCCTTTTTAGAATCTTCTTCTATTTTTCCTTTTCTTAGAATATACTAGAATGGTGTAGATATATGTGGATATGTATGAAATAATATAGAGTAGATCTTAGCCATACATTTGTAAAGATCTAGATCATTCTCTAGAACATTCTTGGCATCCCCAACTAGTATAAATAGGGATGCCACCTTCATTTGTAAAGCATCCAAGTTTAGAGAGCAATACATACTTACTACTCTAATTCAAACATTCATCTTTATTCTTGAGTGTTCTTGAGTGTTCTTAAGTTGTTCTTGAGTTTTTTGTGAGTTTGATCTTGTGTAGTCACTTAAAGTTGTGTTAAACTTCTTAGAAAAGACTTATTTATCTAGTAAAGGAATTCTAGACAAATACCGCACGGAAAAAATTCAAGACGAAGGATTGACCCATAGCACTAAGCAGCTAAGCTTGAATACGAAGGTACCTTTCTTAATTAATTTGTTATTTCACTCTCTCAAATTTGTCCTGATCCTCTATGTAAATGGTTGAGAGTAAATATGCATAGCTAAATCTTCTGAGACTAATTTTCTTTTTATGTATATGTGTGATGATTTTGTAGCAAAAGATTCTTATCGAGGTACAGATGAACTGCTCCAAGTGCAGGTCCAAAGCTCTTAAAATCATTGCTGTGGCAGATGGTATGTTAATGAATCGTATATGCCGCAATCTATCTGTTAATTGAAATACTCAGCAATAACTAATGATCAATGGCAAGATTCCCAGCATGGGCTGCTTGTAGTTAGGTTGAGAAATCCCTTACGCCAAAGAAAAATAATCTAGCTAACACTACCAACTCCTTATTATGCCCGTAGGGCCATACCGATCTTCTCGACAGATTTGTACACTTCTCATACACCTTACATCGATCCTTTTACCGGTGATCAATCTCTTCAATGATCATATCCACATCCATCACCCACTTACCAGTGTCAGCGACAACTTCAATGGTGATACTATTGGTAGCAGTAGAAAATTTAATAGGACGTTATAAATAGTATTCCTTCCGTTTTATAAAAAGTGATATTTTTACCTTTTCAGTTTTATATATTTTTAGGTAATTACTATCCTTTGTGTGGGACATAATTAGTATAATTTTATGCAGCTATCTCGTAATACCATCCTTGTTATGAATCAGCTTGCATTTTTTTAATGGTTGGATTTTCCTGGTAGAATTAAATAATAATGCATACTTTTATCGAGTTTGTGGGATTAGAAGGTCCAGAAAAAGATAAGGTGGTAGTGATTGGGCACAATGTTGACTCAGCTGGCTTGACAAGTTGTTTGAGGAAGAAAGTCGGGCATGCAAATATAATCAAAATCGAAGAGGTGAAACCCGAAAATAAGAAACCCGAAGAGAAGAAACCAGATGACAACAAGAAACTTGATGGTGAAAAAAAACCTTGCATGATCCAATATCCATACTTTGACAAGTTTATCATATACGAGGATGATTATCCAAACAATAGAAACTGTTGTCAAATGTGATTTCAGTCTCAGATGTTCAATTCTGAGCTTTAAAATCAGTTATGGAATGTGTATCACTTTCGCTGTTTGGTAGAAATGGATAAAGCTACTGATGGAAATTGCACAACCTCATCTCTGGCAGAAACCATCCTCCGGTTATAGTCATATGATCCGACAACACCAGTTCTTATTATTCAGGTAATTCAGAATTGGTTGATTGGGGCAAACCTTTATTGTGCACATGTATTTTAAATGTAAGGTTGGAGAACAAATCAATTTAAGTTCCAACTATCTCTACTGCAATTTGAAAGCGTTATCATTCAAATACTATACCCAAAAATTTAATTTCCAACTAATAAAAGATCAAAAGTAGACATCACATGAAGATAATTGGGGGTACTATACCCAGAAAGTGCAGAACATGGATCATTCCCATGTGAAAAATAAAAGCCTTAAAGACCACCCCTCAAGGCGAGCACCAAATGAAGAACAGAACCTCCCTCGATGTTGTAGTCTTTGGCAGTTTTGTCATCAGCAAGTTGTTTTCCAGCGTAGATGAGCCTCTGCTGCACTGGAGGGATGCCTTCCTTCTCCTCAACACGTTCCTTGATTCTATCAATGCTGTCAGTTGGTTCAATATCAATTTCAATTTCTTTACCAGTAAGTGTCTTAACCTTGATCATAGTCCCTCCCCTAAGCCTCAACACCAAGTGAAGGGTCGATTCCTTTTGGATGTTGTAATCAGCAAGGGTACGTCCATCTTCCAATTGCTTACCAGCAAAAATCAACCTTTGCTGGTCTGGAGGAATCCCCTCCTTGTCTTGAATCTTAGCTTTCACATTATCGATCGTGTCTGAACTTTCCACCTCCAAGGTGATGGTCTTTCCTGTCAAGGTTTTGACAAAAATCTGCATACCTCCTCTCAGCCGAAGAACCAAGTGCAGGGTGGATTCCTTTTGGATATTGTAATCAGCTAACGTTCGGCCATCTTCAAGCTGTTTACCAGCAAAAATCAACCTCTGTTGGTCTGGAGGAATTCCTTCCTTGTCTTGAATTTTTGCCTTAACATTATCAATGGTGTCAGAACTCTCTACCTCAAGGGTGATAGTTTTGCCAGTAAGGGTCTTGACAAAGATCTGCATCCCTCCCCTCAAACGAAGAACCAGATGAAGGGTTGATTCCTTTTGAATGTTATAATCAGCCAAAGTCCTGCCATCTTCAAGTTGCTTGCCAGCAAAGATCAAACGTTGCTGGTCTGGAGGGATTCCTTCCTTGTCTTGGATCTTTGCCTTCACATTGTCGATGGTGTCAGAGCTCTCAACCTCAAGTGTGATAGTTTTCCCTGTTAAGGTTTTTACAAAAATCTGCATTCCACCTCTAAGCCGAAGAACCAAGTGCAAGGTGGATTCTTTTTGAATGTTGTAATCAGCCAAAGTCCTGCCATCTTCAAGTTGTTTGCCAGCGAAGATCAAACGCTGTTGGTCCGGAGGAATTCCCTCTTTGTCTTGGATTTTTGCTTTCACATTATCAATGGTATCAGAGCTTTCAACCTCGAGAATGATTGTCTTACCAGTTAAGGTTTTAACAAAAATCTGCATACCACCACGAAGACGTAGGACAAGATGAAGTGTGGATTCCTTTTGGATGTTGTAGTCAGCAAGGGTTCTTCCGTCCTCAAGCTGCTTACCAGCAAAGATCAGTCTCTGCTGATCTGGAGGAATCCCCTCCTTGTCTTGAATTTTGGCTTTAACATTATCGATTGTATCGGAACTCTCAACCTCGAGAGTGATGGTCTTCCCTGTCAAAGTTTTCACGAATATTTGCATCTGCAATACAAAGTAACTATTTATCAGAATCTTTCTACAAATATCAATTGTATTTACACCATTATGCTAAAAGCATGATCTCAGAAAAAACAAAACAAAACAAAAAACAAATAGTATGCTATAAAACCAAAACCTAAATCACCCACTAGCCATAATAACAAAGAAACTTATAACACAGAACATCAAAACCTAAGATAAGATTCTTTCTAACAAAAGCTTAACATGAGCAGTTATAATTTCAAGAGATAAAACAAATCGCAAACAGCGGAAACAAAATTGGTATGAACAAATATAATAAACAGACTAATTCATCTGAAATCCAAAATTTTACAAGCAAATCAAACTAGACCTAACCAACAACATACTCATCGATATCAGAATTCGGAAACAAGAATAAAGATCAATTCAATCGCATTCACATCAGTATTTCGAATAAAACCTTGAATCACTAATGAAAACAGTACCTCAAAACCACAATTAGATAGCAAAACACCAACAAAATCAAGAGAAATAGCAAATCTAAAAAAGGGGAAACAAAATTGAGCTTGAACCCCTTTCAATATGAACTCAAAAATCTATCACATCAAAATTAAATCAAAGAAACAATATCATCAGAATCTACAATCAAAAACTAATCTAACAATATGTTCATACAATTAAGGCAAGATAAATTGAAAATTATAGACATCATATGTATACAACTGAAATCCTAGATTTAGCAATCGAAAAATATATAGTATAGAGAATTGAGATGAAACCCTAAAATCTTACCTTGTTAGGGAAATCAGGCAGGAAATCGAGAGATTTTGTTAAGAATCCTAAAGTGAAAATTCTGAATAGGTTTTTGATTGTAGAGAGTGGAGTTGGTGAGGTTGGTATTTATAGGAGGAGATTGTAACGCCAATCCTGATAAAGGAAGGAATACTTTTATGGCTCTTATTTAGGAACCGACTTGGACACGGTATTACCATCCGTTTTGGACATGGTGTTTGTTAAGGGGTAACCCTTATGTCAACCGACTTAGGACTAGGGTTGTACATCGGGTCGGATGGGTCATGTTTGACCCCATTCACACTCGACCCGCCAGTTAGTAGGTGACTGAAATATTCACCACATCCAATCCGTTATAGGATGCGTCAGATCGAGTCTGACCTACTATTTCGACAAAACGGGTACTGGTGAGTGCAAATCACCCGCCCAGATTTAATTAAGTTTCTATTAATTTTTCAGGAGTTATATCAACCACGACAAGCAACAACAATAATACTAACAGCTTGATTAACAATACTGATACATTCAAATACATTATTAACACATTCATCTTGATCAGCAGTAGTAATACCTAAAACATAAATCTCATTAACAAGAGGATAAACAACACGATATTTACTTTCAACACCAACAATTGCTTATCCACTTGATGCAGCTAATGGATCATCACCTAATGCGCAGCCCTATTTTTAACTCTTCCAAGAATATTAAACAAAAGCATAAAACCAACAACAAGAAAAGAAAATAGCAGAATTTGAAACTTCAAACTAGATTTTCACTATTCTTTTCCTGCGATTCAATTCACAGTAAATACATAGATATATATGTTGCGATCATTGCCAGAATCATCTGCAACTGTTGACTGGATAAAACCAAACCCTGGTAAATAACTTCAATACAAACAAATCAAAAAGAATCACAAACTCTGTTAAATAACTTCAATACAAACTAGATTGGTCATTTTTAATGAATAAAAATTCTTCTTGTCTTACTTATTTATGTTCTACCGTATTCAAATCATTCTACAACACATTATCGGCATAACTCTATTAAATATACAATATGTTTATCGTTCGAGATTGTTGGTGGATTACTTCTCGAATACATTGGTGTGGTTCTTAAACTATTATTTTTTAGTATGTATGCGTAATCATATGTTCCCCTTTGATATGCAAATTTCATATTCATAGTATAATATGATTCCACAGTTACATATGATTATTAAACATAGACATCTCAATGTTAAATTTCTACGAAATTTGATTATGTTATACCCAATTAATTCTTATAAACCTATCTCATAATAAATTTAAGAAGAGATAGTCTCTGCAACTTGGGTTTTTTTATGAGTTAATTAGGTCTTTTTTCAAATTTTTTGCTCCCGCTTCATCATCAACTTCATCTGATCTCATCAGTTTTTTATTCTGAGTAGTCAGAATCCATTCTTCTTTTAGCCTCTATCCCTGTACTTCATTTTCTTAAATTTCAGTTGTTTTATATTTGATTTGATCTTAGCAATGTCTAGCTAATCCTCTGTATTTTGCAGGGTACTCTTTATTAATTATGAGGAGCAACCAGTTTTGGTCTTTAGCTTACAGTATGATGATTTTCTTTTTGACAGTATTATCACATCAAGTAGTTTTTCTACCCATCTTTTCCATGATGGATTCAGAAAGTATGATGATCAGAGTTTTGATAATATCAAAGACAATAGGTTTAAAAACCAGTTCCAACTCAGCGATTCACACAATAACCATATTTTTCAAATTCACTACTTTCCCTCTTCTCAGATGAGTTGTTCCCGTACTATTATGCCAGAAATTACTCAGTTGACCAAAATAGACTTTAAACCCAAATACACTTTCTCCCGATACTCCATTATTTTCTCATTCAATTTTAGGCAATCAAATATATCTTCAATAATAACTTGAATCAATAAAACCTTAAATTCTAGAAAAAAAATTATGTGTTATTCTTCTTTTAATTTGCATATTATGGTAGTCACAAGCTTGATCGTGTGTTAGTGTTTAGTTGGCTTTGTCCGAGTCTGTAGGAGAACAAGTCCATAGAGTTAGTCGTGTCCATTACCATTTCAGTTTCAGTTTCAGTTTTTATAGGTGCCATTAGTTGCGCACGATTACATGTTTAGTTCATGCTTCCTGTTGTTTATTTTCAGTTGATGTAAGACTTATATATAGTCGACCATTCTCATCAACAATAAAGGGGCTCTTCCCTGCCAATTGCGTGATATACTTTGAGTTTCAACTATCAGAGCCACTTAACCTGTGTGTGTGTGTGAGTGCATTGTGAGTGGTGTGAGTAGAGAGATCAGAAACATTGTGAGTAGTGTGAGTGCTGTGGTGTGAGCTAGAGTGATCAGAAATTGTGAGTGGTGTGAGTTGAGAGATCTGAAACATTGTGAGTAGTGTGAGTGTTGTGGTGTGAGCTAGAGTGATCTAAACATTGTGAGGGGTGTGAGTGCAAGTGTTGTGAGTGCAGAGAGAAAATGGCAGAAAAGTTTTTAAAAGCATCCATTCCATCTTTTGATGGTCACTATGATTGGTGGGCAATGACAATGGAAAACTTTCTGAGAAGCAAAGAGTTGTGGAGTGTTGTGGAGGAGGGGATCCCTGCACCTGCTATAGGGGTATCTCTTGCTAGTGAGGCGCAAAGAAAGACAGTGGAGGAAGCAAAGCTCAAGGATCTGAAGGCAAAAAACCATTTGTTTCAGGCAATTGGGAGAGAAATTCTTGAGACAATTCTTGATAAGGAGACATCAAAGGCAATTTGGTGCTCCATGAACAGAAATTTCAAGGGACATCAAAGGTGAAGAGAGCACAACTTCAAGCCTTAAGACGAGAGTTTGAGCTGCTCACCATGAAGGAAGGAGAAAAAATATGGCTTTTGGGGACGTACGCTAGCAGTGGTGAACAAGATGAAGGCAAATGATGAGAAGATGGAGCAAAGCATAGTGGTGAGTAAAGTGCTCAGATCATTAACTCCAAAGTACAATTATGTTGTTTGCTCTATAGAAGAGGCAAATGATCTGAGCACATTGAGCATTGATGAATTACATGGAAGTTTACTCATCCATGAACAAAGAATGCGGGAGCAACAAGAGGAGGAGCATGTTTTAAAGGTGGCTCAAGAAGATAGATTTGGCAGATTTGGCAGAGGGAGGGGTCAAAGTATGATCCGAAGAGGACGAGGTAGAGGTAGAGGAAAACAAGCGTTCAATAGGGACATTATCGAATGCTTCAAGTGTCATAAGTTGGGACACTTTCAGGATGAATGTCCCGATTGAGAAAAGAAGGCATATTATGCGGAACTAGAAGAAGGGGAGGACCTTTTGCTGATGTCCTACACAGAACTTCATCAAGCAAAGGAGGAAGAAGAAGAAATATGGTACCTAGACTCAGGCTGCAGCAATCATATGACCGGGAACAAAGAATGGTTTTCAAGCTTGGAGGAAGGCTTTTACCGCTCAGTAAAGCTTGGGAATGACACGAAGATGGCAGTGGTAGCAAAAGGAAATGTCAGGTTACAATTGAATGGTGTGACTCAGGTAATATCTGATGTTTACTACATTCCTGAACTTAAGAATAATTTATTGAGCATAGGACAACTTCAAGAGAAAGGGTTGTCTATCTTAATTCAGGATGGAACTTGTAAAGTGTTTCATTCCAAGAGAGAAATTATCATGCAGACTACCATGAGTAGAAATAAGATGTTTTGCTTATCGTCCTCTCTAGTGTCAGGTGCTTCATTGTGCCTTCAAGCTGAAACTGCATCAGAAAAGGAAGCTTACATGTGGCATTGTCGCTTTGGACACTTGAACTACAAAGGACTGAGAACTCTCTCATACAAGAAGATGGTGATTGGTTTACCTGCACTAAAGTCCCCCGAGAACGTATGCACTGTGTGTCTTACTTGCAAGCAACAAAGGATGCACATGTCTAAGAAGAATAACTGGAGAGCATCGAGACAACTTCAGCTTGTCCACTCTGATATATGTGGCCCTATCAAACCTGCATCAAACAATGGAAAAAGGTACATCTTAAGTTTCATTGATGACTTTACTCGCAAAACTTGGGTATACTTCTTACATGAAAAATCAGAAGCTTTTGTTACATTCAAATATTTCAAAGCTTTGGTTGAGAAGGAGATAGGTGCACCCATAGCTTGTTTGAGGACTGATAGAGGAGGTGAGTTCTGCTTAAATGAATTTAAGGAATTCTGTAAGACACATGGCATAAGCAGGCAACTAACAGCAGCATTTACACCCCAACAAAATGGAGTTGCTGATAGGAAGAACAAGACAATCATGAATGTTGCACGTTCCTTGCTAAATGAGAAGAAAGTTCCAAAGGTTTTTTGGGCTGAAGCTGTTAGATGGTGCTGCACATCCAGAATCGGTGTCCAACAGCTGCAATTGAAGACAAGACACCAGAGGAAGCATGGAGTGGTGAAAAACCAGTGGTGGAGTATTTTCGTGTCTTTGGCTGCCTAGCTCACGTACATGTACCAGATCAAAGAAGAAGTAAGCTGGATGATAAGAGCCGAAGGAGTGTTTTCTTGGGAGTAAGTGATGAGTCAAAGGCGTGGAGACTATATGATCCAGTATCAAAGAAGATCATTGTCAGCAAAGATATTGTTTTTGAAGAAGACAAGAGCTGGGATTGGGGAAGATCGGAGGAAGAAATTAAGCAAGATGCATTGGAGTGTGAAGATGGAGATATGAGTGATGAAGAAGACACTCAGAATGAAGGAGAAGATAATGTGTCAGTTCCAAGTAGCAGTGCAGCTATTCAGGAGGAGCTACCTCAGGAAGAGCCAAACCCCGACACACACGAAGTCACAATTGAAGGAAGAAGAGCACGAGAGAGGAGAGCACCAAGCTGGATGGTGGATTATGAAATGGGAAGGAACATGAATGCAATGATGGTGACTGAGGATGATCCAATTTCTTTTGAAGAGGCATTCCAAAGCAAGAAGTGGAGGAAAGCAATGTCAGATGAAATCGATTTCATTGAGAAGAATCAAACTTGGGAACTCACTGAACTTCCTAAAAGTGTTAAACCCATAGGAGTTAAGTGGATTTTCAAAACTAAACTCAATAAATATGGAGATGTTGAGAAGATTAAGGCACGACTGGTGGGAAAAGGATATGCGCAGCGTCATGGAATTGATTATACAGAAGTGTTTGCTCCGGTAGCAAGATTTGATACCATTCGTATGATACTTGCTTTGGCCGCTCAATCTAGCTGGAATGTATTTCAGCTTGATGTGAAGAGTGTGTTTCTTCATGGAGAACTTAATGAAGAGGTGTTTGTGGAGCAACCCCTGGGATTTACAAAGAAAGGAGAAGAAGAGAAGGTGTATAGGCTGAAGAAGGCGTTATATGGTCTCAAGCAGGCACCACGAGCTTGGTATAGCAAGATTGAGGCCTATTTCACACGTGAAGGGTTCGAGAAATATCCCAGTGAACACACTTTGTTTGCAAAGACGAAAGAAGGGAGTATCCTATTGGTGAGTCTCCATGTTGATGATCTAATATTTACTGGAAATGATGAAGGCTTGCTAGAAGAATTCAAGACCTCAATGATGCAAGAGTTTGATATGTCATACTTGGGCAAGATGACATATTTTCTCGGAGTAGAAGTTAACCAAGGTGTGGACAGCATCTCCATATGTCAGAAAAAATATGCACGAGATGTCCTATCCAGATTCAACATGGAAGAGGTTAATGATGTGAAGAATCCAATCGTGCCAGGGACAAAGCTGCTCAAGGATGATGAAGGAGATAAAATTGATGAAACTCTATACAAGCAGGTAGTTGGTAGTCTCATGTTCTTAACTGTGACTAGACCTGACTTAATGTTTAGTGTGAGTTTAATAAGCAGGTTCATGTCTCAGCCTACCATGTCTCATTGGCTTGCGGCTAAGAGAATATTGAAATATCTGAAAGGCACACTTAATTTGGGAATTCTTTACAAGAAGCAAGAGAAGGGTTTGCAGTTCTTAGCTTTCACTGATAGTGACTATGCTGGTGACTTGAATGATCGACGAAGCACATCTGGTTTTTTGTTTATGTTGGGATGTGGAGCTATTTCATGGTCCTCAAAGAAGCAATCTGTGGTTGCACTCTCCACCACATAAGCAGAATATATGGCAGCTGCAATGTGTGCGTGCCAAAATGTTTGGCTCAGAAGGGTATTGAAGACCTTAGGATTTGAAGACAAATCATACACCCTGATCATGTGCGACAACAGCTCCACTATACAACTGTCCAAGAATCCTGTATTTCATGGGAGAAGTAAGCACATTGATGTCAAGTTTCACTTCCTGAGAGACTTAGTGAATGATGGAGCTGTGGAGCTGAGTTATTGCAACTCACAGGAACAAATTGCAGATATCATGACAAAGCCATTGAAGCTGGAACAATTTGAAAGACTTCGTGAGATGCTTGGAGTTACTGAAGTAAGCTAAAAGGTAGACATTTTAGCTTAAGGGAGGGATTGTTAGTCACAAGCTTGATCGTGTGTTAGTGTTTAGTTGGCTTTTTCCGAGTCTGTAGGAGAACAAGTCCATAGAGTTAGTCGTGTCCATTACCATTTCAGTTTCAGTTTTTATAGGTGCCATTAGTTGCGCACGATTACATGTTTAGTTCATGCTTCCTGTTGTTTACTTTCAGTTGATGTAAGACATATATATAGTCGACCATTCTCATCAACAATAAAGGGGCTCTTCCCTGCCAATTGCTTGATATACTTTGAGTTTCAACATATTAAACTCGTTTTCTCCACTAGATATATCAATATCATAGAATCCAGTTCTGGTACCAGCATCAACATGATAACCAACAAGCTAGTTTTAACTAAAATTTCAGGATAATCACCTGGTCAGATTAAGAAGGCTCTTGGTTCTTCAAGAGCACTAAGTTCAGCTGCAGATGAATGGTCAATTTTCCTTATTAGAAAAATATGCTCAAATGATATTGTGGAGACTACTACAGTAAAGGATGAGATCAACTTACTTTACAGAAAGAAGGAAATCAAGGTCATGGGCAAAAATCTTTTTGTGTTCACGCTTAGTTCTACTGAAGAATGTGAACACATCCTCAAAAAATCTCCTTGGAATATAAACAAGTGTTTGTTGAGTTTGAAGAAATATACTACAAAAATTGCCTTACAAGATTGGAAATTTAATGAGCAAGAATGGATAGTTAAATTTAAGAATCTTCTTCTTGAGCATCAATCTACTTCAATAATTGATGAAGCAAATGAAGTCCTTGTTATTAAGGTGAGTATAGAACCGGAAAATTACAGGCCCAAGTGGGGGAACATGATTACAGCTAGAGTCAAAATGGACCTAAGTCAGCCTCTCAAGAGAGGTGAATGGTGGAATAAAGATGCAGGAGAAGTTGTTTGAGTTAGATACCACTGGGAAAAGCAGCCACACAGTTTGTGCAATAAGTGATACGTGGATCATAATGATGAAATCTGTAAGGTTATTGCTGAAGATCTTAGTCGAGAGGTTATGTCAAATGAGCAATATGAACAATATTGTATGGATCGACAATCAGAAGAAGGGAATGGCATTATAATTTGTGATGAAAATAATTCTCAAAATATGACTCATATGCAAACAGAGGATACTAATATCAGTGATAGCACAAGGCAAAACAAAAGATCCAGAAATCATGAACCAATCAATATTCCAACTGCCCTCACCTTTCACAACCTATTAATAGCAACCACGATATGAACAATATTCCAATGTCTCTAAAGAGCTCTCTCCAAATAATAAAGTTTATCCTGCATCTCAGGTAAATTTTCAAATTACCCTAAACTCAAAATTGTTTATTCTCGGAAATTCTGTTTTTTTTTTTGTTTTTTTTATTGTCTCTCAAAAACTTATTCCTATAGTGTTCCTAGGTTGAAAATTCTTTTTTGGAATGTCCAAGGTTTTAAATCTCAGATCACTAGAGGATCACTTATAGGACCTCATAAGAACTCAAAGTCATGATGTTGTTTTCTTATGTGAAACAAAACTTGTTTGTCATAAATTAAATCCTCTTTTATCTAAGTACCAATTTCCTAATCATGCTGTTTTAGAAGATCTAGGATTTGTTGGTAAAAATTAAACGGGTCCAGCAACAATATGGGAACAGGAGAAAGAAGATCTAGGATTGATATGGATCTAGGTAATGGTGACTGGTATATGTTTTTTCATAGCAAGCTCTTTTATTTAAATGAACTTGGCAGTGATCATAGTCCCATTTTATTCACATCCAATCGTTGAGAAGATTCTCTTCAGGTCCCTAGTGGCCAATGGATTCACTCTAGAGAAGATTTGGCAAACTATCTCACTTCTCATTTCAAAGATATAAGTACTTCTACCATCACTGTGTTAGATGAAAGCTTTTATACCATCATTCCTTCAGTTATGTCCACTGAAGATAATATTTTTAGCAATTTTTCATTAACTAGTTTATTTAATTATTAATTAGTCAAAGGAAAAATAAATAAATAAAGTGATCCATTTAGTGGGAAGTTGCAATTGATCAAGGCAACTCCCCATGACTCTCTCCACTTTAGAAAACCACCCCACTTCATCCTATCATGCCAACTACTCTATGATGGCTAGAGTTAGTATATGGAAATGATATCAAAAATAAGGATTAAGGTCACCAAATTCACTCTCATATGAAAATACACCATCTAAGTTGAGGAGGAGGGTTGGAACCAAAGTTCTAATCAAGTGATCATATAGAGCATACTCAAGGATTAAGCTTTCAAATAGCAATGGCTTGAGGTATTTATCAATCTCTTCTTTTGCTTCCTCTTTAATTTGTATGTTCATGCTATGACTAGAACATGCATTTAGTCTAACATTTGGTATCAGAGCCTGTAATCACCTCTGCCTTGCTTGTTATGGAATTATTTTTTTGATGAGTTTTAATTCCAATAAGCTTTCATAAAATTGATTTGTCTGTTAATATTTTTTCAACCGTTGGTTAGGGCCGTGATTATGTCTTAGTCGAGTATTTCATATGTCTTCTCTTAAATTTTCAAGACAATCGGACACTGTTAAGGCTCCGAATAGATTGATTTTCGGAACTGTATTTGTGGAAAATTCAGATACCATGTGGTACCGAGGAGCTCTTGTAAAAAATTATCCAACCGTTAGATGTTTCTCATAATTTAACCACGTATGATACCTGTCATTATAATTGTCCTGTAAAAAATTCAGGAAGATCGGACTCCGTTTAGTACCCCATAACCCTGCTAGATCAAACTGTGTCAGTAGAGAATTATGTTGAAATAAGGTTTATTGAATACCTTATTCTGGAAATTCCAGCTGTTAGAACCTGCTGAAAATTTAATATGTTGTAGTGTAGGTTCTTATAAGTTTTCAGGTTGAATTTCATAAAAATCAGGTAAGTGTAACGTCACTCTTTACCTTTAAATGTTAGTTTCAGTTTTGTGCTGAGATTATGTCTTTGATCAAGTAGACGACAATATTTACGGTTAAATTGCCAGTTTACATTAATTAGTACATACAGAGACTTGGTAAACATAAACGAGACATTGTGTGCATTTCTGAAAGGTTATGTTTGGGTGACATTAGAGAATATAGTTTTGCAGAATATATTTAATTTAAAAA
>JAJJMC010019015.1:650452-693772 GCA_023531435.1 Papaver californicum
CTTTGAACACTTTTTGAGCCAATTTTTCCACAAATCTTTATTCTTCTTATGTACCTACAAAAGCAATAAAACACGTAATAGACACAAAATCGAATACTAACTCACTAGAAATTAAGGTGCAAATTAGACACTAAAATGTGTCTATCAGTGTTCAAGAGGAGGGGAGATTGAGGATGAAAAAGGGAGAAAAGGTGAACCTTACTATTGCTTCTTCTTCAAAGAAGAAAAGGGATCACATTAAGGAAAAAGGAAAGCTTTCAGCTAACCAAGCATAAAGAAGGAGTCTTCGTGTTTCTTTTGTAAAAAAGAAGGGACACATGAAGAAGGACTTCATTAAGTTTAAGACTTGGCTTAATAACAAAGATAATTCTCTAGCGTTTGTTTATGAATTTAATATGGTTAATATTAATCATAATACATGGTGGATTGACTGTGGTACTACAATCCATGTTTCGAATACCTTGCAGGGTTTGACAAACATAAGGAAACTAACAAGAAGTGAACATTACATCTATTCAGGCCGTCAGATGAGTTCACATGTGGAAGTTGTTGGGACATGCAGTTTAATTTTAAGTAGTGATTTTATTTTGCATTTAGAAAAGACATTTTATGCACCAAGTTTCACTAGAAACTTGATTTCAGTTTCAAGACTTGTACCTTTAGGTATTTCCTTTAATTTTTCAGATTCTGGTTTCAGTATTCTCAGAAATTCTGAAGTTATTGGTTATGGTATTTTGTCTATCGTCTTTATTTGAAAAAAATGATATCACTCATAGTTCTATGCATGTTAATATTGGGTTAAAAAGATGTATTATGAATGATGACTCCTCAATTTTGTGGCACCGGAGATTGGGACATATCTCTATTGAGAGAGTTAAGAGATTGGTAAATGATGGGGTATTTGGTACTTTAGACTTTACTGATTTTGATACTTGTGTTGGTTGCATTAAGGGAAAGCAAACTAACAAACACAAAATTGGTGCCAGGAGAAGTTCAAACCTATTAGAGATCATACACACGGACATTTTTTGTCCAAACATAAACGCGAATAATTCGAAATACTTTATCACCTTTATAGATGATTATTCGCAATATATGTATCTTTACTTGTTTCGTTCTAAAGACGAAGTTTTGGATTCCTTTAAATTATTGAAGGTTAAAGTAGAGAAACAATGTGGTAAGCACATTAAGATTGTGAGACCAGATAGAGGTGGAGAGTACTATGGTAGATTTCTTCATAGCACTAGAATTGTGGAATCAAGAAATGCTAAATTTCTTGAAAATGACTTGATTAGTGGGAGTGATCAATTTCAAGAAATTGTTCTTGAAAAAGATAATGATCAACTTCCACCTACTGTTTCAAGTCACAACTTGATTGTCAACTATTTCTAGTGACTATTTAGTGTATCTGCGAGATTCAGATTGTAATATTTGAGCCGATAATGATCTTATGTTATTTTCACAAGCCATATATTCTACAGATTCAGACTTATGGATCAATGTATATACCTTAAGGTCAGTGGGAGCAAGATTTGTTTTCTTGTGTTCGATCAATATATATACCTTAAGTGTAACACCCATTGTAAAAGATGATTGGTTCAGATTGGACCAATGCCCCAGGAATGACATTGAAAGGGAACAAATGAAAAATGTTTCATATGCTTCAACTGTTGGTAGCATTATGTATATTCATGTCTATACTAGACCTGACATTTCATATGCCGTTGGAGTATTAGGAAGACATCAGACTAACCCATGAATCGATCACTGTAAGGCTGCGAAGAAAGTATTGATATACCTTAAGGGTACTAAGGATAACATGCTTATATATAAACGAAAAAATAGTCTTGAAGTAGTAGGCTAAGTTCGTTTCTTATTTTGAGAATTCCTCACATGGTGTATGGCTGAAAGGCTTCATATCTGGCCTAAGAGTTGTTGACTCTATTAGCCGACCATTAAGAATGTATTGTGACAATTCAGTTATTGTTTTATGGCTAAGGATAATTAGAGAGGAAGTCGAAGTAAACACACCGACATAAAGTATCTAGCCGTAAAAGAACGTGTACAAGAAAAGAGTGATCATTGAACACATTAGCACTGAATTGATGATAGTTGATCCCTTGACTAAAGGCATGCATCTTAAAGAATTCAAGGATCATGTATTAAGGATGGGACTTGGTCCTATTATGTAGTACATTCTTTATGTTTTTTTCTGAAGCTTTCATTTAGTTGGATTATTTCTCATTTGGAATTATGTACGTACTTACTTTAGTTATTTTGTTGAGAAATATCATTATAGTTTGACATAGAGTAAACATATGGTTTACTCATTAAGTTAAGTATAAGTGGTGAAAGACTAAGTATATTGTGATACATGGAAGATTAATTCTTGCTCTTAAAGAGGATTAGTCGTCATGATCCGTATATGAAGTATCTCGTTAAATGGATCAAGTGGGAGAATTTTAGCAATTTTTTCATTAACTAATTTATTTAATTATTAATTAATCAAAGGAAAAATAAATAAATAAAGTGATCCATTTAGTGGTAAGTTGCAATTGATCAAGGTAACTCCCCATGACTCTCTCCACTTTAAAAAACCACCCCACTTCATCCTATCATGCTAACTACTCTATGATGGCTAGAGTTAGTATATGGAAATGATAGCAAAAATAAGGATTAAGGTCACCAAATTCACTCTCATATGAAAATACACCATCTAATTTGAGGAGGAGGGTTTGGAACCAAAGTTCTAATCAAGTGATCATATAGAGCATACTCAAGGATTAAGCTTTCAAATAGCAATGGCTGGAGGTATTTATCAATCTCTTCTTTTGCTTCCGCTTTAATTTGTATGTTCATGCTGTGACTAGAACATGCATTTATTTTAACAAATATTGCTCTTACTAAAACTCCAGATATGCAGGAAGTGCATAATACTCTTAAGAGTATAGAAAATTGGAGTGCACCTGGGCTTGAGGGGTTTCAAGCTGGTTTTTACAAGATTCAATGGATGTTGTAGGTCAAGATGTGAGTCAGATAGTTCAAAGGTTTATTCAGTCAAGGTGTATTCTTAAAATCAAGAAGACATATATTTCTCTTATTCCAAAGAAGAAAAAAGTAACAACTGTTTCAGACTTCACGCCAATAGGGTACTTCTTATAAGCTCATCTCCAAAATTCTTGTTAATAGGATGAAACCTTTAATGAATACGCTTATTTTTCCTTGTCAAACAGCTTATGTCTGTGGAAGAATCACAAGTGACAACGCCATCATTGCTCAAGAAATTACACCTGCAATGAAGAAGAAAAAAGTAAGTAAAGGTTGGATGGCCCTTAAACTGGATATGTAAAAGGCTTTTGACTGATTAGAAAGTAATTTTTTGATCAAAGTATTGCATAATACAATGATCATTTCTGTGATTTGATTCACCAAAGCATTAGTACCACTACTCTCTCAGTGGTTCTTAATGGGTCTCCTTGTAAGGAGTTTCATCCCACTAGAGGAATTAGGAAGGGTGACCCTTTGTCACTTTATCTATTCATTCTTGATATGGAATTTTTCTTTAGACATCTCATTACTGCTTAGACTGATAAGTCTGTTGTGGGTATTAAAGTAGATGCTTCTTGTCCAAATATTAATGATCTTCTCTTTGGGGATGATTACTTGATCTTCACACAAGCAACTCTTTCTTCTGTCAATAATCTACCCAGTTTGCTCAAGGACTTCAGTCAATAATCAGGTCAAGTAATAAACTATGATAAATCTTCTGTGTTTTTTAGTAAGTATACTAATCCTGATGTTGCTTCTACTCTTACACATATCCTTGGAGTTAAAACCATGAATGATAGAGAGAAATATTTAGGTTATCCTCTTATTTTGGGACACTCTAAACAATATTCTTTCCGTGCTATTAAGGAAAATTTTGAGCATAGACTGTCAAGCTGGTCTTCTAAGGCTCTTACTCAAGATGGAAGGGCCACTATGGTTAAACATGTTCTTAATATTTTGTCCCTCTACATCAAATGGGTACCTTCTTTCGCTGAAAAGCCCACTGATCAACTCACCTATATTCAAAGAAGATTCTTTGGGGGCTATAATTCATGCAGAGGTGCTAATATGATAGCCTGGCACAAGCTTTCCAAGTCAAAAGATCAAGGTGGTTTAACCTTCAGGGATTTCGAGAAGCTTAACTTAGATTTACTAACCAAGCTAGATTGGAATACTTGTCAATAATCTTCTCACTCTGGATTTAAATTTTGGAGTCAAATATTTCAAGGATGGTAATTTCCTCTATGGTACTGACAACTCAAATTCTTCTAACATTTCTTGGGTATGGAATGGCATCCAAAAAGGGAATAAAATTGTAAAAGAGCATTGTTTCATGGAGGTCAATAATGGTCAGAAGACTAAAATTTGGTTACACAGATGGGTTGTTGGTCTTCAACAACCTCTCATTCCTTGATCTCCTGATTATATCTCTTATACTCATGTGAATGAACTCTTTATACCGAATTTTAACAATTGGGATGTAAATCTGGTTAACTCTATTTTTGATCAAGACACAACAACTAAGGTTCTTGGTATGTTCGTTGATACCACCAAATCAGACAATATGCTTTGGACGCTAGCCAAGGATGGCAAATTTTCAGTCAAGAGCACTTACAACATGTTAGTGGCTAATTCTGAAAGTGTGAAAACTAATGGTGATGTTGTCAGTTCAAAGGTTTAGAAAGCTATATGAAATTGTAAAGGTCCATACAAAGTAAAGCTATTTGTTTGAAGTGTATTAAAGGCATAATTCCCACAATAACTAAACTTGCCTTATTCAACTCTAACATTGAAGTTCACTGTGGTTCTTGCAATGGGAATGTTGAAAACTATTGAGCATGTTCTTCTTGATTGTAGATATGCTAGGTCAGTTTGGAGGAATATTCACGTAAATATAGATGTTGTAAGGAGAAACAATATTACTATACAACAATGGGTCACATCTTGATTCACTGATAATCAGGCTTCTAATTAGAATCAATGGATTTATAACTTAATAATAGGATCATGGATCATATGGAAAGACAAATTTGCATATATCTTTCAAGGGAAAACTCTAAACTCCTTTAATTTTACGCATAGGATTAATTATTTATTGCAACAATGTCTAGTTACTGATAATCCTGATAAACATATGAGCCTACAAACATATATTGAGTCGCATCCCATCTCTGCATGGAAGCCTCCTATTAATGATATCCTTAAAATTAATACAGATGCATCATTCTGTTTCATTACTAACACTTCTGGTACTGGTCTTGTCATACGTGACAATGCATGTCAGTGTGAAGGAATTAGAGGCTTATTTGAAAAAAGCAACCTAGGACCAGAAGAGGATGAATGCAGGGAAGTGCGAGAAGTTTTGAGATGGGAAATGGAGCTGAAGTTAAAGATAACTGAAATAGAAGCTGACGGGAAGCTTGTTATTCGGTCAATGAATAGAGTTTCCTGTCTTATGCATTTGGAACTTAGGAACATAATAAAAGAGATAAACCGTCTCAGTAATTCTTTTGTTTTTCGTTGTTTCTCAATATGTTAGTAGAGATGAAAATCAAATAGCTGATTCAATCTCAAAACTAGTTGGGACAGATAGAATTTGCATAGAAAGGTATAGTGACTATACACATAATATATGTAATCTGTTAGCTAGAAACCATAACAGCTCTCTAGCATATATTTCTTCAGTAAAATTTTTATTCAGTATAAAAAAAAACCCAATTAATTCTTGAAACAACCGTTTCAAATTTCATATAAATCAGATTATTATGCTATCCATAAAATCTATTTTAATGATAATGATTTACGTTTTAAAAACCCTGAACACCGTTGTAATACCTTAGCATTCTGATTTTCAATCGTTTTATTAAGTTGAAATTTTAGTATATGTTTTATAATAATATCGCGTATCACCTACAAAATTTCATAAGTATCGAAAGTATATAATATGTACATTTGTGTCTACTGAAATGTAGTTTAGGACAGTCATATGATGTCATGGATATCATCATATCTAGCCGTTGGATTATTTTAAAATTTTATTATATTTGATGCAATTCTTTGATAAATCTCTTGTAAAAGTTTCATCATAATCGGATTATAGAATGGGTGTTTGACGATCAGTACCGTTGAGTGAGAAATTTTCAATTGTTAAGGTTAACATTATATTTTAGGTCTATATGATAGTTTTGAGTTTATTATCAATGGGCGTAAAAACTTCATATATAATGCATATATGTTTAATTTTGTTGGCTATGACCAAGTCAACCTCACGAGCCGAACTTTAGCCGAACTTTTGTTGATTTGACCAACTAACTCAATTTGAATTTGACATTTTGAAACCACCAATGCAAGCTAACTAATTAGAAAAATATTATGATGTTCATTACAAGAGAATAAACAATTCCAGGGCTTTGTGAGAAACCTCATGCCACAAGACGAGTCTATATACCATAAAATTTCATTTTTCTTACTATGCTTTGTGATAAATAATCACATATGTTCTGCAGGCCTTACATTTGGTGAGTTAGCACTACCATATCAAAAACCTGTAAATTTGTCAAATAATCAAGTTTTCTTGGTTTGTATATTTATCGATGGATGTCAAATTTGCTACTGGTTGACATTAATCAATAAAGAGAATAATTCAGCATCACTGTGCTCTACTTCCTTCAGCAACAATATATGAAAATATATCATCGTTATGCATTCATGATCTTTCTATTGACTCATGTGCAATATCATAATCTATTTGGATTTTATGTTCTCTGGAATCATTTTAAACTTCGAAGCCTTCACTCGTTTTGATTCATGGACATAATCAGAGACAATCTTATGAAATAATTTTATTAAATTGATAATATGAATTAGGTTGCGCCTTAATCATCCTTTTCCTTTCTTAGGCGAGTGTTGATTGAATCAGGTGGTGATCTCCATCTTCTTTTGTAGAGCCACACCCTCAATCACACATCCACCAGGTGTAGTTGCAACATCTTAGTCTATCATGCTTACCCCTTATTGGGGATTTCTAACTTTGCAGGTACGCTTGCAACTGGTATATGTGATTTAGCGATATAAGTGTATATTTTGAAGGCGGATTTTTTTTTTCACTTAAGAGAATCAACATGTGGAGTACGAGAATCAACATGGGGCATAGTAGGAACACACTATAACAATTCCTATTGTTCCCTTGGAACATCATTTTTCATATCTCCCCCTAACGACAGAAATACTGTCTCATTAAAACGACAATCCGTAAATTTATCGGTTAAAAGATCGCATGTCAAAGACTTCAAATTGCAGATATTTTTTAGGATTCTGTATCCAACATAATTACTTATCGTTTTAATGACCTGTCATAGTACAATATGGGGTTGTAGTGACACATATAAATTCACCAAATGCGTAAGAATATAAATGTCATGCTTATATCCAGTTACTAAATGATACACGGAAAATGACTGACCAAAAGTGGATTCTAAAAAGAATAAGTGAAGATGCGTGTAATATTACATACCCCTAAGCAATTATGGACAGGTTGATACATATAACTTATAGGTTGGTACACTTAACTTATATAAGCCTTAGACATCATCTATATATAACCTTTGATGGTAGAATCTACGAGATTATAGGATTGCTCATTTTTCAAAATTTTCTCTTATTTCTCATTAATAGTACATTTTGTTTGTTACGAATAGTCGTCTCGTACGGGTATTTAATTTCACAGTTGATTCATACGTGTATCTAATTTCATACTTATTTAGGCTAAAGGAAAAAAGAGCAAGTATAATGCTTTAGTATAAAACTAAATCATAGCATGTTTGGTTTAAAAAATTGAAGGTTAGATAAACCAACTTTTAGGGAATGCGCTTAATTACTTGAACCAAACGTGACAAATTAGTTCTATATAATTAAAAAAAATAATTTCTAGCTAGAAATCCAGTTCCCTCCAGAACATTAATTTTTTGGATTTGAACTTAATTTCCTTGAATTTAATTCCAAAAATCAGATTATTTCATAATTAAATTCTTAGGATTCTGATTCTTCCAACCAAACTGAGATGTAAGTGAAAATTATTTGCTATTAGAATTCACCCGATTTTATTTCTCATTATCGTGAATATCTTGGGTTACAATTGAACTTAAAAATTCTAATATGAATAAATAAAAAAATAATAGAACCTAAAAATGCTAATATGAATAAATAAATAAACAGTGGAAGATAACATTTGACTATTACCTAGTCGTAGTAGGTTATACTTTTTCAGTTTCGGTCCTCCATGATCGCTTTCAACGAAACAAGGCTATTTTTATGAGGAGTTGGTCGAGTGGTGGTACATATGGAAGGTGTAGAATCATCCATGAGTTTCTTCAAAGTCTCATCTAGGTTTCTCAAAGTTTTAGTTTCATGGTCATAACAGCATTGTGCCACAACGAAAATTGGTTGTACTCTGTTAAAGCAAATAGCTCAATCCAGCTGTCGTAGTCTTCCCATGCTATACTGAACTTGGCAGCCCAAGAGGAAACGTACCTGCGATGTTTTTGCGCATATTTAGTGCTTAACTCCCATACAGGGTTTATCCTATGGAGCTAATCCTAAAACACACAAATTCCCTCCCAATTCCATGAGTCCGACCCGATTATAAGTGTCATTGCTAACAAATGGTATTGATGGGAGCAATTCAAAAGTCTCATTTTTCAAATCAAAAGCCACAACCTTTGGTTTCATACTGCACTCAGCCATCCAATGAAGCGCTCCATCTGCAAAAACACCCGCTGAAACTGCATACCTCAAATGGTAGAAAACGCGTTCTCTGATTATACCATCTGTTTTTCTCCACCCAGTACCGCGCTGGAGAGTATACACCCGGACCTTTCCTTCCCTGCAACCCTAGTTTTGGAGAAGTCTAACAACCTTGTACTCTTTATTGGAATAACTGTAACCGAATCCAATGGTTTTTTCTGTGCGAACCCCAATGTTGCATTCAATTTGCTCTCCGGTGACAGGATTGCGAATATAAACAATTCTTCCTAAACTGCCTTCGTAACAAACTAAACCATTGCAAGAACCAGCTATGCTATAACCGTGGCCGTGGCCGTGGCCTTGCTTTGTAAGTGTTCCCAGATAGCTTAGTTGTTCATGATTAGTACTAACGACCTTATCATTATTTAGTTCTGCTAAGTAGATTTGTGTTTCAAATTCATCAGTTGTGAAATTTCGTAAACTAAACCCTTGTTGGGTTTAGCTAACGAATTTCGCCATGTTGTGCATATTTCTCTGCATTCTAATTTTGAGGCCGTAGGCAATCTAGAAAGTATGTTTTCTGTGATATCTAATGGTAAATTCTCCATTAACTTATATATATATATATATATATATAACCCTAATTTCCATTATATATGGAGAGAGAGACGTGTTAATTGGTAATGGAAAATTGTATTCCTCCTTTGTTTAGGTTTTGGTAAGAATTAGGTATTTGAGGAAAAAATACTTGGACCTCTCAGGCCCATCAGGTGAATGTCTGAATGAAGCATAAACAAACTAAATGGCCCAACAAAGGCAATTCTATTTCAATCTTTAGTTTCTGTTAAAAGCACAAAGAATTTTAGTCCCACATCGACCAAAACTTAACAGTTATATTAGTATTTAGACTCTTCTAAGTGACAGATGAATGTCGAGCTCGGTAGCGTGAGCTTGTAACCCAAGCAGGGACATTAAGATGGTTGGACACCGAGTTTGATTCACTCGGTAGGTTCTTGTGCACACTATGTTGACTCGCCCGCTCCAAGTCGGGAGTTGGTTTCACGATCCCGGCGTAGGCCTGTGGTTGTGCGGCCTCTAAAGCGGAGGGCACCGCGTCAGGCTGGCTTCACAGAGCAGCGAACACCTCCCTCTCTTGACAGTGGAAGGATAACGAGTTGATGTGCCCTAGTTCCAACTCAGCCTGGTGAGCTGACTCGGTTGAACAATCATTTTTTGTTTTTTTTATATTTTTTCTTCTTTTATACTTTCCTTAGTTTTTTCATCATGGCAGGATATGATCTTAGTGGTTCAGCAGGTTCTACTGAACAATTTCTTTGGACGCGTCTTCATTTTGTGACCCATTTTTTCTTCATCCATCCGACAACCCCAATGCTGTTCTTTGCAGCCCTCACCAGGAGAAATTCTGGAATCTTCCACTCTTAACACTTTTTCCACCAAATCTATTAAAACTGATTGTATTTGCTTTGGGTCTGTGGATGCTAGTCGATTCGCAAGTTGACAAGAACAAATCCCTTTCTTAACAGTGGAACGATAACGAGTTGATGCGTGCTAGTTCCATCTAAGCCTGGTCGGATGTTTCGGTTGAACATCCACCTTTTTGGATCTTCCATTTCTTTCTTTTGACAACAATCCGTGCATGGAAGAGTTTTCATTTAGTTGGCTTAACTGTGATGGGCACCAAGATTAGCTGGATGTATAGTGAGTTCTAAAACTGAGTCAGATGCATTTTGGGTAGAAACAAGATGGTACATGAGGGTTTGCTAGTTGGGCACTTGGGGTGGAAACAAAATTCCCTTGCAAATATATGAAAAAGTTTGTATATTTTTTTCATTATCCACTTAAGAATGTGACACAAAATCCCTTCCCCAGAAACAGAAAGGAAAAACTTTGTCGTGAAAATGGCTTCTTCTTCTTCTTCTTCTTCATCCCTTCTCCTCCCATCAGGTAAAGCCTTTTTCCTGATTGCATTTTGCTTATATTGGTTACACAATTACACTTGCATATTCTGTATGCTTAAGTATTTGTTTTGTTTTCAAACTTCCTGCAACTATCTATGAAGTGCACTAAAATTAGACTACTTGAGGTTAACAATTTTTCTTAATATTCATATTTTATGGGTTGCAGTATGTACATTTAGCTAATATGTCAGTGCCCATTATGTTTTTCTTGATTTCTAATTGTTGTCAAATTGATTCAGCTTTAGGAAATTAGCATTTGTACTCCAATTCATTGCGACACAAAAAAATTTAGCTCCTTGAAATCATTCCTAGAAGCAGTAATCGGCTCCGCGAGTACAACTTCATAGAATCTAACCGAACTTTGATTATATGATAACATAACCTCCGGGGCTAGCCAAATGATAACTTCATAGAGAATCTAACCTTACAATTAGGAGGTTGAAGCTTAAGTATCCCTTCAGGCCATTTTGCGGAATAATGCCGTCCTCCGAAAATCAGACAAGTTTATTGTGCAAAAAGTAGTCATACTTTCGGTGTATATCCTTATAAAATTGCTTTCCTCTTTTAGGTCCTACATTTAGTAAAAGATCAGTTTTTACCACTTCTCGGGGCATTGGCAGATTGAGAATCCAGAGTATGACAGTGCGATGCTTGAGTCAAGAGTATCGGACTGAATCAGCAAGCCCAAGAGAATATGGAGATCAAACCACTCTAATGAAACGTCGAGATATAATTGGTTTGGCTTTGAGTATATCTTCGCTTGTTATGGCCTCATCTGATTCAAACGCAGCTGGCTTGCCTCCTGAAGAAAAACCAAGACTATGTGATGCTGCTTGTGAAAAGGAGCTTGAAAATGTATGGTGAGCTTACATATCCTCTATTTCTCTCATTTTTCTGCTTTGGATTTGAGCAGCAGAAATGCTCAATTTTCATGGATAGCTTTTATGGTGCGAGGAAGAGGCCTAACTTGTAGAAGTTATCTGGTTTATGAAGGCCCCTATGGTAACTACAGAGTCGGGATTGCAGTACAAGGACATAAAACTTGGTCGAGGTCCTAGTCCACCCACTGGATTTCAGGTATGCAATACACCTGCACCCTGGAAATCATTGTTTATCATAGTTCATTTCCTTAGTATGTTCTGTCGATTCTCAGGTCAGGGTTCTCTTGCATTTGCCCAATTATGCATTGTTTTCATTGTCTTATAGGTTGCTGCCAACTATGTTGCCATGGTACCATCTGGACAAATATTTGACAGGTATAACACATACCCCCATCCCACTACGAAAAGAGATTGATTATAGATGCTTCAAGGATCTCTTTAGCTTGGAGCCTTGAAGTTCCAATGTTGGTTTCTTATTCTAGTTCTTTTTTCAATTTGATGATATGACAGTTCCCTGGAGAAAGGCCTGCCGTATATTTTCCGTGTTGGTTCTGGTCAGGTAAAATTCCAATATGTTTTTCCGAACATTAACTTGGTTTGTTGTCCATTTAGATTATTATTACATTCTGCCACAAAAGTAGGTGATCAAGGGGCTTGATGAAGGACTTTTGAGCATGAAAGCTGGAGGAAAACGGCGTCTTTACATTCCTGGACCTGTAAGTATCCCATTAAGCTAGAAAACATAATACACCAACTAAACCTGCATTTTAGACGAAATTACGAAAAGTGATACAGATTATAAAGAAATGTTGTTCGCCTTCATTTATCCGCTGTTTCACAGTTGGCGTTTCCTAAAGGCCTAGTTTCAGCACCAGGAAGGCCAAGAGTAGCTGCAAATAGTCCAGTGGTTTTTGACGTTAGTTTGGAATACATTCCAGGTCTAGAAGAAGATGAAGAGTGAAAAGAAACTCCTCAATCTTCTACTTGTGGATTCAATTCTTAATTCCAGCAGAGCAGGCAAAGCCTGCGACGTAAAAATCCCCATTTATCCTTCCTTTATTCAGTTCTTATTCTTGATCTGTGATACATTTCTCACTCCATTTATTGCTGTAAAATCTTGCATTCGCGATACATATGAAAGTATGGTGTATACCTTAATTGACATTAGACATTCAAACAGAAAATGATGCAGTTGGAATAGTTATCACTTGGCTTGTTTCTTTTATCTTACAAATAAAAACAGAACCGCAAAGATGTGATCGCAATCGTTTTGTAATACATCAAAATTACCAACAACAAAAACACACACTGCAAACAAGAATTAAGACCAATAAATCGTACCTCCCAGCTAAATATCTTTATACTTTGAATCACCCACTGAAACACTTGAAGATGGACATCAACCCTGATAAACGAAACAAGGATTAGCATAACATTGTGAAATCTGCTAAGATAATGAACTTATGTGCAAGACATATTCTTACCTATTAAGAGTTAACTGAATATAGGCTCCCTACAAAAGTCATTACATCATGTAGTCCCTCAGGAATGCCATGGATCATCACAATTCTAGACTCATTGTACTTGGGATGATACAAAAGTAAGGTAGTGTTATCCCTCCACAGTAGAATTTCGCCATTCTTAAAGGAATGTAACAGCTTCACGCCGACCATGGATAGCGATGGCATAGTTGTTGGTAAAGGAATCATAAGTAATTTGCTCCAAGAACTGTCTACTCCATAATCCTTCATTACCCATACATCAATCTCAAACATATTAACACCACAATTCATTATGCAAAAGTGCCCACCCAGTACACCAATGCACAACGGATCATTCACCTTTTCTGGCAGCGGCAGCTCCCCAAATGTTTCATCACTAATACTGAACGAAAGTACAAGGCTCCGAGTTTCTGATCCAGAACAATGATTTGCTATCCAGTGAAGAGTTTCACTTGCAATTACCCCAGACATATTCATATTTTCTAAAGTAAAGCTATAAGGTATAAGTTGATCCGCTTTCCATGTATTTGTTCCCTCTGTATAGACCTTAGCTATCGAACGATCACCACCAATATCCAAAATTACAACAAATTTGTACTCTTCATTATGAAAATCATAGCCAAATCCAAACTGGATTCCACACAAGTTCTGATGGGAGTGTATTTCAGTAGGGAATGATGGTATTTCCTTGTACATTTGTGTACATGGGTTCCAAATGCAAAAGGTCTCTTCGCTACTAGCTATACAAAGCAACCCATTGCAAGAACCCACTACAGCCATCACACGATCACTAGATTTGAACGGGTAATCGATCTCGACAATTACCTCATGAAATAATTTTTTTGAACGATTCACCTTAAGAAATATTGAATCAAAATTCATAGAATACATGTTTTCCCCACTAACCATAAGTCTTACGTTTTCGATTTCATTTTCAGTAGCAATATTGAAGTGCAGTTTAATAAAATAATGATCACTAATTAACTTAAGCCATTGCTTGCATACGCACCTGAGTCGTAATATTGACTTCACCGGTAACCTCACAAGTATGTTGATGATTAAATCCTCTGGAAGCTTAGACATAACTGCTTAAGTGTTGCGAACAAGAAAACAACAGAGAATGAGAATTTTCCAAAATTTGATGGAAGAAATGGTATTCATATAACTGTCAGCTCCATAGCTGTTGACATTGTGATTTAGGGGTTCAAAACGTCGTGTTAACATTTCTGTTTCTTTTTTGCATTGGGTTGCATACCGCGGTCTGGCCGGCCTCTCGCATAGATGGACCCATAAGAACCAAAAGACCATCTCATACTAATCCGCAGGTCAAGGGGCCTCACCTCTGTGAGGGGGGGATCAAAAGTGGGTCTGGACTGTCCCTTGATCCAAAAACTGTTGCTTATTCAGTTGTTTATCATACTGTTGTTGATTTCCTTAGGTTGTTCTACTAAATCTCTGGTCAGAATTCTCTTACATTTGCTCAATTCCTCATCACTTTCATCGTTATAGGTGGCGGCAACTATGTTGCTGTTGCTTGCTCCACTATGAATTAGCTTGGAGTTTCGGAGTTTCAGTGTTGGTTGCTTGTTCTAATTCTTTTTTTCATTTGATTTGACAATTCCCTGGAGAAAGGCCTACCGTATATTTTCCGCGTTGGTTCTGGTCAGCTAAACTTCGAATATGTTTTTTCTAACACTATTATTTTTTTAACTCCTGCAAAAGCAGCTATCTGTTCTGATTACTAATATCTTGTTCCACCACTAGAATAGGTGATCAAGGGACTTGAAGAAAGAATATTTAGCATGAAAACCGGAGGCAAACGTCGACTCTACATTCCTGGACCTGTGAGTATTTCCTTACGCTAGAAAAATCATGCACCAACTAGACCTACATTTTTCAAAAAACATGAGGAAACTAATAAAGAGTTAAAAGATAAGTTTTTTGCCATCAATTTTTTTGCTGTATAACAGTTGGCGTTTCCAGGAAGGCCTAGAGTAGCTGCAAATAATCTGGTAGTTTTCGACGTTGGTTTGGAATACTTTCCAGGTCTAGAAGAACATGAAGAGTGAATAGAAACTCAATCTTCTGCTTTTGGATTTCCATTTCTTGATTCTAGCACAGAGAAGCAAGCCTGCAGATAATACACGGGACAATATCTTTGTGCCAGAGGCACAGATAGACAAAGAACAGGATTTAGATTTATTCTTGCAGAATTCTTTTTGATACATTTAAAACATAAACTGCTGCAGTTGGAAATTAGTTGTCACTTGCCTTGTTTCTTTAACTTACAAACTAAAACAGAAATATAACGTTCTACTCAAAATCGTTTTGTAATTCATCAAAAGAAAACACTGGAAACAAGGTTACGCGATATATCTTGATTGTCACCCACTGAAACACTTGAAGAAGGACATCAACCCTGATAAATGACACAAGGATTATCATAACATTGTGAACGTCACTAACATAATGAACTTATTATGTGCAACATATATTCATACCTCTTAAGAAGTTTTTTATTTTCTTTTCCAGCTTCTTTCTTCGTTCAGTAGCTACTTCTTCAATAGGCTCTGGCTCCAAACAATAACCCGAGTTAACTGGAAATAGGCTCCCTACAAAAGTCACCATATCAAATCGTTCAACAGGAATGCCACGGATCTTAACAATTCTAGACTCCCTGTACTTCGGATGATACAAAAGTAAGGTATCATTATCAATCTTGAGTAGAATTTCACCATTCTTAAAGGAATGTAACAGCTTCAAGCGGAAAATGGATGGCATAGTTGTTTCTAATGGAATCGTAAATAACTTACTCCAAGAACCACTTACTCCATAATCCTTCATTACCCATACATTAAAACTAAACAAAAGAACACAATAATCAACTATGCAAAGGTTGCCACCCAATACACTAACCGTATTGCGGAATAGATCATTCACATATTCTGGCAGTGGCAGCTCCCCAAATGATTCATCCCTAATACTGAATGAAAGTACAAGTCCCCGAGTTTCTGATCCGGAACAATGGTTCACTATCCAGTGAAGATTTTCATTTACAAGCACCCCAAATGCATCTCCATAGTTAAAGCTATATGGTATGAGTTGATCCGCTTTCAATGTGTTCGATCCCTTTCTGTAGACCTCGGCTATAGAACCATTACCACTATTATTCGAAAAACTTACAAAAATGTACTCCTCATTATGAAAATCATAGCCAAATCCTAATTTCATTCCACCAAAGGTACGATAGGGCAGCGATAGAAGAGGTAATGATGGTATTTCTTTGTGCATTTTTGTACATGGGTTCCAAATGCAAATGGTCTGTGCAGTATTGGCTATACAAAGCAAGCCATTGCAAGAACCCACTACAGACATCCCCCAATTTCTAGATTTGAACGGATAGTCAATCTCGACAACCTTATGCAATATTAAATCAAAATCTATAGAATACATGTTTTCGCCACTAACCATAAGTCTTAAGTTTTCATTTTCAGTAGCAATATTGAAGTGCAGTTTAATAAAACTATGATCACTAAATAACTTAAGCCATTGCTTGCATACGCACCTGAATCGCAATACTGACTTCACCGGCAACCTCAAAAGTATGTTGATGATTACATCTTCTGGAAGATTAGACATTGCTGCTTTCTGTTTAAATTCAAATCAAATGGCTTCTCACTGATCTTGGGTTCCTTCTAGACTCACCTAAGGCTTTTGCTTTGGTTTAAGGTTTTAAAACAAGAAAAAGATATCTCATCAAACAACAAAGATGTTACAGAATTTGATAGAAGAAGTGGTATTCACATTTAGTGAACTCCATAGGCGTTGACATTATGATTTTGGGGTTCGAGACGTCGTGTTATCATTATTATTTCTTTTTTTTCTATCGGTAAACTAAAGGCCGTAAAGGACATAATTGATAAAGGAGATACCCGAGAGCAAGGTTTTGAGAAAATCACCAATTGAGATGTATTTAAGGGGATGCAAATGAATAAAAATTACTAAATATGGGCTATAATAATTTAATTTGGGCTTGAGAATCAGCTGGATTTGGTTGACAATTGTATACCCACTTTTCTATGTGGCTCCGTTCCTGATACCATTTCATACAAGACAAAACAATCTTTAATTGCTGGATTTTTAAATTGATATCCCCGTTAATAATAAGAAAATCTTAAAATTTAACCGTGATGAAAGGGATGGATGGTAAGAATAATTTAAAATTAACTCCTTATGCAATTGCAGTTGCGCAAATTAATGTTCTACTAGTATAACCCGTGCTACGCACCAGGGCCAATGGGAACTGCCGGTTTGGTGTAGTGGGGTTTCGCCCCACATCCGTTACCCAGATGCATTAGAATTTTTTTAAAAAATTATTGATTAGTCTGATTATTTTTAATGGATAAACAAATTTGATAACCTTTAATAATCAAACTCTTGTACATGGTGAAAATATGAATAAAATTTTAAGTTACCTACCGAAGAAAATTTTGTTAGAAATGCTAAAATCATAATGGATATTAATTTTATGTGTGACTCTATATTATTGCCAAAATTTTGTTCGTAACTTAGCCAAGCTAGAAAATATTTTCAAATGGCACGGGTAAAAAATGTTGTCAAACTCAAAGATGAGTTATCTTTTTCCGTGAAATAAAATTCTGCACGTAGACTCAAAGATGGGATAATTTTTCTGTGAAATAGAATCATGTCGCCTTAAAACTTGATTATTAAGACTTAAAAAAATTCACCTCCTTAGTTTATAAGAGTTTCTCCAACGGAATGCGTGTGAAATAGAAGTTATTAATCCACATAAGATACACAACTATATTTATAAAAAAATCATCTCCAACCCATTGATGTGAGGATGACGTGGTAAAAAATGAGTTAGACATTCTCTATGTGAACCTCTAGTTTTAGACAAACTTTCAGCTGCAAGGTACAATTCATGACAATGCAAATAACAAATAGTTAGAAAAAACAAATAATGGTAAACCGTAAATAAATTGAATGAATAGTTTCAATTTGATATATGCTACAAACATACTGAAAATGGTAAGAAGGGTACAAAAATCCTAGGTTCCTGACTATTAAAAAAGAACAAACAATACTCATAGTATATTAAAGAATAAACCAGACAGCGGAGTGCACATCTCTTTATATCCTAGCCGCTTTGTTCTGCTTTGACCGGTTGTTGAACAATATCTTGGCTTTTTTTTAAGTAACTGTGATGGGAAATAACACAAAGTAAATCATGCATAGATTAGTCAATAAGCTCCCATGGGCCTAACAATCCTCAAAAACCGGCTTGCAAAGATAGGGTTGTCTAAGGCTCTTAAAATTCACAAATACTGAGGATCCAGGTGATGTCAGACTATTTCTAACACCCCCTCAAACTTGAGATGGGTCGAGTTTGAATACGGGATTGACACTGGACTCTGAAAACGGATAACTGAACCTGGCACAAGGATTGCGGCACGCCTACACTACTGCAAACGGATTGTAGCCTACGGATTGCGGCTCATTCATACGGAAACACTGAAACACGGAGTCCATACACCAACCAAACCTAGATCTGATACCATCTTAGAAACTCATGGGCCTAACTATCCTCAAAAACCGGCTTGCAAGGATATGGTTGCCTAAGGCTCTTAAACTTCACAAATACTGAGGATCTAGGTGGTGTGGGACTATTTCTAACACTCTCACGTCAAGTTGATATATGTTACAAACATGCCAAAAACAGTGAGAATAATACTTACCTTGGCACCATCATCTGGCTTCCCTCGTCTACCTATGATGAACATGAACATAAATTCAGTCCATAAGCTCTCGTTTCAAGTTCATATATAATGTAACTATGCTGAAAAAAATATTTACCTTGAAAGACTGAGTTCATATCAACAGGTTTGTGATTTAAGAGTAATGAATTTAAAAATATACGAGCAAAATTATCCTATTTTGCCAACCTGGAAAACAACTTTAAAGTAAAAAAGGAGAAAAATCATCCAAACTCAATCTCTGATGTTTGTAGACAATTACTACAAATATTAACCAAAATGAATCTAAGGTTTCTAATAAATATTTTCAAACACTAAAAACAAACGAAAATTAGCTTGGGTTTACGTTTGCACTAGGATTGTGTACGTATAAGTTTTATCAAGAAATTCAGTCGGCAAAATAGGTTTCCTAGATACAAAAAATGCCTGCAAAAATTATAAAACATCACAAAAAAAAAGAGTTAATAACTAAAAAAATGGAAACAAAAAATTAAAGTAAAATTAAGTTCAACCCTAAAAAACTTTAAGAAAAAGTTTTGTGAGGGCCATAACTTTACTATGAGATTGTAAACATGAACCCATCTAATTCAGCATTTAGTTCGCAGAAACGTTAAGAACTATTGAATTAAATGATTCAACGACACCTTTCATGCGCCTTAAAAGAAGCTCTGACTTGTTCCGTATTAAAAACTGAAACTGTTGCGGACTAATGAACCAGAACTGTCGCTGAAGCAGCTGAAAAGGCCACGGTTTCAGCAGAAACAATGATTTTTTTCTGATTTTTTTATCTTTTTCTTCTGGCCAAAGTCAGCCTCCCCCAATGATCACCCATCTTCTCCTATTTATACATAACCAAAAAATACTCCAAATATCCTCTCGAATCCTTTCCTTTAATAAAGAAATCTCGGCAAATGATAATTGAAATCTTGGTGATATTTTTCTTCTTCTCGGTCTTTAATTCTCACACAACTTTGTTTCCTTATCTTCGTTTGCTTGCAATCTCTAAAATCTTCTCAATGAAAGAAGATATATTGTCCCAAAAATTCTCTTCGAAGCAAACTTTATTTTTCACGAATCTGTTTTATTTGGGATAGTGACAATTTTCTTTCCTATTTTGAGACGCCAAACTGTGTACAACTCTTGCAAATTAAGACAAGAAGATATTCATGCCTTAACTGCATCAAATTACTCCCCAAATCTCGTAATATCTTCTCACAGATTCGATAATTATTGAGAAGAAAATTTCCCGCCAAATTCAATTTTTAAATTCAAAGAAGGTGGGTTCCTTTAACAATCTGGGAGTGTCTTTATTAATTATTCATAGGTGCCTTTAACACTTTTTGAGGTGCCTTTATCAGTTTTCTTGCCAACTTTTCTATAATAATTTAATCCATAAAAATACCTAAAAACATAAGAAATAATAGCATCAGTACAATAATTAAGGGCTAACAATATACATTATCGGGACTAAAAGAGACACAAATATGTATCTATCAGTTGTTAAAAAAAAGTTCGTCTTACAAGCATTGAAATTTAGGTAAAACAGAGAAAGGTTGGGTTAAAATACCAATTATAAGCTTAACCGAATTTTTTTTTAGTTTCCAAAAAAGATATTCGGTTATTGAATCCTATTATCGAGCCAGCCGAACTTTCTAGTTGATAAAATTCTTTGATATTTTCAAAGTTCGGTTAAGAATCACATTGTTCTGACAAAAAATATTCAAATATATGAAAAACAGAGAAAGATTTGGTTAAAATACCAATTATAAAGTTAACCAAACTTTTTTTTTAGTTTTAGACATAAGTTCGGTTATTAAATCCTGACATCGAGATAGCCGAACTTTTTACTTAATAAAATTATTTGATATTTTAAAAGTTCGTTTAAGAATCACATTGTTCGGTCGATAAATATTCAAATATTTCAAAAACAGAAAAAGTTTTGATTTGAAAGTCTATTAAAGTCCTAACCGAACAAAAAGATCGGCTAGGTCGGCAACTTCCAACTTAACCAAACATCTCAGTTCAGCTACTACCATTAGTAGTACTACCACCTAAGTTCGGCTATTACCAATAGTTTTAACTAATAGTTCGGCTACTACCATAAACTCATAGTTCGGCTACATGTGTTCTTCATTGTCCTAGCCGAACTTATATCGAGCTTTCTGAAGCCAAGCTATAAAGTTCTATATTTTCACCAAATTTAAGCCAATTCAAGCAACAAAAACACATTAACAAGTATACCCGGGTATCCCAAACATTATAATCTTCATCTTCTTCGTTGTGGTCTCGGTAATCTCGAAAAACCCTAATTTGGGGATTGAGATTGAGTTTGGGGAAGAACACATTCACCATCTAACAAATCATCCATTACCGGATTGTTGGGAAGATTGACAAATAATTTGTTTCTTTTATGATTTAAAGGTTCAAATTCCTTCTAGTTTGCACTAAAGTAATTCATTTTAAATTTAACAACCACCAAACCTAGGTTTTTAAAAAAAAAAAATCAAAAACACTTCTTCTCCTTCTACTCCTTTCTCTCAATAATTCTAATCTCCAACACAACAATATTTTATCTCATCTAAGACTAATAATTAACTAAATTAATTAACTTTAATTATTATTTCTTAATTAAGTGAGGATATTTTTTCCATTAGTAAAATTATATGAATAGAGGAGCCAGGAATTATTTCGTAATGACCTTAGCAAAATGATAATAGTCCCCTCAAATTTTGAGGGATCCCCAAAAAATCGTTCTTAATCAAAGCCTCAAGCCCGGGCCCAGACCCCAATTGTTGGGCTTGAGAACACAGTGCTGTTGTCAAGGAAGGTTGTTGAGAGGTTGTATTTGCAAAGTTTAGCCCAGTGACAGAAGGTAAGGTGTATACGACATTAAAACTGAAATTGCTGCAGTTGGAATAGTTGTCACCTGGCTTGTTTCTTTAACTTACAAATAAATACAGAAACGTAAAGTTGTACTCGCAATCGTTTTGTAATTCATCAAAATTTATCAACAAAAAGAAAAACACACTGCAAACAAAGATTAAGACAAATAAATCGTACCTCCCAGCTAAATATCTTCCTGCTTCTCATCACCCACTGAAACAGTTGAAGATGGACATCAACCCTGATAAATGAAACAAGGATTAGCATAACATTATGAATGTCACTAAGATATTGAAATGATCTGCGACATACATTCTTACCTCTGAAAAAGTTTTTTATTTTCTTTTTCGGCTTCTTTCTTCGATCAGTAGCTAAATTTTCAATTCGCTCTTGCACCAAGCAATTAACCGAGTTAACTGAAAACAGGCTCCCTACAAAAGTCATTATATCATATAGTCCATCAGGAATGCCACGGATCTTCACAATTTGAGTCTCCTTGTACTTTGGATGATGTAAAAGTAAAGTATTTTTATCCCTCTTGAGTAGAATTTCGCCATTCTTAAAGGAATGTAACAGCTTCAAGCCGACCATGGATGGCACTGTTGTTTGTAATGGAATCGTAAGTAGTTTACTCCAAGAACCGTCTACTCCATAATCCTTCATTACCCATACATCAACACTAAACATACAAACACAATAATCAATTATGCAAAGGTCCCCGCCCAATGCACCTACCGTAATGCGGAACAGATCATCATTCACATTTTCGGGTAGTGGCAGCTCCCCAAATGATTCATCACTAATACTGAATGAAAGTATAATTTTCCGAGTTTCTGATCCAGAACAATGATATGCTATCCAGTGAAGTGTTTCATTTATAAGAACCCCAAATGCATTTCCATAAGTAAAGCTATAAGGTATGAGTTGATACGGTTTCCATGTGTCCGATCCCTCTGTATAGACCTCGGCTATAGAACCGTTACCACCAATATCCAGAATTCTTACAAATTTGTATTCCTCATCATGAAAATCATATCCAAATCCAAGTTTGATCCCACGGATATTACGATAATAAGGCAGAAACTGAGTAGGCAATGATGGTATTTCTTTGTGCATTTTTGTTGATGGATTCCAAATGCAAATGGTCTGTGCAGTATTGGCTATACAAAGCAACCCATTGCAAGAACCCACTACAGACATCCCCCAATTTCTAGATTTGAACGGATAATTGATCTCGATAACCTTATGCAATATTGAATCAAAATCTATAGAATACATGTTTTCGCCACTAACCATAAGTCTTAAGTTTTCATTTTCAGTAGCAATATTGAAGTGCAGTTTAATAAAACTATGATCACTAAATAACTTAAGCCATTGCTTGCATACGCACCTGAATCGTAATATTGATTTTACCGGTAACCTCAAAAGTATGTTGATGATTACATCTTCTGGAAGCTTAGACATAGCTGCCCTTGTTGTGGAAATTCAAATCAAATTGGCTTCTCATTGATCTTGGATTCTTTTAGAAGAACTAATTCATCACCTAAGGCTTTTGCTTTGATTTAAGGTTTCAAACAAAAAAAGATATCTGAACAAGAAAACAACAGAGAATGTTCCAAAATTTGGTAGATGAAATTGTATTCATCGTATAATTGTCTAATACATATAGCCGTTGACATTGTGATGTAGGAGTCCAAAATGTCGTGTTATATTCACAAAGTAGTCGATTTATGAGGAAGGTATATATAATTTTTTAATAGACTTCGGTGTTGTTTGTTTGGATCTCATTTATAATCTAATTTATTACATCTAAATTTAATTCATTAATTTGTTTTAAAAATAATAAAATAATAAAGATATAAAAAAATTATTCACTTAGATATGTGTCCAAAGAGTTAGGTACAAAATGAATGAAATCTGACTCAAATAGTTCCTAATCAGATGATAAAAAAAACAAACAATTTGGTATTTGATTCGGGTCGAATCAGACGTCGAATCAGATTTAGATCCAAACAAACATGATGTTAGTCTTCCCATTGCTCTTGCGTTCGTCTTTGTGTTGACATTGTCAGTTTTTTAATCCTAATATAAAACCGAGTTTTTCGATTTACCGGTGGCTTTTTTTATTTGAGTAGAATTCATAACGGTGAATCATGTAATCTCCCATTGCTGTTGTTGGTAACCGATTCAAAGCAATTTGATTATAATTCAGTTCGATTATATGTAGAAAGTTCACATTCTTCAGTCACTAATAAACAGTTTGTTGGACAATACTAGACTCAGTCCTACAAAAAAATACAGAATAGGTAAAGAAAAACCCATTAAAATGATAAACGTACACTTAGTTTTTAGAGGGTGCATAAATTTACAGTCTAATAGAATTGTTTGTTTGCAAAAATAAATGTTAGATGGCTACATAGATCTTGTGTTTTTTATTCCGATATAGTTACCAGCACTCTGACTCTGAGGGAGGAGGTAAGTCTGGTAAATCGGTTTTCACCAACACATATGAATCCACAGCCCCGGCTCTTCTTTCATCTCTATACTTTGTAACCCTAGTTACCCTGGTCATCTTCTTCTTCACTAGTTCATATGCGTAGGTTTTCACCGACACATATGAACTATATATTCTATTGACATATACTAGTCTAGGATTTTTGTTTGTTATAGGGGTTAGATCCACAAAGTCCTCTATGAGAAGAAGCTAATTAAGAACCATCGGACATCGGACCATTTGATGGTTCTCACCAATAAGGGATATATATTTTGGATCAACACACTTTTGTGTTAAGATTGGTATAAAAAATTGTACGTGTACGTTGTTTGGGTGGGTGTATTTGTCAACCAAAACGTTTTTTTTGACAAAATTCGTTTTAAATTTTTTGAGGAAAAACAAAAATTAACATCTTACAAAAAAAATATTCAATCCGTGATCATTTTTTTCTCCGTTTGATTTTTTTTTAATTTCATTATGTTTGAATTTTTTTTTTTCATTTATGGCATTACCTTCCTAAAGGTGTAAAGTGGGAAGGCCCAACACAATCCAGCCCATAAACTCATGTGCCTAGCGTGCTGTGTACCGTGTTGTACCAGAGATTGAGGCGTGTTGTGTTGTGCTTTACTAGAGGGCGTGTTATGATGTTATGTGCCAAAAAAGTAACTGTGATGTGATGTGTTGTGCCAACACATTTGTTTTATATTTTCCAAAGAAAATATTTTTCATCTATTTAGATAAAATTCAAGATAACGAAAAATAAAATGACAAAAATTTGTTAGAATAAGGATTTTTTTGTGAAATATACATGAAATATGATTTATTATACCATGTTGTGTAGTACTTTACGCATGTTATAACGTGCTTTCTTAACGTGCTGTGTCGTGTTGTGTTTCATACTTATCCGTGTCGCGCGTTATGCAGTGCCATTGTGCCAAAAATACTGTGCTATGCTAGGTCACGTGTTATACCATGATGTGCTCAAATTTTATCGTGTTATACCGGGACATAAACGTTCTAGCACACCCAATTAACACCTCTATACCTTCCCATTAGTTTTACCTCTCTTCATTTACCGGTCATGTTACTTTCTCTTCATCCCGTTAGAAACTACTATTATTCATGTTTTTCTCAATCTCTGTTTTACGTTTCGAGTGTTTATTTATTTTCTTCTATTAGTGATGCCAAATTCTACAACAGGTAAATTATATTTGTGCAATAAACCGTTTTATCCTCAAAACAAGTGTTATATGGGTCATTAACATCTCTTGTTTGAGGTCTGGATACAAGTGTTTTACGGGGTCATTAGATCGCTCTTTTGAGATGTGAGTTAATTTATTGAACAATTAGCTCCGTCTATTTATTATTATTATTATTATTTTATTTTATTTTATTATTTAAATTCATCTACTTTTACACCATCTTATTGTTACAGTTCTAACATATTATTCTTTCATAGTACTTCATAGTTTATCAGAATAAAGGTTGTTAGTAGATCGATCACCTGATACGGGTTATATATTATTTCTAACAGCAAGGATGCCTAGATTTCTTAGTGGAGACACAGTAGCAAGGATGCCTAGATTTCATCGTGGAGATACAGTAGAAGTAAGTAGTAAACAGGAACGGTTCTTGGGTTCATATTTCGAAGCAACAATAATAAAACAAACCGAAAAATATGAATTCTGTTGAATACAAAAACTTGTACGAAAATCATGAGAAGTGTTTGATAAGACAAGTCATTCGTACTGCTAGAATTAGGGGATAATTAAAAAAATATGTTAAAAATATATGTCATGTTGGAAAAATGCTTTGTAAAAAAAAGTTACGGAAAAATATCATATTGTTACGTTTTTCATCCAAATACCGTTAAATGATCAAATTGTGCAAACTTGACCTTATACGTGTGTGGATCTTAAGACGAGATTACCCTTTAGCCGTCCAAATCTAACCTTAGGAGACATGAAGAAATCTAAAAATAAGGGTATTCTCATCTTAAGGCTCACACGTGTATAAGATCAAGTGTGCATTGTTTGACCATTTAACGGTATTTGGATAGAAAATGTAACGATAGGGCATTTTCCAACAACTTTTTTTTTACAGGGCATTTTTCCAACGAGGTATGCATTTTTGGGATATTTTCCTAATCATCCCTAAAATTAGACCCATTCCTCCTGAAATTAAAGCTTCTTATTTTAACATTTACGACCAAGTCGATGTTAACAATAAAGACGGATGGCGGGTCGCAAGGATTATTGATGGAGATGCAATTCGAAACAAACGTACCGGTGAAGATCGTTCAATATATTCTGTTTACTCTCCTTCAACTGGAGAAGAAGCTGCATACCGAAAGTGGAAACTGAGGGCTCACAAAAATGGGTAGATGGTGTTGGATAATATACTTCCTGTAACAGAGAAAAACAAGCACAGAGAACTTGAAGATGATTAAGGGAGGGTTAGAATTAAAATGCACACACACTCAAACACAGAGAGGTGAAGTCGCCTGTTCAACAGACTGCCCTTAACTCAATATTTGCCAGGTACACCTTCAGGAAGATGCTGCTATACCCTTTCAGTGACAAACTTGAATTCAGGATAAAATCACCTGATACCAACCCAGCTAGCAAAGCTCGTTGGCCCGTTGTGAACTTAACAGAAGAAGAAAATAAGAATGTAAAACTAGTGCACAAAACAAAGCAGGAAGATGGTGAAAAGTCGTCAGGACAGTGGCTGCGACTGGGGTAAATGAAAACCTTAGTAAAGTTGTTCTTTTATAGGAGAAGAAATCTTTTGAGTTTTAAAACGGTGAAAATTTAATTTGAAATATTAAATCCCCATTAAAACACAAACGTTAAGATTCTTTTATTAAAAAATATTTATGATTTTATTTTTCATTTAATTCAAAACGGTAAAATATTTATTTAAAAATAAAGAAACGTTTTTCTCATTGATGGGTACACGTGTGCACACGCAGGCTCGCACCAAGGCTCGCACCAAAAGCACACGCAAGCTCCGCAAGCCCGCGGCCTGCGGTGCTTCGGTGCGAAGCACCGCACATGTATGCATTTGCCCACTAGTCCATTTCCCAAGTCCATATCCAATCCACTAGTTCTTTTCCTTTTATAGAACATTTGTGGTAATATGCATGAACTTCCTCCTTGATTTACCCAATGTGGGATAAATCAAAGGTTTCTCATTCACTAAGAAGTGAAAATGGATGGCTTTAATTCCACCCAAGTTTGGACTAGTGTTCCTAACACCCATCAAGCTAATTAAAGTAACAAAAATTAATTTAAGTAAGAAATTATTAATTTTAGTAATAACCATTTTTATTTTTATTTTTTTTATTTCTCAACAGATGGAAAGTGGGTTCGTCCTACAAAAATTTTCAGAAAAAATTATAGTTACCGATAAACTATATGCAAATTAATAATTTTCAAGCCGTGTTGTTCATATTAAAATTTGAAAATGTTCTCGGATATATAACAATAACAACCAAACCTTTAGTCCCAAATAAATTAAGATAGGTTAGAAATAAAATTCATATCATTTTCAAAAACCAAGTTCTCGGATACATATTAGCTAAATACATATTTTGACTAGAAAATAGTATAAAGAATAATTGAATTTTCTAGGTTTACAAACATTATCATCTAAACCTATAACTAGGGAAATGATGAACTTTTCTAGGATAAATGAGAGCTTTCTAGAATAGACCTCACTGCCATATCAGATTGTTGTCCAAATACTTTTATTTAGTAGTTCATGTATCAATTTTGGTATATAAACCTTAGGTTAGTTGATTGAAGGTTATATAAGCCTATAGTATTGAGTTTATATTATCTTATTATATTAATATGAATATTAAGTTTTTTATTCAAAATTTCAAAATTATTGATAATCGCTATCGATTATTGTTCAAAATTTCCTCTTTCAATGGAGTATTAATCTGTTATTGAATACCAAAGTAGATTGCTCGTGTATTGGTTTTTGATCAATCCAACTCTGCCATATCAGATGTTATCAGAGTAGTGTTTTCTTGTGTGATTAACTTGTGGCGTTAACCTAGCTAGAAGAATCATTTGAGGGGTCTTATGTAATCTAGTGGTTTTACCGTAAGATTGGAAATTTTTTTTATCATGTTTTTGTATAGTTTACGAATTAAGAATCAGTTCATTAACAATATTACAACTGATGTTTTTAGACATATATTTCGCAGATATAGTTTTTTGAATAATAGTTCTTAACCTTAAAACCGATAACCTATGAACAACTAATGCTTGTATTCATATTTCGAGATTAAATCAAATGCAAGCTTGAAGTATAAACTTCTTCTTTATAATTCATCACATATTAAATTCATACGATATTGTCTAAGAAGATAGAATGGTAGAAATAATGAGTAAATAGGATAGGCATTTTTTACATACCTTTGTTGATGAAATTCTCACAGATGTGTTCGTCGTTTCTCAGTCTTCAATCTTCAAGTTCAAGAGTTATTCGGTGAATTCTGATACTTAACTACCATGCTCTAATTCTGATACATCCAATGCTTGAATTCAATATACATGACAACTGTTCAAGGAGCAGAACTTTTTTTCATTTCTTTTGACAAAGCTAGTAACATCTAAAACGAGTATTGTACGAATGAACTTTTATGACATACCATGTTGAGACTTTTTTTTTCTTATTGAATTTGAAAAGTGTTAGGACATCGCTTGGTCCAACTCACAAGTTTTAGTATGTCAAGCACGTTATTAATGTTAGATGAACAAAATTATATCTTGATTTATAGTCTATTAAAACAGTCACGAACTATAATTAGAGCATGGTAGTTGAGTATCAAAATCTATAATAACCATCCAAGTCAGGTTGACAATTTCGACAAAATATTGGATTGTCAAGATTGCATGAATCGTCTCGTTTGGATGCCAAAACTGGAAATCTCGATCTCAACCAAGATCAACTACATCATTACATATTACTTTACACAATGTGATTGTGATGGCCAAAAGTCTGGCGACCTTGGATCACAACTAAAAGAGCTCAAATAATAAATTATGCGTTTCAAAAGGTTTTATTATTCTCAATAAATATAAATAATACAACCTATTTGAAAGAAAATATTAAACTGAGCTTTAACAAATCACACACAAGACAGGTAATTTTTTTATTTACCACAAGTCTCATAAATTCATGTGGTAACAAGTTAGTATCAAGCTCAAAAATTTAATTAAAAACTTATTTCACTATTCTTTGCAGAAATCAAGAACTTGATAATTATAACATAATGGCCTGGTGAAAATTTTTGAACCAAATTTTTAAATGAACAATTTAAAAAGTATGCTAGACAGTTTAACATATACGTAAAGTATGAAATAATGAAATAACGTATATGATCATAAGGGCCAAATTTGTATATTCATAAACCGATTAACTGAAAGTAAAACCATATATAAAGTTTTTCAATATGACTCTCAATCACTGTATCTTATGGAATGAAATTTTTCGACAGAACATGACACTAGAATTTAAAAGATGGAAATTTTGACAGGTAAAATAAATTATTTACTACCTCCCTGTTTCTAGCGCCAAATTGTGATGGCCAAAAGTCTAGCGACCTTGGATCACAACCAAAAGTATTTAAAATAAAGTGAAGTATGATATCTTAATGTAAATCGATTCACAATACATTTTGAAGATAACAATCAATCAATACAAGAAATAAAATGACTCATGGATTTAACGTGGTTCAACAGTTGAACTGTCTACCTCCATGGATAAAATTATTGGTTCCATTTATTTTCAATCTCCACTCAATACAGAAGAAAAATGGAAAATAAGCTTAAAATCAATACAAAAGAGAAGCATACTATCATGTTAATCATGAACCAATTAGATTAGAAAATTACATAAGTTTCATACCTAAACTCTTTGCTATCACTTCAATGCCTTGGTCCAATTTTTTCTCTCTAGATTTTCCAACCCCTTTTCCTGTTAAAGAGCTTGGTATTTATAGTCAATTTAATGGGTCCCGCCAATCTAACTTTCCACCTATTTATCCTTATCCATTCCTGGAGCGTAATGTAGTCCCGCAAGTCTTTATTTGTTTCCTCTTCTTTCTCACTTGTCATCCCGCAACTATTCTGCGGTCTTGTATTTTTCACCCCGCAACTCTTCTGTGGTCTTATTACTTTTGGATTTGAATGAAAGTTGTGGCCTTTTTTGAATCACAACATGTATGACACGTAGCTTCTTTAAAGTGAATCGTCATGCTTTGGCTCTTTTTGTTCCGCAACTTGTAAAATCGATACGTGTCTCTCATGGATCAACATTCATCATTACTCTTTAATGAGTCATACTTTCCCGCACCCTTGTGTCAGGCATGCAGTTAAAGCTATCTGTTTGAGCAGAGCGCCGTACTTTCCGGCAACATACGTGTCGATCATGCATCAGCGGTGTCAGATTTTATACCTGTCGACTTTTCAGATCTTCTCATAAAGTTTTTCTTTGGTGCTTCTCGACTCACCGCAACTCGTTACTTCTCCAATAGTTTTTGGACACGAGTCACTCGGAATTTATTCCCTCACAATTTGCCCCTTTTTCCTTTTTTGGAATTGACAGTTATTGAAAATTTTGAGAAAAGGAAAAATAATAATTACCCTTTTTATTCCCACGCCTGCAATAACTTCCTTTCACACGTTACACCGCTTTTTGCGCTAGCAGTAACTTCCTTTAGCACGTTACTCTGCTTTTTGCGCTAGCAGTAATTTTCTTTAGCACGTTTCTATCAGTTGGGGTTTTTCGAGGAAATCAAATCTCTGATAAAGTTTATTTCTTTTAAGTTTTCGACGGTTCATCAGTTTCAGCTTTCTTCTATTTAATATCAATTATTTCCCACATTTCATTCTTTACACCTTTTGTTTTCTTCTTCTTAAAATTGCAGTGCTTTTCATTCCTTTAAACTTTTAAAGATTCTTCAACGCCTTGTTATTCTCTTAAAACTCCTGTGATCAAGGATTTTTGCATTGGGATTAAGTTTTCGCTCTTTTCAATCAACAAATTCTTCTATATTTCACTTTACTGTAAGCAATCTTTTCCCTTATTATACTTGTTTGTATATCCATCTATGTATCTGAACCCTTTTGGATCAATTATTGAGGATGTTGTTGATGATCATCTGTTTATTATCTGTTGGAATAATAATAATGGTGATGATAATAATGATGATGATAATGATAATGATGATGATGATACCCCCTTTTGATAACTGATTTTTTATCAAAATCCTTTCTTTTTTCCTGAACAAAAGATTATTATTTGATCTGCAGTTTTGATTTGATGACTATTCTATCTTTCTTCTATTTTATTTTTGCTTTTGGCCGTAGTGTACTTATTTTTTCGTGCTTCTCTGTGTAGATAAAAACTTATCATGTATGGAAGAACTAATGCCAAAGTGACTGGTAATGCTTCTCACCGAGATGATCAGCCTTTGATCAGAAGGTCATCTCGTTATCCTTCGCCGAAAGATCATCCTATTTCTAACATACCCCTCAATACTCCCGCTGAATATTCTAGGCATGTGAATGTTCCTGCTGCAGCCAGTAACCCTGCCCCCAAGAGCAAGAGGGGAACATGAAAGTTGTAGCTTCAAGTCTGTGAACCTCACGGAATTCAAAAAGAAACATCGTCTTGGCAGATTCAAAGTGTCCTTTTATGAGCACGGCGAAGACGAAATTTCTCTGGACATGATGAAAGGGTTTAATTATACCAGTAACAGGTTATTAATTCCTGCGGGAACATTAGAAGCAGGTCTTCTTCTTCCTTTGTACCAAAGTGAGCATCCTTTCCAGTTCGAGGTTCTTGCATCCCGCAACCAATCTCCACATGGTCTTGATCGATCCATTACTCAATACAATGGAAACTGGTGGCGTGTCCTGGATGAGTGCAGCCTGCGGAGCCAAGGTTGACCCACTTCACATGCTATGTTCCTGACCCTACATAACGTAAGCACTACACAGTCGAGAACTTCCATGTCACGTATTCAGATAGTATTGATGCGAAGAATTATTTGAGGTGGAGCGTCGGTCCTGGCCGCAAAACTGGTGCGGGATTCCGCTTGCTCCATGAGATTGATGGCTCCAAGATAAGGTTTATCCATGGAACGGAGACTCCTTTAAAAGAAATAATACGGTTAGATCACGATTTTAAATGGTACCGTACCCCTTTGTTGATTGAAGGTCCATGGATCTTTGGGTCCCTCCCTGATAATGTTGTTCAAGACATTCTTGCCCGATTCCCAGGTTACTACCCCTGGCGGTTAAATTTTTCTGACTTCAAGTTTAACATTGAGGTACGTAAAGTTTCTTCTCTGTCCTTTTATATTGCTTTATGGTTAATATTTTTCTCTGTTGGGTAAAGTTTCTTCTATTTTTCATTGCCATAGGGTGAATTGCCAGTTGTGCCGCAGGTTGTGCCAATGGCTGCGCTATAGGTTGAGCAGCAAATTGATGAAAACGCACGAGGTGACGTAAGAGGGAAGCGCAAAGCCGCAATTCCCGTAGAGAAAGTATTGTTTTTTCCTGGCGAATTCTAATTGTCCTTATGAATCTCAATTGAGTAATTTTTTGTGGTTTATTGATAGGGCCGGAAGAAGGTAAAGGGGGTTCCCCCGGGCTCCTCTGATAAAGAAGAAGGTGAAATTTAGGATTCCCCCCTTCCGCACCCATCTTTGAGAGATTCAAGAGGAAGAACAAGTCATTCCACTTCAAATAACCCATTGTGAACCTTGGGGACAAGCCAGCACTGCGGAAGAAATCCCGGTAGTTGGTGCTGCGGAAGAGGCTCCAGAAGCTGTAGTTAACCCTTCACTCGATACTATGGTTGCTGATCCTTGCTTCTATCATCAATTTTCTCCTTTACCCGCTGATTTTCCGCTTGAATTGGTCCCACATGAAGAGGATGCAGTTGAATAAATGGATCACCCTACACAAGATGATCCTATCAATGAGGGTGGTTCAACTGAAGGAGTGGATCACCCTATTCAAGGTGATCCTATAAATGAAGATGGTTCAGCTACTGCGGGATTAGATGAGTCTTCGGACATTAATGCTGCGAGAAGTGTTTCCGAAGGTACTATGGTGGTGTATCCCCCTATCCCCGCTGCAAGCATTGTTGTTGCGGAAACATCAGAGCCGAACAGAGAAATCCCGCAAGCGAATAAAGGCAACACTAGTACAAATTTGGGCTTATGTGACAGTTAAAAACTGCCACCAAAATATTTATGTGACAGTTTTAAAAAATAATTGCACTGTCATTAAAGCCTCTGTTACGAAAGGGTCTATAAGAAACTGTCACGGAATCATAACTATAAGTATCAGTTTTTTCATAAACCTGTCATTGTTGACAACATATAATAACATTTTCTAAATAAAACTGTCATTAGTAACTTAATTTCTTTGCCTAAGGTGACAGTTTCTCCATAAAAACTGTCATTGGTAACTTAATTTCTTTTACTAAGGTGACAGTTTCTCCATAAAAACTGTCAATAAAAACTTAATTTCTTTTACTAAGGTGACAGTTTCTCCATAAAAACTGTCATTAAAAACTTAATTTCTTTTACTAAGGTGACAGTTTCTCCATAAAAACTGTCATTAAAAACTTAACTACTTAGACTAAGATGACAGTTTCTTCATAAACCTCTCATTATTGACAAATTACTGTAACATTTTTTTAAGAAAATTGTCATTAAAAACTTAACTTCTTAGATTCAGATGAGAGTTTCTTCATAAAACTGTCATCTTCTTATACTAAAGTAGCAGTTTTCTTTATAAACCTGTCATTGTTGGAAAATATCAGTTACATTTTCTAAATAAAACTGTCATAGAAGAGTCAACTTTGTAGAAGGCTAATTTGTAGCAAACTAGTTCCTGATACGACATATGCTCAGTTAATATCGAGATAATTATGGAAAGAAAATTTAGCTTTTAATAAAATTGTCATTAGATTACTCAATAAATTGTTTAACAGATAGCTAGTACGAAACTAGTAAGTTCAAATAAAATAAGTTAACTAGAAGTGAATGTACTACATAATTCAAAAGACTTGGTATGAAAGTAGTCTTAGTCCTAACTAAAAGAAATTAACACTGAAGTTGGAAACCACATCCATTTTCCAAAGTGTTGATCGAAATATACTCCTGCCAATTCATGTCCCCAATCTACTCCTGCCAATTCATGTCACCAATAACGGCAGCACGTGGTTTACCCATTCTCTTCCTACTTCCATGATCTCTCCTTCATTGTACTTGGACTTCCTCTTCAAAAAGAATACAAAGTAAGTACTATTTGAAGTAACTAACCAAAAATGAAAATTGCATTTTCATAAAATAAGTACCATTCATTAATTTCATTCACTCACTCCCCAAAAACAACACCCACCAAACCAAGCACTCAGAAGCACCACCCATTCACCAACAACAAACCACCTACACCAACTCTGTAACCCACCACCAACACTACTCACTCACCATAAGAAAACTAATAGGTATCGAAGTCCAGTAGGGGGCAATTTTCACAATAAATCAACCACATCAATATTGCATTTGAGGTATAACAAACATATCAAGTTCTGGTAAAAGGCATTTTCATTTTTTCAGTTGCAAAAAACCCATTCATGTAAGCCTTCAACAAACACACCAAAGTTCTAAAATCAACAACTAATTAAGAAGATGAAAATCAGAAGGAAAACAAGAAAACTCCAAAAGTGTACTTACCATTACTGTACTATGCAGTTTTAGCTGCCCTTCTATAAATTATCAGTGGCGGAAACGTGTTTGAGGTTTTGACCTTCTCTGATATTAATCTTTTTCATTAGAAAATGCCACATTAACACAAACTCGCACAAGGGATGATGAAATTGTCTCATTGTTATCTTTTGCATATCCCAAAGGCCCTGATGTTTTATACAACAAAACGGAGTGACTAAATCAAATATGAAATGAAATAAACATTTTCATATTCCACATAACCAAATTATAATAATCAGCTACAGACAATTTGATAGCTGAACACGAAAATAACTTTCTTAAGGAACATCGCCAACTTCTTGTGATGCCTCTATCACCATGCAAATGGCTGGTAGAGGATAAAGAAACTTAAGTGTCAGAGAGATGAGAAGCACACATCCAATAGAGCTTGATAAAGACTGAAGCTCAAAAGAATAGTTACCGAAAATTGAGAAAGCAACAAACATATCATATCCTGCATTTTCAACATTTAATTTTGTTTTGACTAAGCACCGTCACCAAACACAAAGTAAATCCTGTTATGAGGTTGGACTGTATTAAAATCTTTTTCACACTCTTAGACAAGCATCATGATCATAAATCATCTGGCCAAGAGTTGACGGATATATTACGAAAATGGGAATTTGAACCCCTGATTTTGCAAAATATAATACCTCATAGTATCACCAACATTCAAAAAGGCTGAGTAGGTTATTGTCAATTAAATTATGCAAGAAAATAAATTTCGATAAAGACCCATATCATGAAAACTAAAAACTACCTTGAGAGAATTTGCCTGTTTTGGTAGACTTGGAACTTCTGGACTTCTTCACACTGCCAAAATTTTGCACCTAGAATGAAATAAATAATCAAGTAAATTATATTTCCAACTCAAACTATTGAACTATATAAATTTGAAATGGACCTCCAAGAAAATTGGCTTACCCTAACTATTGAACTACAACTACTGAAGGCCCTTCTACTGATACATTCACTTCAACTAACCCATTACTACCACCAGACGAGAGTTCATGTTTTACGTGTATAGGGGAAGAGTTCCTGATGCAAAACAAAATTGCAAATATGATAACCCCCTTTCCAATAAGAAGTTATGATAATCATGCTTGATAAACAAAATTCCCATGACAATACTTGTCTGGTGTAGCAAGTCCATTGTCTGGGGTTCTGTCAAGAGTAGCAGGCATTGTCTAGGAGGAGTTAAAAGATAATGCCATGTGTGGGTAACATTTTGATTTAGTGTTGATCAATGTGGTAGCGGACGTATAAATAAGCATCAGGTGAAAACCTAATATTATGAAGAAGATGCTGACTCATCCAAGATTTTTTATTTTTTTAAAGTTTTCTTACAACCTCTAGACATACCTTCCAACAGAGACATCAAAAGTTGAACGGTAAAATAGAAAAGATTTAAAGAAATATCAATGAAATAATTTCATTAGTTGAACTCAAAAACATTAGATAAATGAATGAATGATATACATTTTCCATCGAATAATGCATATGCATCTCGACACTCATCTGTGGTGTTAGACTCTATTTTCCCTGTAACACCATCAACAAGAACAAATGAGTTTCAGCATAAGAATAAACGAACAATCTTGAAAGATGTCATTAACAAATGATGTTCTTCCCATACAGTAAAAAACAAATGATGTTTACAATCAAACTTCTATTGCAGCACATCTAACAAAGGTGAAACTTAAGAATGTAAATATAAAGACCAAACTATCTTTAGAGAACACTGGCAGAGTTTAAGAATACATTTCTAGATGGTTCTCTTACAAAATGCTATATTTTCACATCCCAAAGGCCCTGATGTTTTTGAAAGAAGAACAAAGTACTGTAAATCAAATATGAAAACAAAGATACATTTTCACATTCCACATAACCAAACTATAATAATCAGATATAGATAATATGATACCTGAACACAGAAATAATCTGCTTAAGGAACATCACCAACTTCTTGTTACATGTGCACGCAATCACCAACTTGTTTCAAGAAGTATTGCAAAAATTATAACATTGCGGAGGAAAACCAATCTTTCTAAGGCTTGATGCTTCACTACACCCAAAGTAATTTTTCTATAGGACTTTGAAGCTAAATTTACAATCATCTAGTAATATGACTAACGCATAAGATAACAAATCTTAAAATTAGTTGGACCAAAATTCTCAACATTCCAAGAACACATTCAGACTATTCAAAACAACTAATTGTATCTAGCTTAGGTACCAATAAAAACTATAAAGTTAGCGTTGCTGACTAGGTTGATAGCAAAGAAAATACAAAATGAAACATAAATTGCTGAAAAGGTGGTCTATATACCTTTGCTAGTTTGTTGAGAACCCCTCAGAATCTGTAAATCTTTGATCTTTCCATATTTAGAAAATAATGCAGAAACTTCAGCATCAGAGACATTCTCTGGAAGCATACCAACGAATAGCTTGTGTTCTAGGCAAATCCAATATAGAGAAAATCACAACTTTGCCGAAGTCTTAAAGATAATAAAAGGCTACTTTTAGCTTTATAAGTAGTTAGTAAAAAGCACCAGCATACAAATGAGACCAGGCATGTAAAGAGAATCCATTGGGAAGAAGAACAACATAATTACACATATGAACAATTCGGACACCTAGTCTTTCCAACTCGCCATCTGCGTATTTCACTTGCAAGGGACTAGATGCCTGATTTAAATAGAAACAACAGAACACACTTTAATAAAAGAAAGAAAGCCAAATGTTGACAAAACGCTATAAAAGTAAACAGGGTTAAAAGCGTGTAAGACTCTTCTAATCAGAAAAGGCAATTGGCTTTTCTAGTTTCAATTTAGAATTCAAATAAATACAGAACCATATTTCTCAATGAAGAAAATAAAGCAGCCAACCAAGTTTCTATATTCAAATATTTCTACTCCTTGTGATTTGGCCACTCAGTTTTGGAATATTATAGAAGAAAACAAGTACTTACTTTCTTTCGACTTTTTCATTACAATTAACCTATGATAGGGTGTATACCGTATCTTGGATAAGAAACTTTGATCCAGTAAAACTCTAACTTTTGGTGATTATTAGACTTGTATGACATCTGATATGCTTTTGTAAAATATATTAAGTTAAAACTTAAAATGTTTTTATAAGTAATACTAAGATAAAAATCAATTGTTGAAGATCAAGAAGGATCTCCCACTTCAGGCTACAACACACAGATTAATAAACAACATCATAGATTTCTAAACTATCTACTTGCAATGAAGAACTCACATAAGTTAGCAGGCGTGGTACAAGGATTGTAAAACCATGTTCTCCATGGATCAAGTGATTGAAGTTCATCACATTTACTTGTAACATTCACCACCTGTTTGTATTCACGGACAACATGATCCCTTTTCATAACCTTTCTATCACCATTAGGCTCCATAAGCCTATTTTTGGTTTATCCAGCAATTCAATCGTTAGACAATTAACTCCATTGCTAAACAATTAAAACATACAACCAGATACTTAGTGTACATCAATCATGAACAATCCATAATTTGAGTGGCAATTATGCTCCTGGGGAAAGATATCGAACACCTGTTAAGCAATTTCAAATAAGAATATGAGTCACACTCGTAACAAAACAATACATGGAAGAGTGAATTACCTCTGTATAACTCATTTTTATCTTCTTCCTTAATTTTTTTTTCCTTCACCTTGAAGAGACAATTAAAAACCTAAATTAATCAAAGACCTAAAAGGTAAAAAATGAAATAAAACCCATGTTCTAAATTCTTATTATTGTTAATCAAAAAATGTAAGAATATCAACTTCAAAAAAAAATCAGTTAAGAAAGAGTAGAATTGAAAGCCTAGACATAAACCCCCAAATTCAGATCTTTTGAAACCTTAATGTTCTGCTACATAAATTGAAGATTGAATGAAAAAATCGGCCCACTGAAATAATGATATCATGGCTAACCCTAACTTAATAAATGAGTGGAAACTAAAAATTTAGTTTCCTGTTTTCCTTATTATATAGAGAAGGGAACCGAAACCCTAGTTTTCTGATAAGGTGAAATAAAGAAGAGGATTATGGAGAATCAGAGATTCTAATGGTGTAGGGTACATTCAATTCTCCTTTAAGAGGCAGGAGGATTAGAGAGAATACAGAGGGAAAAGAGAGATACTGATATATTGTGTTTTTCTCTTTTCGGTAGAGATGAAGTTTGATTTTCACAAAAACGGGGAGAGAATTTGCCCAAATTTTGAATTCTTTTTATTAAACCTGTAGACAAAACCTAACAACATCCTGCTATTGTCTAGGAATCAAAGTGCCCACTAACACAACACCCCCACGACTGGTGGATAACAACTAAAAATATCATATGTTTCAGAATCCTTTATGATAAATTGTATTTGTATGGAATCTATTGATAGCAACATTTTTGATAAAAAACTGCCACCATGAATACAATCTATTGATAACAGTTTGTATATAAAAACAGTTGCAATATGTTAAGTACAGTAACAAATTATAACTGTTATTATACATCAGTGTATAATAACATTTTTCTATAGAAACTGTCATTGTATGGTTATTCAGTAACAGTTAAAAAACTGTCATAATTGTCCACCACCATCGGTGTGAGTTTTGTTAAAAAACTGTTACCAATTTCTCATAGCATATTCTTTTGTGACAGTTCGCGAATGAACTGTCATGGTTTTGGAATGTGAACTGTCACCAAAGCTCATATTTGTACTAGTGCAAGGGGATTGCAGAGGATTTAAGCCTCTTAGAAAAATAAGACGAAGCCTTCCAATGGTTCTTATCAAGGGAACTTCTATCTGTCACAAGTAATCCTTTTCCGGTGAAATCAGACAGTGCGTCGGTTTCACGCTTGCGGCAATCCATGGGGACCGTTCCATTTGATGCGGTTAGGGATGCTTGGTTTCAAGATCAGGATGAAGCTGTTGATCCCACCTTCCCCATGAACCACCTTCTTTTCTGGAGGAAACTCTTGCATTTGCTGATGGATAAGTATATTCTTTCCCTCAGCAAGCTTTTGTACATGTATTCTTATCATTTTCATGCCTTTTGATTTTCTATGGTTTTTTGTCCTATTTATAACTTTTACTTTGCAGCTTGCACAAAGTCAGAACGCTGCATTCACTGCATTTAAATTCTATAAAGCTCGGTCCATAATGATGGAGTCCCATTTTAAGGCTAAAGTAAGTAATGCTTTGAATTTGCAGCGGGAAAATGACATACTTCGTCAACAATTGCTCGACCTTCAAAATCAAGGTTTAGTTTGTTTTACCTTATCAAATTCGTTTATCAATTTCTTACTTGCATTCTGAATTACTTCATGGGATCAGCGTGGGATTCAGAACTCATATCTAGGATGCGGTGTAGAAATACGCAACTGAAAGATCATGTAGTGAAAATTAACAATGAGAATGTGGAGGTCAAGACAAGATTTAACGATCTGGTTGATAGTCATGATATTATCAGATGGAGGTATAAAAGATTAAAATCGCAGCATAAGCTTTTATTGGAAGAGATGGTCCATAAGAAAGTAGAGTTTAACAATCTTTTTGATAATCATGACTTGGCCATACTAAAGCATAATGAGTTGGAATTGCAGCATTAGGTTTTGCTTGAAGAAATGGTTCGCAAGAAGATATAATTTAATGCTACTTTGTTGTGGACTAAGGATAGCGTTTCCGAAGCAAGTGTAAGATCTGATAAGTTGGAAGAAGAGAACCGCAGGCTTTGTGTAGAACACAGGAATATCCTTGCGGGATTTTCCCGTTCCAGTTCGTATCACAACTCGCAGCTTTCTTTATATATTGCTCAACTCATTAAGGACAAAGACCACTTGGCTTCAGAATCTCATGCTAAAGGAAAAGCCCTTGCGGATGCTCAAACCAAAATCCGTGATTTTTACGATTTCATTCTTCAACGTGAAAGTGACATTCACCGTTTGCAAAAAGAAGTAGCAAAGTGTACATCAAGATTAAATCAACTACGGGATAATGACGCAGAACTAGTTCAGTGCCATCAAAACATTCATCAACTCACTGTTAAGTATAACAAGCTTTCAGGAGAATATGATTTCCTTGAAGTTACCGAGGATGCGATGAGTCACGAATTGGCAGAGTTTGAATCCCTCGCTGGAGGTATCTTATCTTCTGTACGTTTAGAATTTATTATTATCGCTGCATTGAATAACCCGCTGTTTTGGTTTCAGGTCTTGAAGAAAAATTTAATGAGGCGGCCGCAAAGGCTGCCAAGGCCGAAAGTGAGCTTGGTGCAGCAAATTCTAAAGTGGAAGACCTCCACAAGAAACTTGAGATGGTTTCCATAAAGGTCAACGGAGCGCAAACTCAATTAGAGCTTGCCTCCTCTAGGGACAATGAAGCGCAAGTCCAACTTGACCTTTTATCTTCTAAAGTTGAAGAGACCGAAGATAAATTAAAGCTAGAAGTTGCGAAGAATGAAAGCCTTGTTGGGGACTTAAATGCTGAAAGACGGAGCATAACTTTTGGAAAACAAAGGTACGGGATTGCGAAACTCAAGTAAATAAATTCAAATTGGATGTAGATAATAGAAAGGCTTATATTATATAGTTACGAGCCGAAGCTAAAGCTTAAATTGCACAAGCGGTCAATAACATTCTTGACCAAGTACAAGCTGATGGATTTATAAGAGTTTACAAGCGCATAGATGTTCCAGAGATTCCTCCTTTTAAAGGCGTTCTTCCCGCACCTTAGTTTTCTTTGTAGGGTGTTTTTCCCGCACATTAGTTGTTTTTGTTGTTGTCCCGCTCCTTTTTATTTCTTGGTTGTAGTTGCGTTTTCCTTTTGCTTTGTAATTTTAGCCCTGCAAAACAGATTTTGAACATGTATATCAATTATTAGTTCATTGTATAAGTGAGATTTATTCAACTGCAAGGACATTTTGTACCTTGAGTTATATTGAGGGTGTAACACATGTCTAACTTTTCTCGGTCCAGGAGGAAATTAGGATGCAGTCCCTAGAATCTCCTAAAACAGAGGAAAATACAGCAATAAAGATTCAATAGTTAGGCACCCCTGTTGATGAAAGATCCGATAGTCATACACTCATAGACATTCACATGGATTTTCTTATAGAGGTTACATTTGCAGCTTTACCTAATATGAGTCCAAATTGTTGTATAATAGCATTGTTGGTTGTGAGCACTTCCTGAAATGGAAAGTACCTGGTACAATAATCAATGTCACATTAGGCATCTCTGTGGCAAAAAATCCTACATTCATAGACATTTATTTGGATTTTCTAGAGAGATTGCATTTGCAGCTTTACCTATTATGAGCGCAAACTATTGTACAATTGCATTATTGATCAAGGATAATATTGATAGACACATTTTAGTGTCTAAATTACACCTTAATTTCTAGTAAGTTAGTATTCGATTCTGTGTCTATTACGTGTTTTTATGCTTTTGTAGGTACATTAGAAGAATAAAGATTTGTGGAAAAATTGGTTCAAAAAGTGTTCAAAGCACCCGGAAATATGGATCAAGGCACCCACACTTTGGATTGGGGCACCCTTGGATCGGGCTGAGCTGGATCGGGTCAACCCAGCGAGCCAGCGAGTCAACCCAGCGAGCCAGCGAGTTAACCCAGGATCGGCCGATCCAACTCATCGGGAAAGTCCTGTTTCAAACAGGAAAGGATTTGGTTGCGATTTTTGGGTTGTTTTCGGCAATTGAAGATGACCCATTGCAATTAGAGTTGGAAGAAATCAAAATACAGTGAAAATCCCGTGAAATCAGCCCTGTAAACCCAATTCTGGCCGGAATCAGGACTCGGTTCCTGTTTGGATTGGGATTGAAAAATTTGAGTGATTCGAGAGAGTTCTATTAGGTTTAGAACTCTCTCTAGGGTTTGTGAAGTCTATAAATACGAAGTGAAGCCAAGAAAATCAAGGACAGAAGCCTAGAGAGCGATTCAGAGATAATCCGGTGAAGTTCCGGCGCCGCCGGTGACCTGCTGGTGCTCCGGCCGGCGTGTTCTTCATCCACCATCACCGAAGAAGACGACTCAGTAACATTTATAAGTGTTGCTGTTCCACTGTTGCAACTCTGTTCCTGTTGTCTATTGCTTCAAACCATTTGTTGCTTAAACTCTTCTGTAACAGCTGAACCCTGTTCTGTGACACTTATATACGTATCTGTTCAG
>JAJJMC010019015.1:783772-849396 GCA_023531435.1 Papaver californicum
AAAATTATTCAAAAATCATCTTTAGGTTATTTAGTCTTATTCTTACTACTAGAATTTTCTAGAGTTAATTAGAATCATTATTTTCTAAAATCATTACCTTCACAAGTTCGAGAATCGAACCTTTATTTACCACTTTAAAAACTACATCAGTCCTCATCGACTAAGCGAGACTCCTCAATAAAGAAAATGTGGCGATTATGTTCCTGCAAAAGAAAACGTGTGCTTAATGAAGAGGTAGATAACGACTTCGGAAGGAGAATAAAAGCAACCCCACCCACCAGCATGATGAGCTCAGCTCAACGAAGAGGAAACTTCCATCTTTGACATGGCATCCAGAGAAGCGAAAGACTCCAAGCATAACTGCATCATTGCATTGCACATGGGCTCATGGATTTCCACACTGAAAGATTAATGATCTACAGTGTTATTGATTAGTTCAACCCTAGAAGCAAGTAGTGCCTCATATATATAGGGTATACAAAAGATAGACTAAGAGTAAGTTACACCTATTTGACATTTAAACAAACATAAAAGTAATAAATGAAATGACACTCTAATAACACTCTAATACTCCCCCTCAAACAGATGCTATACTAGTTGATTGCATCAGTTTGACCCTTAGAAGTCGAAATTACTCTTCAGGAATTGTTTGAGACAGTCGGAATGCCTCTTCAGAAGTTGTTTGAGGAAGTCGGAATTCCCCTTCATAAGTTGGTATGTACTGGTTGCTTGTGTGGCTGTCGAAATCCAGAGGGACCCCATAATCCATTTTATGTTCAGCCATAATCAAACTTATTGTTCTCTGTTGGTTAAGAGATGCAAATGTTGTTGTGCTCGGTTAAGAGACACAAATGTTGTTGTGCTCGGTTAAGAGACACAGTTCTCTGTTGGTTAAGAGACACAATTGTTGTTGTTCTGTATTGGTTAACAGACACAAAGATTTTGACGATAAATCATTGAACTACCATTACCTGTTCCCTTTCAAACATAGGGAAAACAGCAAAAACCTATCTAATTGGCAGCAACAACAATTCATTCCCTGTCTTCTCTAATTTCTATTTTCACCCAAAACTCTCTGTAACTTGAAATCCCTGCAAACCCAATCTCCTAAACCTTCTCAAACACTCACCAGAACCATAACTTGCTGATAGTAAGTCTAGTCCAGTCAACTAGTTTCAACTGAACTTGACTTGTGTAAAAAACTAGTAGTTCAGGCATTTCATCAAACACATAGTGTGCAGTTTTGGCACAAGAAGAGATTGGTTTGATGTGTTACTATAGCCTTGATTCATCTCCTTCCCTGCAAATTTATATTCATACGCACCCCATGAATCAACATACACAAATCCATTAACACAGATTCAATAGCATCATTCATTCACATGCAACAGCTTTCTTTCTTGCTCTGTTGCTTTCCGAAAGCATTCAACTGCAGCTTCAGTTCTTTTGGCAGTTTCTTTATTCATCTCAAATCTTCAAATTCAATCATCAAAAACACTAATCCGTGTCTTCTTTGTCTTCTCTCCACTAATTCATCAATACCCATCTCAGATTAAATCCATTACGATCTGTGAGAAATAGGGTTTGAGATTCTGAATCTGTGAGAAATGAAGACGCTGTGGGCGCGTCTGTACAAGAGAATGAAGATAGAAAACAGTGAAGATGGCAGAGATGCAGCTGGTGGTTTTAATTTGAGAAGAAAATAGAGAATAGATGGTGTCAAAGAAGAGAATGAAAGTTAGGGTTGTGATGAGTTCGAGATGGGATCTGACATTCAAACTGGATCTGTGATTTGAGCTTGGATGTGAGATGTTCAACAGAGAAGATATTGGGTTCTGGTGGTTGTTTGCTGATGAAAGAAAGATTTCATGGGGTTTTTATTGATTTTATGATTGAGATAGAAGACAGGGTTGTTCTCAGATTAGAAGGTTTGGAAGTGAAACAAAATGATAGAGTTGTTGCTGCTGTGATGAACAAGAGATGGTGATTTTTGTGTAGGTTGTTGTTGTGAAAAACTAAAATGAGTTATTGATGATTTGATGGTTGGAAAATGATGGTGGTATGAACTATGAAGCTTTGTTGCTTCTGTAGATGGAGTTGTAGGAATGGATCGAATCTCAGTTGAAGAAATGGAAGAGCATCAGATTCTCAAATCAGTGAAGCAGTGTTTGTTAGATGAATATTACCGGAAATTAAAAGAAGAAGCGAAGGATGATGATGATTTTAATGGTAGTGGTAGTGGAAAAAAAATTAGGGTTGCCTCCAAGATCCGACGCCGTGAAGCTTAGAGGCTCTGATACCATGAAAGATTAATGATCTACATTGTTATTGATTAGTTCAACCCTAGAAGCAAGTAGTGCCTCATATATATAGGGTATACAAAAGACAGACTAAGAGTAAGTTACACCTAGTTGACATTTAAACAAACATAAAAGTAATAAATGAAATGACACTCTAATAACACTCTAATACACACGTTTTCTTTTCTTCACGGATTTAAACATTTGGATACAAGAATTCATGTGATGTATATAATGCTCGCTAATCGGAACAGAATCAATTATCTCCATCTGATCCTTATTCTCTTTCCCCATCTGATTCTCTTTATCTTTATCCTTCTGCTTCTCATTCTCTTTCTCCTTCTCATTCTCGGGTACCTCAATATCCTTGGGCTCTTCAATGGCGCCAATCAAAGATTTCTCAAGGTTGGCATTATCGTGGGGAGGAGGCATCGCTGAATTTTCTGCTTCCTTCAGGATTTGCTCGAGGAAATCTTCTCATCTTCCTTCGAAGAAGTTTCTTCAACAACAATTTCAGTTTGTGACGAAGGCAATGCCTCTATTTCTAGAAATTTCATCATATGAGCCTTGAGAGATTTGGCAACACCTCCTTTCATAAGGCGTCGAGTTTTCTTCTTTGTGGGAGAGGAATCAGTGAACTAACTCTCGTCCACCTTAGCACGACAAGTTCGCCAAAGTCAAATAAAGAACAGAGGAAAAGGTAGGGAATATAGCGAAGGAGAAATGTATTCTTTACCTTCCTAGTCTCCGAAGGTGCACGCTTGCGAGAGGTTCGAGGCTTCACCTCGATAGTAGCAAGGACATCCTGTGACAATCACAAGGAAATTAACATCTGGAAAAATAAAAGGGAAGTAGCAAAGAAAGAAAATAAAATACCTCGGTTGTCTTTTCAGGCCATCCCAAGACCCAAGGAGCAAAGAATGAGAGATCTTGATGATCTTTCAAAGGGCCTTTGTGAGGAGTATTGTCATCATTCTATCCCCATAGCCAAGGACCTTCGAGAATCAGTGGAACAATCATCCAGACCTCCTCGTTGGAGTGGCAAAAGAGTTTGTTGCTTTTTTCCCCTTTTGGATCAAGATTGCGAAGAAGGAGTTTGCAATCATCAGTTATAGCTTCCCAGTTGAAGTGAATGGCCCGTCTTTCTCGACGGTCAAGGAGATTTTGAATATAATTTGATATAAAGGAAGTAACAGTATACTCAGAGGCTTCGAATGGGTCCGACTCGTCGGGGAAGGTGGAGAAACCCTGCAAACGCGCTACAAACTCATTTAGTATGTGAATAACATTCCCACTTAACTGAAACACGCCACATTTAGGGGTCAAGCGAGATAACACTTCGCAAAAAGTGGGACTCGCCGGATTGTATAGAGGAATGGGAGACCAGCCTTAAATTGCCCCAGAGTACTTATAACCTTATTTGCACTCCAGGCTTCCTTTCCAATCCAATATAAATCCAGATTGGTACCTTTGCGAGATCCTTCAGGAATAATGAGCTTGATGCCTAGTTGTTGGAAATCGGCAGTGAAGTCACGAATTTTCTTATGAGATGTCTTCTTTGGGGCTGAAGAACTGAAAAATCAGAAATCAGAAATCAGAAAGATTCAAGTAAAATTCATAACAGTAAAACCAAAATTAACTGAAAAAGAAAGTTTAATCAGATATGATCAGCATCAGGAAAACTCACCTTGAAGTTGAATATGAGTGATACTTCATTAGGGAGACATAATGATCAGATAGGCAAAGATGGAAGCGCAAAAAGAATATCGGAGAAGGAGAAGTTAATAAAGGAATAAGGACAGAGGTTACAAATAATTTTGGCAGAGAAGAAGAAGTTAATATGGGAATAATAGTTAATGAAGGTGATAATTACCTAAGGAAAACATTTATACTCATGGTAACCGGATGAAAAGGTTGAAAAGCAATAACTGAGAAGACGTGTCGGTTATAAGACGGAGGAGTGAAGACGTGGTGACGGTATAAAACTTTTCAAATTCTCTTCCTATCCTACCCCTATTCAGATGACAAGAGAAGAGGCCAAATGTGTGGACCAAAAATTACCTCGCCACGTGTAAATCTCGCAAGACAAAAATACGAGAAAGACAGATTCAAGCCGAGCACTGAAATTATCCCCAAGCAACATAGGGATATCCGTCCACTCTACGAGATCTGAATACGTGGAAAGCACTAACGAGAGATCAACGGTCAGGTTTGAAATATGCAGTTGGGCATTTAATGCGAGAGCAGAACGGTTAGATCAACAGTCTGCAATTTGTCTTGACAGGTGGCGAAGTGTAATTCGACGACGCCCAGAGTGACAGTGACTGCCTCAGCGAAGAGTACTTGACGAGTTGACCAACGAATATCAGAACTGGCGAAGATAAACTTACCAGCAAGCAAGCTACAGTAAAGATACCCGCGAAGATAGTTAACAAAGTAAAATGAGTTGTTTCCCACTTTATAATTTGTCAATAAATAGGATTGAAAACAATATAAAAAAGGGTTGAATGGTTCTGAGATAGGTTGGTATAAGGTACTACTGAAAGCAACCTTATACTAAATTGTGAGCTTGTAATCATCATCTTCCATAATAAAATCACTCCCGTAGACGTAGGTTTTAACACCGAACCACGTAAATTGTTTGTGTCTTTACTTAAGTTCATTTGTGTGTGGTTCCTGACCTAAAAACTTGACTGATACCTTGAGATTAGTATATAATTATTATTTAGGTTTATTATGGGATTTCCTACAACTACAGATTAGTATATAATTATTATTTGGGTGTATTGTGGAATTTCCTATAATTACAAAAATAGGACTACAAACCTACTTTGGACAAATCTCTTTCATAGCTCGGTTAGTTGGAAAGCTTTTATAGACTCTACGTCAGACGAAAAAATAACAAAGTATCGGATCAAATGGCCAAAGAAACCAGAACTTCAGGACCACGTAGTTTTATTAATTCACAATTTATCCGTATTTATATTTCTTATTTAGTTTTAAAAAACCAGAACTTCAAGACCACGTTTGTACGTAGTTTCATGTTGTGGTGAAACGTAGTTTCATGTTGTAGTTCACCATCAAGCAAAACCTTATCCTCTGGTATCCAAACTATGATTTGATTGTAAAAAAACAAAAATCATCAAAACAGTGCATCCATAAGAGTCTAATCGAGTGTGGTTGTTTTTTCTAGCAGATAAAAAGATAAAAAGTTATAATGACTGCAATTAAAATTGTGGCCCCGAATTATATGGTAACACCAACACCAACACCGACACCACTGTCTTGTCTATATACATGCCTCTTTATTCGGTTGGCACCACAATTATTGAATTTTGCCCAACAACTCTGGTACTACACTACTTTACTTGATCATGTTGATGGAAAATCATTACCTTCTTCAACCTCTCATCATCACCACCACCACCTCCTCCGATGAAAACGAAGAAAATTCCGGTTTCGACCCAAGTGATTCTCAACACTCTCTCAAAAACATTAGCATCCGTTTCTTATCCGTCATTTTTGTTGCAATAATTTCTCTGTGGGCAAACTATGAAGCCTCCAAAGGTTTCGAAATCAACATCATCAGCGAAAACCACCACGATACAACGACCGCGTCGCGTCGGTTTAATCTCTTATACGTCTCGAACGACAAAATAAGCCGAGTTGTTCTTAACACAAGTGAATTTGTGGAAAATATTCTGTATCCACCTGATGAATCTCACGTGAAAAAGACGATAACCCGCATAACGGTGAAGCTTGGTGATCAGAATCTGACAAATCCAGTAGTTGTCAATCATCAAAAGAGAGGAGAATTCGAACTCAGCATTAGTCCTTCACTGCTGTTGCTGGAGGAGAAAAGAAATGTGGATAAGGGAGTAGTGATGGCAGTCCAGAGAGGTATGGCTCGCGTTTGGATTTGGAATTATGGGGATTATAGTGGTGTGCCAAAATCTCTAATACAAGGTATGGAAGAATATGTTGTTGGTAACTCAATAGGATTTGAGTACCACCCATCATTGTTGTCGAATTCCGGCGAGAAGAAGAAGTTGCCGGATTCTGATTATAAGATATGTTGGAGGGATGAGAATCCCATAAAAGTTGCTCATTTTTTGAGATATTGTGAAGGTATTAAGAGTGGGTTCATCAGAAGGTTGAATCAAGGTATCCGAGATCGTTGGGATGAAAAACAAACGATAGATAATGCATTACTTGGAATATCATCTGTGAAGCTTTGTGCTGATTATCATTCTTCAAAATGTATGGTTTTAGCTGGATGAGGAGCCACATGGAAACAATAATTTATCATGTACAGTGATTCTCACCAATTCTGGTTGCAGTCTTTATATCACTTATTGTTTTGTTTCTTGCTATTCTAGTTGTGCAATAAAATGAAAAAAATCCCAACACCAAATGCCAACCAAACTTCACTTGTGGTAGGAGCTGTGTTAGGTGAGAGGTCCAGATCTAGTGTTAAGCAGCTCTCATTACATCTCGAATGAATGAAATTCTAAATGAGACAACTTGATTTTACATCCATAGCAAGTGGGTCTATAGAGTGAGGGGAGCATTATTGTTTTGGGGAATTTTCTTTATCAGTAATCTTCTGGGTTGATGTGAATAAGCAATAAAAATATATTCCATACACTGAATCTGTTCATTGTTGTGCCCTTGGAACTCCAGAGTCCAGACACAATCGACAGTCAGCATATGCTCATTTTCAGAATCATGTCCATGGAACATAATCATATAGCATTTACCATACTAGACAGTAACCCACCCGGGGGAGAGGTAATCATATTCCTTTGCTTGTGCCTCTTTAATTGGTTATTTTCATCAAATTGTCGAATGCAAAGAAGAAAGATTGATTCATAATGAACCATTTTAAGGAAATATATACAAGTTAATACAGGCGCGAGACTATCTAGCACGCACGCAGAGAGAGAGAGAGAGAGACCTTGCTGATTAAAATCTTCTACATAGCAACCCTTCATGAAGGAAAAACGAGCTTCTTCGGGCCCTCCATCAACATTAAACTGAGCAGATGTCACCAAATCCTGGAAGCCTATCACATATTCTCCTGTTCAGTGTTCACTGACTCCCTCTAAAGAGTCAATAGGAAGAATGAGCAACTTCAATATCAAGGAAACCAAATGTCTACTACTTTAGTAACATGAATATATACCATCTGAAAGAGAAGATGAGAACCATTTATCAGAAGTAGTACCTGCGCTGAAGAATCTTTTTCGTTTGAAAAGGCAGGGTTCTCTGAACCTATCCAGAAGACCGGTCCTCCATCTTGTGGCCCTGGGGAAAATTCCATCTCAAGCCTCCAATGAAATATTTAGAGCCATCTATTGTAGAATACGTTGGTTAGCAATCATCATGCCTTCCATTTGCAGTACAGCTATTGGAAGATTCAAGCTTCACACTAGGTGCTTCCTTACTTTCTAATAGATTAATAACCAAACTACTAACATCCGCAAAATGGAGCCATAAACTGGTTTTGGTTCCAGAAAGTAATGATGATTCTGCTCTCAAATTCTAATGCATGTGCATATTCAAGTCCATAAAGAAACTGCATATCGGAACAACACATATTTTACACAACACATTTAGCAAAACCTCAATATGAAATTCACATACTCAACAACCATAGAACTTCCCAGCACTAGTTTTGAATCAAAACTACTCAGAGCATTTTGTTTCAAACGATTACAACCAAAATCAGGAAACCAAATTTTTTAAATGAGAATCTTATACATACCAGAATGGGCTTGTCACTTGTTGATAGAAATCTGATAAACACTTGGCACAATCAGATACATCGATCGCAGGTCTTCCAAAAACACATAACGCGGGCAGAGTTGTTGTTCTACACACAAGTAAACACAGAATTACAAACATGCTAAAACCCTTAAAATCTTAAATTGAACCAAACCAAGAAATCAATAAAGAACCAATTTTTATATAAAAAACGAGAGACACTGACGGGCTTAAGCATGTATGACCATAATGAACAACACAATCAGCATCAACATGTGAAGCACCAACTTCTTCAACACAACAACTTCCGTATGTAGTATCTGCCAATACATATACAACCCAAATTCTTTTCTATCATCTGATGTAATTAAACTAGATGACGGGTACGAAGAAACTAACCAGATCAAAGATCAAGCAAGTGAGATTTGTAAAACAATCTGAATTTGTACGTAAAAATCATAATTCCTGCATCCTTCCTATCTTTCCTCCCACCACCATTCACTTCAATCCCAGATTCCATCTCGTGGCAGCACACACATACCAGCTCTTTCACCGTCAAATTAGCCTACCAGGCCCAGATTTTCACACGCAGAACACTGCTTTATATCGGCAATCCAGGCAAAAGAATTTCGATGCCTGCACAAAACCATAATAAAATTGAAAAGTTGAAGCAACAAAAACTCTGTAAGAGAATAAAAAAATGAAATAAAGATAGGGAAAGAAGCATACAGGCTACAACTAATTCAGCCTTCGAAAGGCCCAGTGATTCACAATTTGATTCAGCACCAGTGGTTGATACAGCTGCACGAAAGCATCTTTTGCACTCCCCAACAAAACTGTATCCACACAACAAAATAAACTTGACATTAGAGGAACATTAAACAACAGGACTGCTAAGACACAAGTAATTTACCCTGTAGCATAATAGTTCTAACTCCCAAAATCATAACTCCAGCAATAATAACTGCAAGCGCTCTATCGTTTCATACGTCAATCACTACCAGTTCTACACCTCTATCTCACTCTAAAGATAGACTACTCAAAACTTATGAAAAAGAGAAAAACAGCATTACAACGCAAGAATAGAAGCATACCATAGAACACAGCCACCGTTATCACAAATGGTGCAAACAGTATAATCTGGCACCAATAACCCTCAGAGTAAGGAATCGCTCAGATGCTGCGTGCATTGGTGAATCCTGGAAGGCAATACATATGTGTGAATATTTAATCTAATTATGGGAATGAGAAGAAATATATCTCCTAGCAAAACTCAACAAGATCAAAAATGACTTTCTCATATATAACCAAAGAAAGTCGACATTACTTACAAAGTGGAGAAGAAGTGAATATATAACATCATAAAGAAACAAAATTACTACAATTCTGTGATTGCAAAGATGACTGATCTGCTATGTCCTACTTATTGCTGGAGTACTTCATAACCTGTCATTTTCGTTGTAGGCATGTGCGGTAATTAAGAAGTTGTTTTATTAACTCTATGACCATCAAGTGGCACAAACAGCATAATCAAATATTTTCTTTAACCCAGTTGACTTTACAACCACAGAGGTTTGGTAGCCAACTGCCGTCTTAGAGTGGTGAATTTACACAAACTTTATTCTTTAATGTGTGTATACCAAAAACAAAACTATGACCAGCAAGTGGTATGCACAGAGGCAGTTCCATTGTGATATAACCACGCAACATACTCCCAACTAATAAGCTCAATTTCAGCTCTTGATTCACTTAATTTCAACAAGAACTTGTTTATTGGTTAAGGACAATCTTTATACCTTCTACTTTGTTTTGTTCCTTCACAGTAAGCAATCAATAATGTTTAGTTTTCCATTCTTGAAGCAATACTCTGTTGAAAGTCATGAGAGACAATTTATCAAACACTCTCTCTGTGGCATCTCAATTTGCCTTGTCAGTGCTATTTTGAACTCCTAAATGCAGGGCTGTTACCAGTTAATGTCCATGTATCTTTCGTTTATGTTTTGACGGGTGTACGAAGCAAATGATCTACTCAGTCTCCAATGTCTTATCTATCTCTAGCCTATCAACTTTACAATCAAATTCGACCAGCTTTTTTTTTTTTTTGTTGCAGAAATGTCCAACAGAAAACAAAATGCACAAACAAACCCATCATTTAATATGCAACTACTTCCATATAAACCTTTTCACAAACTGTAATTACAACTCTAGTACTCTCTCAATTGCACATAAAGATAACAAGATTGACACATATAGATGAAACCCAGATTCTGTTTTAACTAATGATCATAAATGTAACAAAATTAATTCATCAAAAATCAAAACCAAAACTAAAGATTCAAACTTTATGAATTATACCTTATCATCAACTTGTGACGCACCAACTTCATCAACACAACAACTCCCATTATATAGTATCTTCCAATACATATAACCCAATTTCTTTTCTATCATCTGATGTAAAACAGAAGCAAAATCAAATTCAAAATTTGGGAAAAGAAGTTAGGAATTATCTAGGGTTTAAGAGATGAAGTTGACAATTCATTTACCTGTAAAGCAACTCTGGTGAAATCCAGTGTGTATGAAATTGGCGGTTTAGGTAATATCGTAATTTGATGTAAAATCCATGGAAGAAGAAATAAGACTGAGAGAGCTGAAGAAGAAGAAGAGACTGGAATTGATAACAAGGGGAGTTTGGTTTTGCTGACTGAGGACTGAATCGGACTCAGGTCTGACTCATTATTGTGGACCAATATGGGCTTAAATATCCAACTAATTATAAACAGTACAAGGAATCTGGGCGGAAATATCCCATATTCACAAAAGGCAAGGTTTTTAGTTCAGATAAACTTATAGGCAGCAGTCTAGAGGGAAGTGAACTGAACTTCTGAGACTGAAGAGAGAAATAGAAGAAGAAGAAAACCTCAATAAATACTCAAGGAACAACAAGAAGGTAGGAATTCTTCAACCTTAGTTAAGGTTTCATATAACAATCAATTTGATTTCAGTTTAGTTCAAGATCCAGTGTATTGGTAGTTTTTTTTTTGTTTCTGTAATTTCTGTATTATACTAATCAATAGCATTATCTAGTCTTAGTAATAGATGTAGATAAGAAAACCCATTTTTAAGAATGAAGAAAGAGTTGCTGAAATTGGGTGTGGTTGCGTAATCGTTTATCTTAGCTTGAATTTAAACCTTGGAGTTTACAGCAAAGTCCCTAGCTTTTGTTTTTGTTGGGTTTAAATGTAACTCTCATTGCTAGTTTTAATCAGATGGTTTTCCCCATCTCATCTCCAATTTGATTCATATATGCACCCTTTACTAACTGTGACCAATTTTGTAAGCCTTGTAAAGATTTATAAATTTTTCAGTACATTTATTTAGGGTAGGTCGATTTGTATGCCTGATCCTAACTCTTTAGGTAAGGCCAATAACTTCAACAAATAACAAATGTGATAGCACAGCTTACAATATATAGTAAGGGTTGTCGTTTTGGGGTTCAACCATTGAGTTGTGTTCATCTTGGCTACTTTGAATTCCGATCCAAGACTCTACTTTACTGCTTGCAAAAGTAGTAGTATTATACTTTGATGAGCGCCTTCACTTTATTGTCTTTGTAGGCTTTGCTTGTTTGTGAATTGAACTTAACTTTGTTTGGTTGCTTGATATACAGAATCATATGGGGAGAGAATAGAAGATTGAGGAACTAAAAGTATTAGAAACGATGAGCTGCATGCAGATTACTGCCTGTGGGCCTATTGTGAAAACCAAGATTATATGCCCATCGTGTTCTTTATCTTCCTCACAGTCATGTATCTCCCAGAATAATTCTGTTCAACTTCTTGGAACTCCGTCGAGACGAGTTTCTTGTACATCTAGATACCAGAGATGCATTACCGTTTGCTTGTTTGGAAACAAAGGAAAACCAGAGAGTAGTAGCGATGTAAGTAGCTTCTCTCCAATTCTTTTTTATCTGTTGGTAGCAATCAGTGAAACTAAACATGGAAGAGAACAGTAAATTTATTTGATGAGAAACTCTCGAGGCACAAGTAACTACGAGTAACTCGTACATCCGTCTATTAGTATCGCCTTACTTCCTAGCATAACATTCAGTTTTTATTGTTAGGGTCAATCTCACTGGACCCACATGTTCATGCCACACCCATTGATCATATCAGTAGACGCGAGTGTCTACTGAGTAATTTGTATTCCTGTCTCATAATTTTGCCTCAACTTCCTCGCATAACATTCTGTTTAGACAGTTAGAGTCTTCTCACTTGTTCCACATGTTCAAATTCCATGAGTATCTTTGTGTCGAAATATGCTGATCGGTGAGTATGTAAAGCATGTAAATATTCCTGTGAGAGTCATGTCGTCAAATGTTGAGGCATAGCGCGGGCGCTTAGGCTTGAGATGTAGGTCTAGCACAAAACATCCAAAGGGACGAGTCTGGGGAAGATAAGAAAATGTAAGCCGTGACATATCTCATGTGAGAAGAACAACCTCTGAACTGCTTTAGTTAATTTGTACAATCAATACTAAGAAAGAGGGGACTGCTACGAAGCAATTACCACTCTTTTTGGATCTTATTTTCATTTGATTTGGTTTTGAAATGACTTTTAGGGGTCGTCTCCATGGAAATCTCTTGAGAATGCTATGGGAGGATTAGGAAAAGAGAAATCAATACAGGATATTTTGAGGGAGCAGATGCAAAATAAAGAATATGCTGATACTGGAGGTGGAGGTGGAGGTGGACTTGGAGGTCGTCCACCACCAAGTGGAGGAGGTGGGGGTGGGGATGGTCCCGAGGATGAAGGCGACAATGGTATGCTGGATGAATTCGTACAAGTAATCTTAGCAACTGCTGGCTTCCTCTTTCTGGTACGAAACCTCCTATTAAATCACTTTTGACTCTTCATTTTTGGGGTATCATCAAAAAATTATAAGAAACATTTATTTCCTCCCATTTCTACTAGATCTAACAAGGATTTCTCTTAAATACACTTTGGATACCCTTTATTTTTATTTTCGTTGTTCATATTTCTTTTCTAAAGTTGTTTTGGGTTGTCGGAACTTGTTTACTGGCCAAAAAGTAAATATGGATTCCCAACAAGATTTTAACTGGGATGATTGTGTCTTAAGACAGTTGGACATGGTTCCTGTTCTAACTCAATTGTTTCTTTGCAGTATGCGTACATAATCCGTGGTGACGAGATAGCTAGGCTAGGAAAGGACATTTTAAAGTTTATCGTTACAAGAAAGAAGAGTCTTCGATTAGAACGCATTGGTGACAGGTGGAGAAGGCTCTACCGTAGACTGGCAAAGAAGAATCAGGTACAGAGAGATCCATTTTGGTTGGAACGTGCAATCCTCAATACTCCAACATGGTGGCACGACCCTGTACAATACAAACGCTACCTTGCATCTCGTCTTAAACGATCAACCTATGAATAGGCTAATCCTTTCTGATGTTCTTCTAGAAAACTTTTCTGCAACTTCATCTTTCTTGTTTCTATTGAAGCTGTGACTGTTAAGAGTTTTCCCCATATGCAATTTGTAAAAGATGTGAGATTTCTTTTCATGGAGATGTATTTGTTCTTAGGGAGATCATGGTTGCCCAGGTTGAACTTGGTCACCATCCAGAAATAACTATTCAGAAACTGGGGAAGAAATTGAACACCAGGCATGCAATTTGTACTACAGTTTGATCTTAAACTTTGAACGATGTTTTTGAGTTGGGAGTTGTACTAAACTTCGTTAGTAATTTCGTTGGATGCCTTCTGAAATTAGAAGTTCAATTTCTGATGATTCAACCATATCTCAGGAATATAGATAAGCTCTTAAAACTAGAAAACCTCCACCCATCACAGATTTTCCTTTGTATGTTACCGAGTACAGCTCCATAATGTACAATGACCTAATACAGGAGTCAAGAGACCATAATTTGGCATTTGGCTTTTAGCTTTTATACATAACATATAAATACTGCAACCACTTGATCAGAGAAAAAGAAAGTCAACAAAGCAATGCCATAAGATCAACCAACTTGCAGAAAACTTTTGAAGGACATTCTGCCTGAATGGTTATAGAGTACCATAACCTGAATCTATTGGCTAACACTTTTGACAGTGGAATATCACCTGTAATCTACTGCCAAATGACAACGGCACCTGAAAGGCTGAAACCGCATCTTCAAGTTCGAGGTTATAGTTATTAGTTAGGGCTTAGGAGTCACCAGAATGCTAATACAACAAATGAAGCATAGAATTTCCGAGATACAGAAATAATGACGAAATCTATTAAGATATGTCTTTCAGTTGCACAGCCACATAAGGGCCGAACATTCACAAAATTTCTTATCTAAATCACTATTCGCAGAAAGTAGACATAGATGGTACCAAAAGCTGTATATCCAATTGATTGCTATTCGAGAAAATTTCGTTTGTTTCTCTATGATGGAGGATAGATGAGAAAAAATCCTTCCATGACGGTTTAATAGAAAAAGGGAACAAAAGATCAAATGTAACACTGGAACACGACTCAAGCAGTAACCTTGGTAGATGAGCGAGATTTCTTTGGAGCTTTTTCCTGCTTCTTGTTCACCTCGGCTGCCTTTTTTTTGTCTTTCCTCTCCCTCTTTTTTAAAGCATGCATGTGCGCTTTCAGAACGGTTGCATAAGAAGCTTGAAACCGTAGCTGATCCTTTGCCGAAATCTGCAACCAAAAGAAAAGGAAACTAGATATGATTTCTTTTCAAAATCCGAAAGACACAACTTGATCTTTAATATTTAAATCCTGAACATCAAGTTAGCCTTGCAATCTGATGAGATAAGCAAAATACCAGGTGATAAGCTATTATCAGCTAACAAGGTCGGGGAGGAGTTCATGTCCATAAACAAAACTATATTTACAGAAACTTACAACATTCAAACATAGGCAACGATATATCATTCAAATCTATGTTTCATGCGCAGATAACAAATACAAAAACAAGCAACAAAAGCCAGAAAAGTTGGCACCCTATTAAAACTTCTTTACCACAATATGTCCGAGGTGCACAGGGAGCAATGGGTCAACATGACCCATGGTTCCTCAATTATCAGTAAATATGCTTCACCTAAAGTCATAAAAAACACCTCCTTTCTTTATTATCTTATTTAATCAAAATAGGAGATATGCCAAGTTCCTAATTTGTAACAGACGTGTTATGGGTTTCCTACTGAGAGAACCACTCTCGCACATACCCTGTGAAATCCACATCACCTCAATTTCAATATCCTTCTCTTCATTTTCCTTTTATTTCAATTTCTCTTTTATCCATGTTCACATTTGCCAGTGAGGCATTTCTATTAGATGGAAATATGTGATTGAAGAAAGATCATCATGGTTGGTTTTCTTTAAGGTAGACTTGATGGCAAGTGGATAAAGTGATTCAAGTACAGAACATCAACTACTTAGTGCACAAGTAAAAAGCATGATTTTCATAGCTTATCGCCCAACCATGCGGGAATCCGACTAATAAAGGTCATAGACACATGGAACCGGAGTAAGTCGTTGTAATGGCACAGGGTTTGGATGATAATTTTCTCATTTGAACTCCCGACTTAATGATAGTACATAACCATTTGACAAGGGTTTCCATAAATCAACAACTTAATACAATTGAATAATAAAAGAGGTAAACAGTTATAAACCATACCGAAGTAGAGATGGTCTTTTTACCATCAGTGGCTCGAACAAGGCATTTAAATTCAATAGCATCAGCTCCCAATTTATCCCTTTGCAACTTAGACTTCATTGATGCTACATACCAAGAACACAACATTGTCCCAAATGAAAATCAAATCCCCAATCAAATATAATTCAATTCCAAGGTAAGTGAATGAAGAAGTTACATCTTTTAAAGGTGACCCAAACTGATCCCTTTTCCGTGCTTCGCTCATACATGGCAGTGAGCTCATTGAGGAACGGGTCTGGTTGTAAAAGAACCTGTCAAATTTCAATGTATTAGAGCACAGTTAAATTTGATGTTTCGATCAAACTGAAGTCTTACTCGAATTTACATATATATATGTGTCCGTGAAATGCGTCCGTTAAGATAATTGAACAAGCATTAGATTGAACTTAACCTAAGACAATTGAACCTAACACACCTAAAGAACCCAAAACTAAACCCAATAGCCATAATCAGATGCAATGTAAGAAAAAACCCAGAATTGTTTCACCCTTAAAAGATCAAATTAAGAACTAAAACATATAAAGAATCCAGAAATCAAACCAAAAAGAAGTTATTTCTTCTCATACAAAACTAGATCGAACCCCCACATAAGTTAGAATTCTGCAACCCTATAAACAACAAAAACCCATGAAAAATAATGAATGACCTAAGAGAGGGAGAGGGTTACCATGACTGTATGTATGTGATAGTCTTCTTCAGTTACTAGACCTTGCCTCGTTCTTTCAAAGGGTTTTCTTCTTCTTCTTCGTTTTGTCTTGACCAGAATGACTTTCTATACTGACGGGCCGAGCCAATACCAAAACAGGGTTGATATTTCAACCCAAGATTTTCGATAAGTCTGAATTAGGGGTGTAAAATAGCATGATTTATAAGGGGATACCAAATCTTTATGGGGAAACCATCCCATAAGAATACAAAATAATTATGACCACTGGATTTTAAGATTGGTATTCTCGCAGAAAATTGATTTATATACAAATAAAGCTCCCATGTTTTGGTGAAGACACTTGACATAATTTGATTGGTGCAAATATTTAGGGGTTAAAGAAACCCACTCTCCTATTGACTATTTTGTTTTAAAATTATTACACTTGTTACCCCAATACTTAATTGTACCGGTTCAACGTCACCGACAATGGGTGAACAACACTGCAAATCGACGATCTACGTTTAATCCTCTTTAATAAACGGCTACCGTTAAATTTAAAAAGGGAAAACAAATTCAATTTGGAATCCGTTTTTTTTAAAGGAAACCAAATTAAATTGGGAATTCGTTACAAACTGGGACTGAAACATTCATGTAAAATAAACTTTCTCAGTCAACTGCAATGTATAAAATCAAATACTTAAATAATGCAATTCAAAACAAATAACCAAATTGAAAAACAGCGTAATGGTCCCCCTATATTTGAAACAGAGAGGTCATGCAAAGAGAGAGTTGCAGAACAAACCGGGTGCCATGATTCATCATTCTCAACATGTCCATGATTTTGGTGATGAGTTATATGACTAATTCTCCTGTAATATTAACATTTATGGTAAAATTAAATAACCAAACCACCATTAACGGTTGATGAACTTTTCAACCGGCCGTCCCGTCATACCAAATCAAAAACGCCCCGTCACACCAAATCAAAAATTCTAATTGAACTTGATCGGAAGATAATTGTTATGAGAAGTTAAATATGTTCGGTGTATAGAACGGGTACCAATCTAGTCCCCTTTATAAATCGTGTAAAATAGGTCAGGTCGGGCTGTTTGGTTCTATTCCATTTATTATGATACATCGGGTTGTCAAGCCCATTTATTTCGTGCTCGCCTCTTAATGGGTTGTGCTGCGTTGTGCCAACCCATTTTACACCTCTACAACTATACATATTGTTTGTTTATTTCTTATCCAACTAATTCTTCTCAATCTAGCTTATTATGTCTGTATATAATTTATTATATTTGAGTTAAAAAATTATCTTATAGTAAATATAAAAAAAAATAAAAAAATAAATGACTAGACATCTAATTTTTGTCGAGTCATATTTAGATCTCAAAAATAAATCAGGTGATTATTATATAATTTTTAAGGCATATAATCTGCAAGATTGCAAAAGTCTATCATTATTCAAAAGACCTATTTCAAGGGATGCTGGGAGTCTATCAGTTCTGCCTATGCCAAAAAAAAGTATGTTGATGTTTCAACTCAAAAGAAATCAAGAACTCTTCAACAATGGAAAGTCCGGTGACAAACTTCAATCATCGATTTAAAATTCCGAGCCGAGTAATTTACAACATTCACAACATTTTTTAAAACATGTTTTTTTTTTCAATATGGCTACTTAAGAAAAGATAGAAACATGTTTTAGGAGTCAAGATGACCAAAAGTCAACCCTGATGACCAAGAAAAAACATTTTTTCGGACCCATATTATTACAGTTCGGCGAGTTGCTGACTAGGCGACCCATCAAATAAACAATTTTAGTGTCTAGCTACTGGTATACAAGAAATTGGAAACCCATCCTAAATCATGTTTAGGAATGAATACTTTGGTGCACAGAAGTGCTTTAGAATAAGCCTTTGGTACCTTAAAATAAAGGAAAAGCAGCATTTTGATACAACCCTACATACGCCTTTAAGGTAGCATTAGCCCACATAGTACGCAAATAATAATAAAAAAGAAAAAGAAGGTTTATATTCCTTGCTCAGCTTCCAAATAAGTAGATTTGAACATCTAGATACTGTCACCAACAGACATAGTTTACCAAAAATAGAGGAAAGATATCTAAACAAGCTCCTAGTGATGAATAATGCTACAGCCTCTGAACGGTACTTCGATGTGATGCGGGCAGCACTAAGAGGGGAATGGAACGACATCATAAACTTTTATAACTTGCAGCAAGTACTGGAATCATCATCATCTAATAATATCGATATCGAAGATGACAACAACAGTGTTCTAGTTAGTAATAATATGGATATGGAAGACGACCACAGCAAGGTTCTAGTTAATAATCTTACAGGGGATACCATTTTTCACTTGTGTGCACAATGCCGCCAAACTGATGTTATGAAACAGCTGTTGAGAATACTGCCGGCGGCAAAAGTGTTACTATTGGTGACTAATAGGAAGGGGAACACTGTATTGCATGAGGCAGCCAAGACCGGAATCGTGGAGATGGCTACCCTAATCTTGGAGAAAGAATTAGATGGTGGAGGAGATCAAGTGCTGATATCAGTTCCAAACTTAAACGGTGAGACACCTATATACTGGGCAGCAATGTATGGACATAAAGATATGTTGTTATTTCTAAATACAACTGCTAGTAGGAGAGGAATCACTAGCACATCCACATCCACATCAATGGTTGGCCCTTTAACAATGAGGACTGATGGCTCAACAATTCTTCATGCTGCTGTTCTTGCAAAAGCTTACGGTAACAAACACTATAAACTCATATAGGTTATTCTTTGTACTGGGTTTTGCATAATACAATCGAAATTGTTAAAAATAATTGAACATTTTTTTTGCGAATCTAGAAAAAGATATTATTGGAGCTGATCTATTGAGAACTATATTATGTCCTATAATGTAGCCTGACCTTGTGAGCATCAGTAGTACCCATGACTAGGGGCAATTTTGTTTGCTAGACCCATTACAAATGAATTGCAGGACTTCACTACCTAGTAGTTGTTTTTCTTCTTTACTTTTATTTTGGCTTACATATCTGCCGATAATTCAGATGTGGCAATGGAGATCGTGGAGATTTACCCTGACCTTGCTTCTAATAGAAATGGAGATGACGCCACGGCTTCACATATTTTAGCGCTCTCACCTTCATCTTTCAAGAGTGGAACCAAATATGCTCAACAATACCTTGGCGCCACGCCATTTGTTTTGGTCGAATATGCTGCAGCTATTATATACTCATGTAAGTCCCATTTATATCTTTTAGACTTTCTAATATGCCTTATATCTAACCAATTTTTTCTTTAATTCGTTCATTTCTTATTTCAGTTATTGAAATCGAGAATTATGAAACACATAATGCAGCTACTCATATAACAACAGTACAACAACAGCCAGATTCCTCATTTAAGGAGAAATTCAACCATTACTTCAGAAGGCTATGTAGAGGTACAAATTCAGATAACATAAATATTTGCGTTTATGAGTGTTTTATTCCCTAAAAACTCATAGTATTACCAACTGAGAGCGCAATAATGTGTACACCCAAATCTTCATCCATGTGTATTTGATTATCTACTACATCTTGAACTAATGCAGGTTTGCCAATCCTCAATCTCATTTACAATGCAAAACTGAAGCACGCTTATGCAATACAACTCCTTAAGAAGTTACTTGAAAAAGATTTTGGTCAATGGACGATAAATTATGATGACACTCCCCATGGAAGGGATGATCACAAGTACAATGACCTCGAAAACGTACATCCGTTGCCGACAATAACAACAAGGGTTACAACTTACAAAGTTAGAGAGAGGCCACTTATCTTGGCAACTAAATTCGGTATTGTAGAGATGTTTAAAGAAATAATTGAAGCATATCCAGAATCAATTGAACTTTGTGATGAAGAAGCGGGAAGAAATTTGTTGCACTTAGCGGCAGAATACAGACATGAGTCCATAATAGAATTCTTGAAGTCATCGTCGACTAATTCAAAGAGGAACTTGGACATTTTGGTCGCCGGGATTGATAGAGATGGTAACACCCCACTGCATGCTGCTGCTAAGCTTGGAAAACGTAAGCCATGGCACATTCGTGGAGCAGCACAATGGATGCAGTGGGAGTGTGTTTGGTTTAAGGTACGTTATCATATAATTCTAATGATACATATACAGATATGCACACATAAAAATATGTACTGATGTACACAATAATCATTATTGTTTGGTTATATGCAGCGGGTAAAACGTATGCTTCCATCACATATGCTAAAGATGAAGAATTGCAATGACCAATATGCTGACCAAGTATTCACTGAAACTCATGCAGTTCTTAGAGCACAAGGTGAGGAATGGGTAAAAGCAGGATCAAATAATTGCATGTTGATATCAGCTCTAATAGCAACTGTGATGTTTGCATCCGCCTTCACTGTACCTGGGGGATTCGACTCCAAGTCAGGTCGTCCAATCTTACTCGAGAACCAAGATTTTAGTCCATTTTTTCATTACGTAGGTTTTTCTTTGTTCTTTTCTCTTATATCTTTGGGTCTATTTCTCTCCATCCATGCTGCTCCCTTTAACGAACATGACTTCTTTTTCCGATTGCCTTTAAGAATCGTGTTTGCCATAACTGCCTTACTCAATTCAGTTACTTTCGCTGCTTGTGCGTACTTCCAAACGTTCATGCTTATCACTGGCTGGACATACCCTTTCGGGTTGCTTCTCTTTGACTCGGGAGTAGCTGGACTGGGGATTCTCTTCTTTGCTGAACTATACGTGGACATCATCGTGGGGTTTATCCGTTACTTGATCGACATTCTCTTCATTTAGCAACTAACACTACTAAACGGAGAACCATCTTTCAGTGTAACTGGAATAATGTCAAGATATATTCTATGTAGGATTCTCATGGTAAAGAGAATAAAGTTCCATGGGTTGCTCTAGCAAGATGGAAAATTAGTCAAAGTAAGAGATTAGTTATCAGCTGATGATCTTGCTAAAAGAGGCCTAATAAGGTTGTTACCCATTTGCTTGTAATTCTGGTTGCTGATGCCTCTCCCTTATTTAGGCTGAGGATGTGTAATTTCTTGTAATAAAATTTTGATTGATCAAGCAAAAATATACAATGACCTTGTTCAATTTTTGGAAGAAAAACCGACCTTCACTAGCTCAGATACTATCTTAAAAATCCATAGACCTAAATACCCTCAAAAATTGGTTTACAAGGATAGATAACTAACGCTTATTATTTTATAAATACCTGAGAATTTAAGTGATGTGGGATTATTTCTAACAGTAGCAAAAGTTCATCAGTAATGGGATCAACGTGACTGTATAAGTAACTGATAAATTAAGAGGGATATACTTCCATGAATGATGGCTCTTTGTCACTGGTTGTGTAACTATCGAAAATCTGATGGTGAATGGGATCAACATAAGCTCAATAGTACATTAAGAAGAATATTATAAAATTTATATTTTAACTAAATTTATTTGTTAATAATTGGAAGAAAAATTAAACATATAAAAAAATGTTAAGATGCTTAACGAAATCGACACAACATGTAATTTGGTTCGGCTATTATGCCTACGTCCACGAAAAAAGTATGTTATCTTATTTATAAATATTTTCTTTATACATATATCAATATGAAGAAATGAAGTATTTAGAAATAATAAAGTTCTTAATCTAATGATAGCTTTATCCACTTCTTGATTTTCTTTCGTAGTTTTTCCTCTTATTTTTGTTGTGTCTTTTCTTTCTACTTGGGAGTGGATATTTATAGCAAAATATCATGGGTCCCTCTTCTTTACTTATTATTATCCTTGTTTGATCTTATCTTGACTTTGGGCCCAGCTTACTTCTTTTGTAATGTTCTTTGCTTGCTAGTCCGCAGCTTTCCTTTAGATTGTGCGATTGTTGGTTCCTTGTCTTTATTGTGTGGGTAGTGACATGTGGAATTTGACGTGTCATGTATGCCTTACACGTGTTGAGATTATCTTATTTGGTCGGTATTATTTTGACAAGTGTTAATGCTGATTGTTTGTTACTTGTAGTTATAGTCATGTGTCTTGTCAGGTATCATTGTATTTTGGTACGTGTCTTGTCAATCTTTCGCGTGGTAATCGTGATCTTATCCTCATATATACTTTGTTTATGGTCGATGTGGTGCATGGTTGTACTTTCAGGATTGCTGCGCAGGTAATTTGTAAGGCGCAGATGATTGTTGAGCGCAAGTGATAGTTGGGCGTAGATGATTGTAGAGCTCAAGTGATAGTAGGGCGCAGATGATTGTAGAGCACAGATGATAGTAGGGCGCAAATGATTGTAGAGTGCAGATGATAGTAGGGCGCAGATGATTGTAGAGCGCAGATGTTTTCCTTGGCTATTATTTATGTTTTTTTTTCTCGTATCTTGTGTTCTTTCCACGTGTTTCTCATGTGTTAAGTTACTCTGTCTTCAATGCTTCTGAAGTATAACGAATGTATTATAGATGTCTTCTTTTATTATTAATATTTTTTTTGTACTCATCGGTGTACCATAATACGATGTTTTTCTCTAAAGATGTATCCACGTGGATTTGATGAATATATGTCCTTACAATTTGCCCCCTTTTTATCTTTTGGATTTCTTTCCCACGTGCCTGGAATTCCAAAAGATAAAAAGTAATGATGACCTTCTGGTTTTGTGCCCCTAATAAATTTGAATTTCATACGTTTCATATGTTTCCAAGAAGACACGTCATTTGGATTTGCGCCTTTTGAGTTCCTTTTTGCAGTCGTGTCAGTTCACTGTTTTTGTATTTAAGTGTAAATCTCGTCTTTTCTCTATTACTTTTCGTTTCCTAAATTTTTCTGATTTTTACCTGCACTTTGATCTTCTTCTTTCTTCTTCTTCTTAAAGTCTTTATTCCTTAAACTTTTCTGAGATTCCTTGTTTGATCAAGGTTTTTACTTCCCAAGATCAAATCTTTGTAGATTCAAACATCTTAACTTCATCTCTTTTACTGGTATGACTGTTTGACTTCTTTTGTAGTAATTTTTTTTTTCTTGAATGTTAATTCTTCTTTTACTATTTCATTTTGTTTATCATTGTAACCTTGGTTTTTCTTGGTTCTCAGATTAAGCATGTCTGGAAAAGGTATAAGTCGTGCCCCCAAGAATACTTCTCATCAAGATGATGACCATCATAGTGAGAAGAAAGCTTCTCGATATCCTGTTAGTAAAGATAAACTCGTTCATATCAGAGGAATTCGTATCCTTGTTATGCCTCTTTTTAAGTCTTCTGTTAGAAGCGATCGTATCCATGAACTTCTTAATTTTAGGAATATGGATATTGAGGAGTCCAAAAGGAGATATGGTCTTCAGGAATTCAAAGTTTCCCTCTATAACTCGCCTGAGGGAGATAAGATTTCTATGAATATGATTATGAACTTTGATTATTATTCTCCCACCAGATTGTTGGTTGTTGCTGGTGAGAAAACGCTGGGTTGAGGCTGCCTTTATATGATAGTTAATATCCCTTTCATTTCGAAGTCTTAGCTAGTCGGGGTCAATCCAGAGGTAGCTTTGTGCGCTCAGTTGCGCAATATAACGGGAACTGGTGGATGATGCTAGACGAATGTAGTATGCGTAGCTGGGGAGACCAACTTCACCTGCTACACACCCAATCCCGCGGACCGTGTCCATTACACAGTGGAGAACTTCCACTTGACATATGCTGATTCCTTCGCCAACAAATATTATATGAACTGGAATGTTGGTCTTAGTCGCAGGGGAAGTGATGGGTTTCGTTTATTGGCTGAGATTGATAATAAGAAGATAAACCTTATCCCGGGAACAGAGGAACCCTTGACAGAGAAGTTGTGCAGGGATCATGACTACCAATGGTACTTGACTCCGTTGGTGATTGAAGGGCCTTGGATTTTCGGTCGAGCCACAGAAAATACTGTACGGAGTCTTCATGAGCGCTTCCCTTCTTATTGTCCATGGGAATTAAACTTTGATGGATTCACTTTCTCTTTCTGCGATATGGTAAGTATTGATCTTTCAATTTTTCTTAATTTAATTTTTGCGCTATTTTTCTTATTTTTATCTTTGTGCGGCCCCTAGAAGAGAAAGAAAGTTTAAAGACTGATGTGGGTTCCAAGCGCAAAGCTACTCCTCCATCTGACAAAGTATTTCTTTGTTTTTTATTGGTCGAATGTTTAATGTTGCATCTTGCGTCTTGCTAAATTATTCGAAAATGTTAACAGGGTCAGAAAAGAATGAAGACTACTCCTCGCGCTCCTGCTAGAAAAGTGGCTAAGATTGCTCCTTCCAGTCAGCCTATTTTAAGGATAGAAGCGAGCAAAGAGCAGAGCGAAGCACATATGGTTTTCATTCCGAAGCACTTGCAGATGCAACTGGAGCTCCTCAGGAGGCAATTACTGAGCTTTCCCTAGATGCCAATATCAATCTCTATTATTTCCTATCTCACTCTCCATTATTTCAAATGGATGATGTTGCTCTTTCTGAGTTTGAAGATGATTTGGCTGACAAGGAGCAAGCTTCACCTTCTGTTGAATTGAGTGGAGCTATAATTGCATATGCTCCTCCCAAGCTGGGGTTAATTATTGAGACTGGTGCTCTGTGTGCTTCTACTGAAGAGGATACAATGTTCGGCGTAGCTGATCCTGCTCTAGTTAGGTTTACTGATACTGCAGATTTTATTCTTCAAGATAAAGCAGTGAACGCTACTGAGGATGTAGAAGAACTGACTTCTCCTTTTGAAGAAGTTAGATATGCTGCTTTTGTTGCTAGTGGAGAGAGGGCCTCTCGTGAAGAAAATGGGAAAGGTATTTGTGAGGCTGATAAGCTTACTGAAAAGGAAAAAGAAGCCTTTCGTTGGTTTATGGAAAAGGATCTACTTCTGATTCCTAGCCATGCTCAGCCAAAGCCTGCTGACTCTGCTTCTGTTGCTAAGCTGCGACAAGACATGCGTTCTGATCCTTTTGACACGGTGATGGATGCATGGTCAAGGGACAACACTGATCAAGCTTGTCCTTTTGATGTTGAAGTGCCTTCCACCCTTGCTGAAATCCTAGCAGTAGCAGATGGAGGTGTATATGCTCGTCCGCAGTAGGCTCTTATGCAGGTATACTTCTCTTAATTTGTTTCTAATTTATTTTTATTCTTTTATTACTTATAGTGATATTAATTTTTGATTTCGCAGCTTGCTTATAACGAGAGCTGCTCGTTGGTAGCATACAAGTTTTTTCAAGCTCGTTCATTAATGATGGAGGAGAAATTCAGGAGCATTGCCTTCCGATGATAGCATTGTATGGTGATGGTGCTTCTACTACACTGAATTTTGGTTTGATGCTACACCATTAAATCCATAGATGGTGTAGCCTGAAGGCTCCAATTGATCTTCTTTTAATCCCATCTTTAGAAATGTGTCATAAAATAACACATTAAGAGAACTTCCTCCATCTATCATAATCTTTGTAATACTGGCAGAGTGAGAACCAGTGGGTCATTGTGAGTATCTACTTCTTGATCTACCTCTTCTGCTGAAAATGTCACCGGGGAAGCCATCCATTCTTCCCATGTCTCGGTGATTCTTCCTGCAACTTTGAATATTTCATGGTTGATTATTCTCTTGTGGAGTCTCCTGTTAATTGATGTATTCATTGACATTTGATGCGTCTCTGTGAATGTGATTGTTTTCATGGTGGGATTGTTCCCTGGAATGGTTATTGTCTTCCCAGTACTTGACCTTGGTGGTGGGTTTGGTAGGCAGAGAAATTCATTGAGTTTCCCTGCGTCGATCATTTTTTGTATTTGATACTTCAAATTCTTGCATCCAAATGTAGAATGTCCATAGAAACAATGGTATTCACAGTACTCCTTTGAATTTTCAGAATACATTGGTTGTCTTCCTTTTGTAATTGGCCATTCAAAATCCTATCTATTCTTTATTGCATTTAAAACTTGTGGATAATGAGTATTCAGCTTTGTGAAAACTCGACCTTCAAATTGCTGGTTAAACCTTTTTTTCATGATCAAACCTTCCATGTTTAAATTGATTGTGAAGGCACTCATTTGTTGCTCCTTTCTCAAGATTAGCGGATGGCTCTGCATGAATGACTCTATTTGTTATTCTATGCTGATGAGTGGTTGCTCTTGGAATTTTCCTTTGGATATCTTGCAACCTTGCATGTTTCTCAATGATATCCCTCAAAGCTCCTTCAGTTTTTGGATTTGTTATGTGTATCTCTGCAAAAAGTGGGCATGTTCGATTGGAAATTCTCCATTTATAACTATTGATTGCTATCTCGGGGGTGAAATTTCCAATTGCTTGACAAATGGCTTGCCATCTATCAGTGTATTCTCGAATGGGTTCCTCTATTGATGATGCTAACCCAAATAATCTATCCATGCCTGCATTTGCTGGCTTGTTGTACATGTATGTTTCCAAAAACTGACGGGTTAGTTGTGCATATGATCGTATTGATCCTTCTGGTAGACTGTCATACCATAGAATCGTTGTTCCTTTTAAACTTTATGGAAAATATCGGCACATGATTACGGCATCCTGCTCCCATCTAGTCATGTTTCGACTGTAGTATTTCAAATGCGCAGCAGAATCTTTTGTCCCATCATAACAATCGAATACCGGAAGATTGCACTTTTGTGGAATTGGAGCAAAGGCTAAGTAGGGAGCCAGTGGTGTCCGTTGTACTTCTCTCAAGACTTCTTCCATATGTCCCCCCTCCTGCTTGTTTCTCATTGTTCTTAATTCTACTTTTAATGCTTCCAGATCCTCAACATATTTGCTCCAGTTGTTGCGCGGTGGCATAATATCATCGAAATCCATCCCGCACATTTCGTAACGCTGATTATACTTATTTTGCTTGAATTGTTCATTAGTATGAATTGGTGGTTCAACCACCATCACTCTCTGATCCTGATTAACCTTTTTTTTGCCTTTGGCTGATTTCATTGTACGTTCTTCCTGACTTTGTACACTTGTAGATGTTCCTTCATTTGCTTTATTCTTAAAAGCTTGATTTTCTTGTACTAATAGAGCTATTGTTTCTGCATTAGCTTTTTGTATTTTGCGCATCTCGTTTAGCTATTCTAAGATTATGTTGATGGGATTTTCCTGTCCTTGTGGTACCTCTTCATTCATTCTATGTGTAGTATGTTCATTTCCATGGTTATTAAATTTTTCCCTTTGAGGTCTTTGTGTTTCTTCATTGATTTGGATTTGATTTCTTTCCCCCTGTGCTTGTGATGAAATGTTATTTGCAACATCTATTCCTTCATTTCTATTGTGAATTGCTTGATTCTCTTGCCTAGACGTTTGAGGATCTCTTATAATTTCTTCCTCTAATTGTGTAGCCATGGCTGTTGTTACTTGATTGTCTGGGGTCTCCATTGCTTCTGACTTGTTGTTAAGGCTATGAATGATTTTTTTTCTTTCTTTGCAACTGCTAATGATACTAATGATAGGTAACTAATTTAATTTAGTATTCATATATAAGTTATATGATAAAGTTTTACTTTATAAATACTATGATTTCATGCAAAATTTAATTTAATAATTAAACAATTTTCTTAGAGCAAAATTATTGTGGACTTTTTTACAAATTTTTTAAATTGATTTTCAATCGAAGGGCAATATTTTGAAACAAAATTAAAGTTATTGGAAAATCATTTTAAACTAAATTCTTGTTAAAGGATTTAAGATGTTATGTTAACATGAAATGTTACAGACATGTCTGATTAACAATTTTTTCATAAAAAATGATGAATATGTATATCTTGAAAAAATCAAATCAATGAAAAATAAGCTCATAACTTTGGGAAGATTTCCTATACTCATAAAATTTAAATATTTTAAGAACAAAAATTTATCCAGGTAGAATAAATTTTTTACTACCTTCCTGTTTCTAGCGCCAAACTGTAACTACCGAAATCTGATGGTGAATGGGACCATCATAAGCTCAATAGTACATTAAGAAGAATATTGTAAAATTTACATTTTAGCTAAATTCATTTTTTAACAATTGGAAGAAAAATTAAACATATAAAAGAATATTAAGATGCTTAACGAAATCGACATTACATGTAACGTGGTTCGGCTATTATGCCTACGTCCATGGGAAAAGTATTTATCTTATTTATAAACATTTTCTTTATACATATATCAATATAAGGAAATGAAGTATTTAGAAATAATAAAGTATTTAACATAATGATAGTTTTATCCACTTCTTGATTTTCTTTCGTAGTTTTTCCTCTTATTTCTGTTGTGTCCTTTCTTTCTACTTGGGGGTGAGTATTTATAGAAAAATATCATGAGTCCCTCTTCTTTACTTATTATTATCCTTGTTTGATCTTATTTTGACTTTGGGCGCAACTTACTTCTTTTGTAATGTTCTTTGCTTGCTAGTGCGCAGCTTCCCTTTAGATTGTGCGATTGTTGGTTCCTTATCTTTATTGTGTGGGTAGTGACATGTGGAATTTGACGTGTCGTGTATGCCTTACACGTGTTGAGATTATCTTATTTGGTCAGCATTATTTTGACAAGTGTTAATGCTGATTGTTTGTTACTTGTAGTTGTAGCCATATGTCTTTCCAGGTATCATTGTATTTTGGTACGTGTCTTGTCAATCTTTCGCGTGGTAATCCTGATCTTATCCTCATGTATACTTTGTTTATGGTCGATGTGGTGCATGGTTGTGCTTTCAGGATTGCTACGCAGGCAATTTGTAAGGCGCAGATGATTGTAGAGCGCAGATGATAGTAGGGTGCAGATGATTGTAGAGCGCAGATGATAGTAGGGCGCAGATGATTGTAGAGTGCAGATGATTGTAGAGCGCAGATGATAGTAGGGCGCAGATGATAGTAGGGCGCAGATGATTGTAGAGTGCAGATGATTGTAGGGCGCAGATGATTGTAGGGCGCAGATGTTTGCCTTGGCTATTATTTATGGTTTTTTTTTCTCGTATCTTGTGTTCTTTTCACGTGTCTCTCATGTGTTAAATTACTCTGTCTTCAATGCTTCTGAAATACAATGAATATATTGTAGTTGTCTTCTTTTATTATTAATATTGTTCTTGTATTACTCGGTGTACCATAATACGATATTTTGCTCTTAAGATATATCCACGTGGATTTGATGAATTTATCTCCTTACAGATTATATGCATACTATCCAGTACAAAGCTCAAATTTAAAACTATTATACCTCAAGGGAACACGATTTTTTATTCCGATTACATATTTGATTATTTTTCCTTTTTTTTTTTTCTAAAAGGAGAGCTGCACACACATTACTTAATCAAACTTAAGATAATATAAACACAAATGATATCCCATGCATTTGGGAACTTTATCAATAAGGAACTTGAGAAGTAAACTACTCCATGACATGTACTGGAGCATTGATCATATCCACAACTGACTTTACTATCATTAGCCCACATACAGAACATGCGCATACCGCGCATATGCAAGTTAACATCAATCTGCAGCAGACAAATTAAATACAAAAATATCAAAAATGAAGGCGGTATTGTACCACCATGCAAACCTATTGGCACTTCAATCTGCTAGAATGTCAGCACGTGTATTTCCTTCCCTATAAATATGAGAAACTCTAAATTGATTTGTTTTAAAAGGCATTTTTCTCCCACGAGACAATCAGACTTGTCGTGCAGCTAGCCTGCTCGTACAAGATCATATATAATAGACAGATAGCTAGAGAAGCAGGGGCCGCGGAACCATGACTAGCCCTGTTTCTAACCCTGGCTAGAGAAAAGGAAGTACAATCATGAAACACATTTTCTAGTTTGATGCTAAACCTTCTAGTACAGCCACAATAATGCAAAGAAAATCACATATTCTTTTCGACAATATTTTCATTTACGATCAACATCTTACTTTAATTTAGAATCCCTGCATGTCATGTCCATTTCATACTTATACAGTACTATTTTGATAAAAAATAAAGTCATGGAGAAACAACTCAAATGAATGGCGTTCCTGTTGTAAAAATGCATGCTTGTTGATGGGGATAAGTAGTTGTTCTTCAGTCAATGGAATACTATCTTTAATTTGTTTTGCTTTCTATCATTCTATGTCAATTATTACCATTAAAAGCATAAATTCCACTGCTGGCAAGCATAAAGAGGTGCAGTCTCACTAAATTTAGAATATAGCATAGGAGAGTACTGGACCATGTTGGCCCGTGATTACTATCTCTGTTTTTGTTGACTTGTCATCTGGATCTGATTTGATCTTTGATTCAGCCCAAATCAGATGTTAAATTGTTTGTTTTTTATTATGAGTCAGATCTGACCACGAACTGAGTCAGACCTAATTTCTGATTTAAACCTATTTGAGTCAGATACGAAAATACCCTTGATTTATTGGACCAAACTACTGATTTATATATTAAGTCAGATAAGTCAGGTTTAACTCAAAAAATAAATACATTAAATCAGATCCAGATGAAAAGTAATTTCAGTCAGATCCAGACGAACCGGATCTAAAAAAAACATGATTTAAGTCGAAATTAAGCATACTAGCTAGGATGCTGCATCTGGGCCAGTATGCACGATATTGTTCACCGTTACCTCCCCCGTCATCAATTCACGAAAAAGCTCACAAATTCCTAGTTTTAATACATTTTGCTATGTTATCAGGCCTCTCAGTTGGCTTTTTATTTTTTATTAAATTTTTTTTTGCAAAACAGTTATTTACTAAACTGATTCCTAAACAAAATGACTTCATCATACTATAGCACAGTCGTCGATCCATAGCCTAGATTTGTGTTGATATAATTGATTACGCCTTAACCCCAACAGCTAATCCAAAAGCACAGTGATTTCCAATAGTTGACATACATCCATGTTCTCCTCTGGACAGAAAAAGGATGCACCACAAAATAGTTCAGGTGGGATTTTTGATGAAATTACCTCAGCGCTCAGCAGCTACTTTTGTACAAGAAAACTGGAACCCACTGTAAACCTTGTTTAGGAATACTTTATGGAATTGCTTTAGAAAAAGCCTTAAGCCATAATTATATAATTACGACTAAAGGAGAAAAAAAAAATTAGAAATATTAATATGAAAAGGATTATATTTAAGGAATTAAATTTTATAATATATGTAATTTCCTATTATTAATATTTTCCTATTCTATGAACTGTTATACAGATATAACTAGCCTTGTAATCTCTGTATTCAAGATATGTGAAAATATAGAAAAAATTCTCCAAAGACTGTTTTCTATTTCATCATGGTATCATAGCGGGATTTTTCGATCAATTAACAATCGATCTTCCTCGACGCTCACCATCTACCAATCGTTCATCAGTATTGTTGCAGTCATGGCAAGATCTGAAGACGGTAGCGTCCATACCGGCGAACCTGCTACATCATATACGACGCTAGCGGCTCAATTGGCGGTACTACTTTCAAACCTACCACAATCAAATAACAACACGCAGAAACAGTCTGTTCCTACGATTCATTTGAGTATAAACTCAATGAGAACAATTACTCCATGTGGTCTCGGTTGATCCGTATGAAGATCGGCGGCGAAGGGAACCTACATCACCTCAAAGGCGTTCCGGAGCCACCTGGAACCGATGATTCTGATTACCCACAAGATGATTTAATCGTCTGCTCGTGGATGCTAGAAATATGGAGCCGGATATGGTGCAGCAGTATGCCGAATTCCCGACTGCAAAAGAACTCTGGAGGGGGCTGTTTGCGACTTACGGTAAGGGAAAAGATGGCGTTCAACTGTTCGATTTAATCTTTCGAGCAAACAGCACCAGACAAGGAATTGATCCCCTTGAAACTTTGTACGGTAAATTAAAGAGGCTATGGAGGGACATTGAGTTACGGGATCCAAATCCTATAAAATATCCAGAGGATATAACAATATAGAACACAAAGCGAGCAGAAACCAAATTATACCAGTTTCTGAATGTTATCAGTGACGAATTCGACCAAGAAAAATGAGATCTTCTCAGAGAAAATACATTATTTGAGGTGGAATCCGCATATGCCACTATACGATCAGAGAGGGACCGGAGGCGCGTTATGAGTGTTGCAAAAGGGATATTAAACCATCAACTGTCACCTCCATCACCGGAATCGAATCTGGATTCTTCGTCACACCTCGCCCAGAAGAGGGAAGTTACACCGTCGATGTAACGAGCTACACCACCAAGCCGCAATCAGTCGCCGGTAGAGGGAAATCATCTCGCAAAGGCGGCGTTGACCGGAAAAACATGCGATGTAGTCACTGTGGTAAATTCAGTCGTAGCAGGAAGGAGTGCTATCAGTTGATTGGGTTTCTTGAATGCTTGAGGAGCCAACAGAAGGAGGGGATAGGCGCCGGAAATATGGCCACAACGGCGATTGGAAAGCAAGGAGGAGAGAAGGGAGACAACAGTGAGAAGGAGGAGCATCCAGGTATGTTTTTTTACAGGAAGTCGACTTGTACCCCTCAGGCCTGCAGCTCGGGTATCTGAACCTAACAAAACTAATCGGTGGCTATTTGATTGTGGCGCTACTGACATATGACATATGACAGAAATGATTTTATTAGTCATTCGATACTGAATAGGGAAATGATTCAGAATGCAAATGGAGATCTCTCACTGGTTCATGGAGCGGGAACTATTACACTGTCTCCAACACTAAAATTACAGAACTCTCTCTATGTGCCAAATTTGTCTTGCAAGTTACTCTTTATTAGTCATGTGAAAAAATAGCTGAATTGTATGGTACTAATGTATCCGAGTTTCTGTTTGTTACAGGATATTCATTCGAGGAGAGTCATTGGACGTGGTGCTGAGCATCAGGAACTGTACTATGTGGATGAAGTGGCTCAACAACGGAACTGCAGCGCTTGCTCACGGGACAGTTGACAGGCAACAATGGATGTGGCATCGAAGGTTGGGGCATCCATCTGCAAGGTATCTCCATACATTATTTCCTAAGTTGTTTCCATCCAATAAAAAAATGTCCTGCGAGACATGTATACTTGCTAAGAGTCATAAACAATCTTATTCACAGTCTGATTCTAGAGCTAAATATATCTTTTCCCTGATTCATTCGGACTTATGGGTCCCGTCCCGAATAACGATGTATGCATGTTAAACAGTGGTTTCAAGTATTTTGTGCTCTTTATAGATAATTTTTCTTGGATGACTTGGGTATATTTTCTCAAACATAAATCCGAAGTTCCGTCTAGATTTATAGAATTTCACAACTTAGTTCAAACTCAGTTTCATACCCAGATTCAGGTATTCCGTTCGGATAACGGAGGAGAATTTGTCAATTCTACTCTTAAGCCGTTCTTCCATGAAAAAGGTATCATTCATCATACTTCTTACCCTAATACCCCACAACAAAATGGCGTAGCGGAAAGGAAGAATTGTCACATTCTTGAAGTGACAAGAGCAATTATGCTCAAGTCACATGTTCCCACCTCTTTTTGGCCTGAAGTGGTTGCAACCTCAGTGTACCTCCTTAATCGGTTACCCAGTAAGGTATTAAATCTTCAAACTCCGCTTCAAGCCTTATCCATTCATATGAGCGTTCCGATAGCCTTGACACTCCAACCTCGTGTTTTGAGATGTTCTATTTTTCTCCATATTCCTAAAACAGAATGCTCTAAGTTTGATCTTGCTCTATTAAATGTGTCTTTGTGGGGTATGGGATCCACCAAAAAGGATATCGTTGCTATAACCCTCGCAGTCGTCGTATGTATACCACGATGGATTGTGATTTCCTTAAAACTGAGTCCTATTATTCTACCTAATCTACTATCCAGGGGGAGAGTCCTAGGATCCATTAGATTGGTTGAGCAGTTCAGTGTGGCCCGAAACAATACCAACAGAGTAGGTAGGAGGAACCACCGAGACGTTGACTCTCATAGTACAAGTTTCTGATGGCTTGGACACGTCAGTCCCGGCTAATATCCCTGAGGTTAGTGTTTCTACTGTGGTTTCTGTTTCAGATACTCACTCTTCCGCACATAACTCTAATGATACTAGTAAAGAGGTTGCAACAGTACAGGAGACGATTGAACCAACTTAGGAGAAGTATGTGTTTCCAGCACAGAGAACCAGAGGCATTCCTCATGTTCGGTATGAACCGGAGTACAGTCCGAAAGCCAGTCGGTATCCAATAGCGAACCTAGCCAGGAAGAGCTTATCACCAATTGCACATGCCTTTGTTGCAGCTGTATACACTCAGGAGGTTCCTAGAACAGCAGAGGCAGCATTTGAAAATCCAGAGTGGTGTCAGGCTATGAAAGTAGAGATGGGGGCATTATAAAAGAACAAGACTTGGGAAAAGTGTGTTCTACCACATGGAAAGAGAGCAGTTAGATGTCGATGGGTGTTCACTGTGAATAAACGTGCGGATAGATCAGTCTAGGGGTACAAGGCGAGATTGGTAGCTAAAGGTTATACTCATACATACGGTATCGCCTATTCAGAAACTTTTTCTCCGGTTACTAAAATTGACACTATCAGAGTCTTGTTTTCAGTAGCAGCCAATCGTGATTGTCCACTCCATCAGTTTGATGTAAAAATGCATTCTTGCATGGCAATCTGAAGGAGGAAGTTTATATGGGGCCACCTCCGGGTTTCAAGTCAGGATTTCGAGATTCAGATGTGTGTAAATTGAAGAAGGCCTTATACGGCTTGAAACAGTCACCTAGGGCATGGTTTGGAAGGTTTACAGTTGTTATGAAGAAGTATGGCTACAGTAAGAGCAATTCATACCATACATTGTTCCTCAAGAGAATAGAAGGTTGGGTGACGTGTTTTATTATCTATGTTGATGATATGATTATTACAGGAGATGATTTTGAGGAGATATCTCAGTTCAGGCGAAATTTATTTGGGAGTTTGAAATGAAGGACTTGGGAAAGCTAAAGTATTTTCTGGGGATCGAGGTACTACGTTCAAAAAGAGGTATCTTCATTTCTCAAAGAAAATACATACTGGATTTTTTAGTTGAGACAAGTCTGCCCAACTGTAAGCCTGTAGATACACCTATTATGGTGAATCATGGGTTGAAGATAGTGGAGGGGGTAGAACTGGCAGATCGTACTCGATATCATCATCTGGTAGGGAAACTGATTTACCTTTCTCACACACGACCTGATATTGCGTATGCAGTAGGTGTTCTGAGTTAGTTTATGCATGAGCCACAAGCTGATCACATGGAGACTGCCTTGAGGGTTCTTCGATATCTGAAGGGGTCTCCAGGCAGTGGAGTTATGTTTCGAAAGAATGGTCACTTGGATGTTGAAGCATATACAGATGCCGACTGGGAAGGTAGTCCGATGGACAGGAGGTCAACTTCAGGTTACTTCACTCTGGTTGGAGGGAACTTAGTCACCTGGAAGAGTAAGAAGCAGAAGTTTGTGGCACTTTCAAGTGCTGAGGCGGAATTCCGAGGGATTATTCGAGGTCTGAAAGAGGTGTTGTGGTTACGGAAGTTGCTAGCAGATATTGGATTTATGGTGAAAGGAGCATGGAAGTTGATGTGTGACAACCGTGCAACCATTAGTATTTCAGAGAGTCCAGTACAACATGACCACACGAAACATGTTGAGGTTGATCGTCACTTTATCAAGGAGAAATTAGAGAATGAGATTATCGCTCTTCCTTGTGTACGTTCTGAAGATCAACTAGCAGATATTCTCACTAAGGCCGTAAATGGGAGGATTTTCAGAGAGGTTGTGTGCAAGTTGAATATTGGTGATCCTACTATTCAACTTGAGGGGGAGTGTTAGAAATATTAATATGGAAATGACTATATTTAGGGAATCAAATTCCATAATATATGTAATTCCCTATTGTTAATATCTTCATATTCTAGGAACTGTTGTACATATATAAATAGCCTTGTAATCTTTGTATTCAAGATATGTGAAAATATAGAAAAAATTCTCCAAAGATTGTTTTCTATTTCATCAAAAGGGAAAAGCATCTACTGTTGGCATGAGCCTTTTGAATAGCAATTGCCCAGAGGGCATGCAAAAAATAGTAAAAACAAAAGGAAAAAAGGTTTATGCAGTAATACTACGTATATCCCTTTTTCACCTTCTAAATATGCAGAGAAAGATATCAAAACAAGCTTCCAAGTTATGAATACTGTTGTTGCGGTCACTAATGGGGACTTCGATGTGATGTGGGCAGCACGAAGAGGGGAATGGAATGACATCATAAACTTTTATAACTTGCAGCAAGTGGAACCAATATGTAATAATTAAATCGATCTCGAAGACGATAACAGCAATGTTTTAGTCTGTAGTGTTACAGGGGATACCATTCTTCACATGTGTGCACAATGCTGCCGAACTGATGTTATGAAACAGCTGTTGAAAATAATGCCAGAGGCAAAAGTGTTACTATCAGTGAGTAATAGGATGGGGAATACAGTATTACATGAGGCAGCCAGGACCGGGATCGTGGAGATGGCTACGTTAATCTTAGAGAAAGAATTAGATGGTGGAGGAGATCAAGTGCTGATATCAGTTCCAAACTTAAACGGTGAGACACCTATATACTGGGCAGCAATATATGGACATAAAGACATGTTGTTATTTCTAAATCCAACTGCTAGTAGCAGAGGAATCACAAGCACATCCACACCACATCAATGGTTGGCCCTTCAACAATGAGGACTGATGGCTCAACAATTCTTCACGCTGCTGTTCTTGCGAAAGCTTACGGTAACAAACACTATAAACTCATATAGGTAGCTAGTTCCATGTACTGGGTTTTGCATAATGCAATCGACATTGTTAAGAATAATCAAACTTTTTTTTTTACGCATTTAGAAGATTTTTTTTATTTTTGAGATCTCTATTGTGTCCTGCATAGTATTGATTAGTAGCAAGACCTTGTGATTGTGAGCATCAGTAGTACCATGACTAGTAGCAGTTTTATTTGCCAGACCCATTTATTACAAATGAAGCAGTTTTATAGCTTGTCTAACAAAGGATTGTATGCAAATTATTTCTCTTTTTTAATTTTAATCAATTCACATATCTACCGGAAAAAAACAATCAGATGTGGCATGGAGATCATGGAGATTTACCCCGACCCAGTGCAGTCCATACCGGCCGGTACGACCGGTATACCGCCGGTTTTATCGGTTTCGGCCGAAAAGCGGGACGAAATTCGGTATACCGGTAAACGGTATTTGACCGAGAATATCGGCCGGTATGGACTGTACCGGTTTGGCCGGTACGGCCGGTATTGACCGGTATTGACCGATACAATCATTTTTTTTGTTTTTTTTATTTAAAAATAAATAAATAAATAAATAAATAAATTTTTTTTCTTGTTTTAGGGTTTTCAATTGTTACCCATATTTTTATGATATTTTAGAATTATATATGCATATGATAATATCTATAATTAATCTAATGATCTTAAAATTGTAATATCTTTGTTTAATTAGTATTTTAGACGATAAACTTTTAAGTTATTCTTGTTTCTTTTGTATTTCCAGTTTGAACTTTGTATGAAATCTATGGATCTATATATTTTGGATGAATACTAGTTTATCTTTTTAAATTTTGTGAAAAAATGTTTGTTATAACGTGTTAAAATATATTTATAGTTATAAAATGTGAACTAGTAATTTTTCATAAAATTATAGGTATAAAATATATGCACCGATATTCCACCGATATTTAAACCGAAATTTCTCCGGTATACCGGCGTACCAGTGTATCGCTCTCGACCGGTACGAACCGAAATCCGGTATGGTACAACCTTGCCCCGACCTCGCTTCTAATAGAAATGGTGACGGAGCCACGGCTTTGCATATTTTAGCGCTCTCACCTTCATATTTCAAGAGTGGAACCATGTATGCCCACAATACCTTGGGGCCACACCAATTGTTTTGGCCGAATACGCTGCAGCTATTATATACTCATGTAAGTCCGATTTACACTAATACACATAAAGATGTTCTAAACATGCCTTATATCTAACCACTTCTTTCTTTAATATCCCTTCATTTCTTATTTCAGTTATCGAAATCGAGAAATATGAGACACATAATGCAGCTACTCATATAACAACAGTACAAGTACAACCAGATTCCTCTTTGAAGGAGAAATTCAACCATTACTTTAGAAGGCTATGTAGAGGTAGAAATTCAGATAACATAAATATGTGCGTTTGCGAGTGTCAGATATTTTCATCCTTGATACATGAAACAAAGAATCTTTAAACCAAATTTTATTCGCCAATTGAGAGCAGAATAATGTATGCACACCCAAATCTCCAGCCACGTGTATTTGATTTTCTACTACATCCTGCACTAATGCAGGTTTTCCAATCCTCAAAATCATTTACAATGCAAAACTGAAGCACACTTATGCAATACAACTCCTTAGGAAGTTACTTGAAAAAGATTATGGTCAATGGACGACGAGCTATGACCCTCACCATGGATGGGATGGAAAGGAAAAAAACCTTGAAAACCGACATTCGTTGTGGACAATAACAACAAGGGTTACAACTTGCAAAGTTAGAGAGAGGCCAATTATCTTGGCAACCAAGTTGGGTATTTTAGAGATGTTTAAAGAAATAATTGAAGCATATCCAGAATCAATTGGAGTTTGTGATGAAGAAGCGGGAAGAAATTTGTTGCACTTAGCGGCAGAATATAGACATGAGTCCATAATAGAATTCTTGAAGTCATCATCAACTAGCTCAAAGAGGAATTTGAACATGTTGGTCGTCGGGATTGATAGAGATGGCAACACCCCACTGCATGCTGCTGCTAAGCTTGGAAAACATAAGCCATGGCACATTCGCGGAGCAGCACAATGGATGCAGTGGGAGTGTGTTTGGTTTCAGGTATGTTAACATATAATGCTCATGATATACATATACAGGTATGTACAGTAATCATTATTGTAATATTGTTAGTTTATATGCAGCGGGTAAAACGTATGCTTCCACCAAATATGCTAACAATGAAGAATTGCAATGACCAATATGCTTACAAGTATTCACTGAGACTCATATAGATCTTAGAGAACAAGGTGAGAAATGGTTAAAAGAAGGATCAAATAATTGCATGTTGATATCAGCTCTAATAGCAACTGTGATGTTTGCATCCGCCTTCACTGTGTCTGGAGGAAACGACTCAACGTCAGGTCGTCCCGTCTTACTCAAGAACCAAGATTTCGGACCATTTTTTCATTACGTATCTTATGTTGGAGAAAAATAAACTTAAAATGTATTTTAGTCTTGGTGGAAATGGACCTTAGGATCTAGAAATCATTAAGGGACACTAGCTCATTTTTCACTATTATGAATAAAGAACCTTTAGTCCCATATTGGAGAGACTAAAGATGAGTCATCTCTTTATTACCACAAAAATTGCAACTAAGAGAGGATCCTTAGGGTTTAGAAGCTTTTGTGGTTGGGGGAGGACTAAGGCAATGGGCTAGTTGGAGCAAACATACTTTTCACACATGTGCGGTGCTTAGATGTGAAGCACGCACGGTTGCGGCTTGCGGACTTGCGGCTGCGAGCCAACCAAGACTTGTGTTTTGAACCTAAATTATTTCATTAAATTTTTGTTTTAAATGTGGTGGCGTTTGACCTGGCGAGAATGAATTTTTTCATAATTGGAAATGAATTTTGGTCGTTTTATTACCGTTAGAAAATTATATTTCGCACTTAATTTTTTGATTAAATATAAAATTTATTCTCAATTAATTACTGCGCTAATTTCACTCCATGTTTTGGCTATAAAAGAAAAAGCATTTCTTCATTTCAACTTACTCCAGAGCAGGCTACTATCCCTAACTCTTTTCCCCTCTTCTTGCTTTGTTTTGCGTAACTGTGTGTTTATTTCCCTTCCACTATCAATTGTTGTTAAGTTCTAGAGGGTGACTAGTATTGTGCTTATACTAGTCATAACGGGCGGTTCTATCCTGGACACATCTTCTCTGTTAGGGTATAGCATCTCTCATTATTGAGGAGTACACGAGAACTATTGTGTTAAGGAAAATTTGCTGAGCAGGTGGCTCTGTCCTAGTGTGTGCATCAACATCAGAGTATATATCATTTCAGTGATTTTCTAACGTTAACAATTTTCTTTATTTAGTGTTATTTTCATTGTTGCAGAAGCAACAATCTTAACACAATATACTTCTTCTGTAACAATGTGAACAAGAAAGATAACAAAAAAATCTTGGCAGGACTATCTTCCGGAATGATTCACGTTTAAGATAAGTTTTTCGTTTTAATTTGCCAAGTCACATAGTGGAAATCTAACAAGAAGAATACGATTAGTATCACCATCACTTAATTATACATTGTTATAAAATTAACATGTTGTTAGTCTTGGATGGGCATAACTTACTCATATCTGAATCATAATATACAGTAATAGATATATGTTAATGGACTTCTGCGTGTTGTCTTTAAACTATTATAACGGTTATTATAATACACTCAATTTAATAACCGTATGTTATAATACATTAAAATTAAGACGGTTATTATAATTATTTGGCTCAATATTTGTCGCTCAGTTATTGATAATTAAGAGATTATTTTAACCATGTTATGAGTGAACCATCATGCGTTTTAGTAATTGGTTTCTTATAATAATCAGTTTTGATGGAGAGTGAGTAAAGCGTATGTTCATTGTTTGTACATCATATCATGCACTCAAATGATTTTACTTGGATCATGTCTTGATTAATATATATTAAGCATGCGTGGGTGCTGATTATATGATCATAAATATATCATATTCATGTTACATTTTGGCAATACACTATAAAAAAACATAAGGACTTTAATTATACGAAAAACAATGTTAATTGGTTTGCAAACAATAAGATCAAGTTTTTTAGTACGGTGTCTGAAGTTAATTAGGTAACCAATGTGACAGACTGATGCGTAGACTCAGGTGCTACCAAACATGTTTGTGGAAACATGAGTGACAAATTATTCAGTGCACCACCCCTGATTTCAGGTTGCTAAGCAACTGTCTCCTGAACCATTACCCAGTACTTAGCTAGGGGCTTATTCCTAAAGCATAAAAAAACGGTGAGAAACTTTAAATCACATCAAGGCCACTGTTATTTGTTTGAATATCTTTGACCTTTACAATGAATCCCTGCTGAGAGAACAGAAAACTACATATTTAACCTAACGTTTTTGAGGGACACCAAAAACTAATTAAGGGCGACTAATAAAAACAAAATAAAGTTATTTTGAGTAATCTTAATACATCTCTTATCCATCTATTTTCTATAATGACTAATCTATCCTTGTTTAATTAGTGTTAAATTTTGATTAATTAGTTGATTAATTTGGTTATAGTTAGTGTTAGAAAATTATTTGAGTTAGTTTTGGATTAGAAATCGAGAGTGTTTTAAATTGATTTTCCGAGTTTTAGTTTTGTACAATCGGTAGCCTCGTGATTTATTTTTCTACCGATTGTACAATCGGTAGTTTAATGGAGTACCTAAACTACTGATTATAAGTGTCGCCCCAAATTGAATTTCTCAAAACTTACGAAATTTCTAACTCTTCATCTTTCACAATCGGTAGTAATTGAAAATTTATATCTACTGATTGTAGCCTAAATTGAATTAAACTTTAAAAATTTTAACTTTGTAATCGGTAGTTTAAAGATCAATTTTATCTACCGATTATAATGGTTTTGTTGTCCAGGACTTTTCTTGACACAATCGGTAGTTAGTGACCATAAATAACTATCGGTTGTGGATAATCGGTAGCACGGGAATTTAATAACTTCTGATTGTATGTAATCGGTAGTTTAGAAACATTATTATCTACCGATTATGCGGATTTTACTTAACATCTAACTTCGTAATACTATTTCAACATCCGAAGAAAAACTTGTTCATTAAACTTGTTCAAAAAAACTAACAACATCCGAATAAACGAAACAAAAGACATTATAGAAATTTAAAGTGATCAATCTCATTGATCTCATGAAATTCTTCCACTCCTTGTTACTCTCGACTTGGTCCTAGTTTCAACCCGCTTCTTCTTCTCGTTCCCCTTGGGATCAGCCTAAAGTGGACCTATGTACTCACCAGCTTCATTGTAGTATGAGTTTATGCCTGACAAGTCTTTCTCCCTTAAAATGAGTCGAGGATCCAAAACATAGATATCAGCCTCGGAATCGGTTGACGAATTGATTCCAATGGTTTTGGACTCCTCTATCACCATCTTTTCCTTTCCCTTCTTTGATTGTTTAGGTAAAGATTTTGGACCATTTTCAATGGAGAATGAGAGTAAAGGGAGATTTAAAATTTATTGGAGGTGCATAAATGAGAAGAGGTCACCCTACTTATATAAATTAGAGTCTTAACGGCTCTTTTAAAATAAATAAAAAAAACGTTTAAGCCTGGTGTAACAAGAGTGTGCAGAAAATATGTACACTAAGTTCGAACTAATATTAACAATCGGAAGTTTTGGTTACACCATTATCTACCGATTATGCCAATCGGTAGTTTAAGAAATTCATAAAATACAGATTCTAATTAGTAGCCCCAAATTTTAACATTTTGTACAAGCACAATCGGTAGTTTAAGGAATTGAATAAATCATTTCATTGAATCAAACATGCATACATCGCGTAACATTAAAGGAAATGAAATATAATAAATTAGTACACTTAAACACTTAAACACTTAAGCAAACCTATTATCAAACCTTCAACGGGTCGTATGACGCCCGGGACGACGTTCTTCACTTCTACGGAGAATAATCAACACAAAAGGATTGTATTCTTCCATCACCCTTAGGATCTCGAAATGAAGTTGGTACCTGAAATCTGAACGTTTCCATCTTCTCCATTCCTCCAAAGATCTTGCAACAACTTCATCATCAGTTTCATTCATAATTCTTTTTTCATTCACCTTAGCGGTTAAAGAGAAAATTCTAGTAATACCCTTGTGATTTCCATATATCGACAAAAAAGGCATTCTCTGTTCCGGTTATTGGGGTTACCGGTTTCATTATAAAAGTTAGCATGTATATGTTCTAACCATATCATGCTCATTGAACCATTCATCCGACGTTCATGACCCCTGGCTGGATAATGTAATACTATATTTTGACATAGGGATAAATCTTCCTCTAAGGTAAAATTCTCTGCATTGAGCCTAAAATTTCCGTAAGCCATAATTATGAAAACGAGAGATTAGAAAAAATTTATGAAATGTAAGAGATGTGGATTTGAAATGGGAATGAGAGATATATTTTCATTTATTTATAGGTGTATCAGAATAAAAATTATAACTGTTATTCAACGGTAACATTTTGTACAAGCACAATCGGTAGTTTATGAAATTCTTAAACTACCGATTATCATAAGTAGCCCCAAATTGGAATTCGATTTTTTTTTTTAATTTCATCATTTTTTCTTGGCACAATCGGTAGTGTTGTGAAATTCTTAACCTACCGATTATCATAAGTCGCCCCAAATAGGAATTCGGAAAATTTTTAAGAAATTCAACATTTTGTCTTGGCACAATCGGTAATTATAGAATTCCTTAAACTACCGATTTTCATAAGTCGCCCCAAATTGGAATTTGAGAATTTTGTAAAAAAATCAACATTTTGTGTTGGCAAAATCGGTAGTTTATGAATTTCTTAAACTACCGATTATCATTAGTCGCCCCAAATTGGAATTCAGAATTTTTTAAAAAAAATTCAACATTTTGTCTTGGCACAATCGGTAGTTTAAGAAATTATTAAATTACCGATTATCATAAGTAGCCCCAAATTGGATTTTGAATTTTTCTTAAAAATTTCAACATTCCTCAACACTCATAATTGGTAGTTTAAGAAATTATTAAACTACCGTTTATCATAAGTAGCCCCAAATTGGAATTCAAAATTGTTTTAAAAAATTTAATATTTTGTACAAGCACAATCGGTAATTTAAGAAATTATTAAACTATCATTTATAGTACTTTATGACAAAAACAAGTAACATTCTCAGAACCGGTGTATTAACATAAGCATTTACTTCCGATTACAACCAAACTATGAGAATATATTTGAAAATTTCTCAGAATCGGTAGATAAAGTTAAACAATTACTTCCGATTACAACCAAACTATGAGAATATATTTGAAAATTTCTCAGAATCGGTAGATAAAGTTAAACAATTACTTCTGATTACAACCAAACTATGAGAATATTGAAAATTTCTCAGAATCGGTAGATAAAGTTAAACAATTACTTCCGATTACAAACAAACTATGAGAATATATTTAAAATTTCTAAGAATTGGTAGATAAAGTTAAAAAATTACTCCGATTACACTTTGGACTTAATGAACTCAATAGCTTTCAACAAATATAAATTTTTCTCTTTTTTCCTGATAGTAGTGTGTTTTTGCGAGATCCTCCTACACAGGCATAGAACAAAAAGAACATAATTCATCAAGTTTACTATGTTATTATTGGAAGATCTTACAACTTAGCTTATGTAAAAGATGCTTACAAATTTTTGGATCGACAAGCCTAAATGGGTGCAGTTAAAGATCCGTTGTGGTATAGTTATATAATCATCTATCTCTATTCGAATAAGCTGGTACTTATCGTGAATTTGTTCAAGAGATCTTTGCTTTGGATTTCCATAATCTCGCACATATTTGATGTAGATCCTCCCCCAAAAGGTTTCGGATATATCCCTTCTAGCTATGACATCTTCACGTAGGGTTTCGTTATACCATGTTTTTGTTATAGACAAATCTTCAGCTGAGTCAAATGTTTTCATGCTTGTAAGTAGAGGTATGGAGTGAGTTACAAAGAGAAGATGTTTAAATGAAATTTGTGCAGTGTATGAAACTAGGTGTTTGTGGTATTTGGTTGAGAAAACTGGTGTATTTTTAGGATAATTTCAAAAACTAGCCGTTGATTGTATTTTCATTCTAAATAATTGCACAACTTCCTCAAATATCAATGACAATAGTGATAAAAGTAAACAACAATCGGTAGAAAATAGAAACCCTTTACTACGATTATCATAAGTAGCCCCAAATTGGATTTTGAATTTTTTTAAAAAATTTCAACATTCCTGAACACTCATAATCGGTAGTTTAAGAAATTCTTAAACTAACCGATTATCATAAGTAGCCCCAAATTGGATTTTGAATTTTCTTAAAAAATTTCAACATTCCTGAACATTCATAATCGATAGTTTAAGAAATTCTTAAACTATCGATTACCATAAGCAGCCCCAAATTGGATTTCGAATTTTTTAAAAAAAAATCAACATTCTTGAACATTCATAATCAGTAGTTTGTTATCTACCGATTGTTGATGAATATACACAATCGGTAGTTTGTTCAAACCCGTTAACTACCGATTATAATGTAAAATTTGAAAAAAAATAACTTGTTAAAAATAAATTGATGGCAAATCAAATGATAACTCAAAAAAAGTACATATAACCATTTCAAATGTTAGACATTAAAACCAGTAATGTTAAACACTAAAATAATATCCATCAAGTTAATGATTACAACCTAATTTCTAACTCTTTTGGTTTTGGTAAGAGGAGCACGAGCAACAGGGGCTTCAGGGACATTGGCTTGAGGAGCATCACTCGTTGATCCGCGAGATCGTTTATTGTGATTTGATGTTAACCTCCTCGCACCGGTCACAGATTTCTCTCTAAACTTGATAGCATGGTCTTCATTATCGAGGTTGTCAATGAGGTCTTTATGCTCTCTCATCATCGTCTCAACTGATGGAGGGACTCCCGCATTGATGCACCCGGCTATCTTGTTCGACAAAAATGCAAAATTTTTCTTCTGTTTTTAGGCAATAACAATCAAACGATTATTATATCTAATATTGACCTGTAATATTAAAATCAAAAGGAAATTACATTACGTACCAGCCTTTCATAGCCCGATGGTTTGTCTTTGATGATGGATCTATATTCGGGCACCCTGGTGCTCTTTCCTTTATCTTCACGGATCACGTGAAGATGAGAATGCTCCCGGTACCATACCATATAGGCAAGAACTGCTTCATCACCTAGGGTTACAGGTCTCCCCTCGTTGATCCTGTATAGCATTATGTTGTTCCAATCTTCAACAGATGGGTTATCCATGTAACATGTGAGACCTAGGTTCTTCTTGGACATAACCCATTTGACGCAGGAACCTAGAGGTATTGTACATGACATATTCGGTTGGATGCCACAAGGGTCCAAAGTACAACGCCAACTCAGACCTTCGCGTTATATGACCATCAGCTAGGTTTTTCCCTGTAGGGATCAAAGCATACATCTCTGGACGCCATGGAGTCTAGTTTCCTCCTAAAAGTAATCAACTCCTGCTCCTTGAACCTTGAATGGTTGCCCGAAAAGATGTACTTAGTGTCTCTTGTTGTGCCTCTCTCCCATGCTGGGTTCTCTTTGTCCAAGTCGAGGGACGGGAAGTGATCATAGATCCAAGCCTAGAGTACATATCAAACCAAGTAAGAGAAAATTGATTCTTAAAAGAAGAAAAAATAAATAACAATCAAACCATCAATGGAGTTACTAAAATACCTGTAATAAACTCACGTTCCCTGGATATTTGGCTAGTCTGCTCCCCGGATGCCTTTCTCATCTCTTCCATCAAAAACGCAAGACATGTCATGCCCCACGAATAGTATTGAACTTTGTAGATGGGATCCAAAAGGTGTAGAAGGTTGGCGTCAACACGGTTGCCACTAGCATTGGGGAAAATTACATATCCTAAAATGCACAGAAAATATGTAGTGGCTGCAGCTCTGACCTGGTCATCGTTGAGCTCTGGGTTGGCCCTTTCTTTATCCAAGGTGCATCTAAAACTTTTCATCAGATGAACCATGCTGAATTGCCTGGTTCTGTAAGAAGCGCACCGGCCAAACTCTTTATTGGAGGACTCTCGGTCCTAACCGAAGCACCTCTCGGTGTAAGCATAAAGCTGGTCCCATCTTAACATCTGCATATAGTCAAACTTGATCTTCGTACCATGGTCGTTGAGACCTAGAATCTGCACCGCATCATCGGGTGTGATGGTCATCTCTCCCCACGACATGTGGAAAGTATCGGTCTCAGGATAATACCTCTCCACGAATGCCGATATCGACATCCGGCGTGATGTAACATGGAGTTTTCAGTGGTCATAGATAGCCCCTATTGCAGTATAATTTGCTGGAACCGAAGACACTCACCTTCCAACGGCCAATCGTTCATCTTTGTTGGTGCAGCCGTAGGTTTCAGTAGACGGACCACATTAGAATGGTCCTAATATACACGACGAGTTAAAAACAATTAGAATAAAAATTAACACTTCTACGAATAAAAAGACAATATGTTAAGAATGGTGTTTTATAATTATTACCTCGGTAGAGTAGATTTCTTTGGCCCAAGAATCCTTGTACCCAAACAATAAATAAACACAAAAAATGGTAAACCATTATCTTATTGGAGCCATTACAAAGTTATGGAGAGTTTGATTGTCGGAATCGGTCTCCGTTTCTAGGTAATCCTCTTCGCGTTCTTCGCGTTCTTCGTATTGTTCTTCAACAATCTCTCGATCTCTTATTCTTGTGCAAAATCCGGCCACTCTGTATAAGGAGGTTGACAAATTGTTTGCCTTTGTCGAGCCATCTTTAGATTGTAATAACGACGATGAATTGGTTTACGATTATACGATGAATTGGTTTACGATTAATCGGGTGAAGATGAATTTGAAATGCCACAATCGGTAGTTTGTAGTGGATAAAAGAAGAAGAGAAAACATAAATTGGAAATCGGTAGTTTGAAATGAATAAGTGTGAAATAGGTTTTGGTTTATGTTTCATTAGTGAAAGATTTTTTGGTAATTATTTGATTAGTGAAAGTGTATTTTTATATTTTTACGTATCCCTAGATTATCCCTTAGCCACATCCATAGGATTGGGTTAATCGTTAGAACAAAGTAGCACAGTTCATACAACACACAAGCACAGAGAGGTGGAGTCGCCTGTTCAACAAACTGCCCTTAACTCAATATTTGTCAGGTACACCTTTAGAAAGATGTTGCTATACCTTTAGAGATGACAAATTTGAATCCAGGATAAAACCACCTGATACCAACCCAGTTAGCAAGACTCGTTGGCCCGTTGTGAACTTAACAGTAGAGGAAGATAAAGAAAAATAAATCTAGTGCGCACAACAAAGCAAGAAGATGGTGAAAAGTCGTCAGGACAGTGGCTGCTACTGGGGTAAGAAAAAATCTGACTTTGTTTTTTCTTTTAAAGAAGAAGAAGACTCTTGATTATCAAACGGTAAAAAGTCAATTAATTAAACAAATTTAATTTGAAATATTTAATTAAAAGATTTTGTTATTTAAACTTGATTTAAAATTTATAAATTCAAAACGGTAAAATACTTAATGTACAAAATTAGTATGAAACCGTTGGATCTCAGATGGGCACACGCAGGCACACGCAAGGCACACGCCAAGGCTCACGCCAATGGTCACGCCAATGGTCACACCAAGGCTCGCACCAATGGTCACACCAAGGCTCGCACCAATGGTCACACCAAGGCTCACGCAAAAGCACACGCAAGCTCCGCAAGGCCGCGGTCTGCGGTGCTTCGGTGCGAAGCACCGCACATGTGTGCATTTTCCCACTAGTCTATTTCATAAGTCCATATCCAATCCACTAGTTCTTTTTCCTTATATAGAACGTTCGTGGTAAAGAGGATAAACTTCCTCCTTGGTTTGCCCAATATGGGACAAACCAAAGGTTTCTCATTCACTAAGAAGTGAAAATGGATGGCTCTATTTTTCCACCCCAAGTTTGGACTAGTGACCCTTGATCCCACTAAGATATATTTAGTAACAAAAATCATTTTAAGTAATAATCAAAAATCATTTTAAGTAATAATCCATTTTTAATTCTAACAATCCCCCACATGAATGAAGAAAGCGATAAATCAGAAAACCGGAAAACGAGAAATAGCTCTTAAGCAATTGGTGTCCATAAGGAATTGAACCTTTGCTTAGTGAGAAGTACCGGAACTACTTGATGGTCAGTGAACGCGATGTCTTGAACTGCCATGGTTTGGTGTAATTCATCAATAGCTCCTTACGCGAGATATCTCTCAAGAGTGCTGTTAAGTTCACGTCGTTGTGTCCGTTTTTACCCTGGACATATCCCGTTTCTCAGAATGCTCTAGAGAATCAGCTAAATTCTCATAGGAAGCGACCCACTTTCTCATTCAGATAGGTGAGTTCTATCAAGAGTGTTAACTGCTACACCCCATTTCAATCTTAAATTGAAACTATAAAACTCATTAAGACTTTATTATAAGTCATCCTCACTTGCAGTCACACTATCACGTCTACACCATAGGAAAGGACAGAGAAAATAATTCTCTTATAGTGTTTGATTTTTACCCGCCACAAATTAGTTGTCTCATTCAAAACCTTGATCTTGGGATCTCCAGTCAGCAAGGTTGAGTATCCTTCATGGCAAGTTTTAATTTATGAGCTTAAGCCCCATCCCCCTCGATGCATTACTAACTATCTCCTTGGACAAACCTTTCGTCAAAGGATCCGCGATATTCTCCTTAGACCTCACAAAGTCAACAGAAATAACGCCAGTTGAGATTAGTTGTTTTAGAGAATTGTGTCTTCTCCTGATATGAATAGATTTTCCGTTATAGTTGCTATTTTTAGCATTAGCTATTGCAGCTTGACTATCACAATGTATAGATATAGCTGGCACAGGCCTATGCCAGAGAGGAATGTCTTCTAAAAAACATCTTAGCCAAGCGGCTTCCTCTCCTGCTTTATCTAACGCAATAAACTCGGATTCCATAGTGGATCGAGCGATACAGGTCTGTTTGGAACTCTTCCAAGACACTGATCCACAACCTAGAGTGAATACATATCCACTCATAGACTTAGACTCCTCTGAGTCTGCTATCCAGTTTGCATCACAATATCCTTCAAGAACAGCAGGGTGTCTTTCATAACTTAAACGGTAGTTTAAAGTGTATTTAAGATACCTCAACACTCTGAAAAGTGCGTCCCAATGTTCATGTCCTGGATTACAGGTATACCTACTAAGTCTACTCACAGCATAGGCAATGTCTGGTCTTGTGCAGTTCATTAAATACATCAGACTTCCTATGACTCGTGCATATTCAAGTTGCAATACTCCATTGCCTTTGTTTTTCTTGAGTTTGCAAGAAGGGTCAAATGGAGTACTTGCAGGTTTACTATCAAACTGGTTAAACTTCTTAAGAACTGATTCAACATAATGAGATTGACTAAGATTACATCAGCAAGACCTAAGTCTTTCATGTCAAAGTTCTCACTCAACATGTTCTTAGTGGAATTAATGATTTCTAAGGTTGTGCCTAGTATAAGCATATCATCAACATACAAGCATACAATCACACAGGCATCATTTATAGATTTAGTGTACACACATTTGTCAGCTTTATTTTAAATCCACTAGAGAACATTACATGATCAAATTTTTCATGTCATTGTTTCGGTGCTTGTTTCAATCCATATAAAGACTTTTTAAGTCTGCACACTTTGTTTTCATAACCCTTCACTACAAAGCCTTCGGGTTGGTCCATGTAAATTTCTTCATCTAATTCACCATTTAGGAACGCAGTTTTTACATCCATTTGATGTATTTCTAGATTATGAATTGCAGCGATTGCAATTAGCATCCTAATGGAAGTAATTCTAGTGACAGGTGAATAAGTGTCAAAGAAATCTACACCTTCTATTTGTTTATAGCCCTTAGCTACTAGTCTAGCTTTATACTTTTCCACAGTTCCATCTACCTTACGTTTTCTCTTGAAGATCCATTTACATCCTATGGGTTTGCACCCTGGAGGTAAATCTACTATCTCGCAGGTTTCATTCTGAACAATAGAATCCATCTCACTAATAGTGGATTCTTTCCACCATGGAGCTTCAGAAGAAGTCATGGCCTCTTTATAGGTTTGTGGATCAGTTTCAACTAAACAGGTTATGAAGTCTGGCCCAAAAGATTTTTCTATTCTAAGTCTTTTGCCTCTTCTAGGTTTATAAACAGATTCATCTTCTTCTATCGGTAAGATATGGCTAGAAGAATGGACATCTAGGGGATCATCACATATCATGCGAGATTCAGATTTCAATGGAAACACATTTTCAAAAAATGTAGCATCCCAAGATTCCATAATGGTGTTCACACCAATTTCTGAGTTTTCAGAACTCACAACCATAAACCTATAAGCAGTGGTGTGTTCGGGATATCCTATGAAGACACAATCAACCGTTTTAGGTCCTATTTTAGTCCTCTTAGGTGGAGGAATAGAGACCTTGGCTAAACACCCCCACACTTTGAGGTATCCATAGGAGGGTTGTTTGCCTTTCCATAATTCATACGGTGATTTGACTGATCCTTTAAGGGGAACTCTGTTCAGGATATAGCAAGCTGAGAGGACGGCCTCCCCCCACAAGTTCGCCGGTAGTCCTGAACTGATTAACATGGCATTCATCATCTCCTTAAGGGTTCGGTTTTTCCGTTCAGCCACTCAATTTGATTGTGGTGAATAAGGAGGAGTTACCTCATGAATAATGCCATGTTGTGCACAAAAGTCTCATATAGGGATTACATATTCACCCCCACGGTCAAACCTAATGGTTTTAATAGTGGTGTTCAATTGGTTTTCTACTTCTAATTTATATAATTTAAATGCTTCTAAAGCATCATTTTTCCCTTTAAGCAAGTAAATATGACAGTACCTAGTACAATCATCTATGAAAATGATAAACCATTTTTTACCACCTCTAGTTTGGATTGATTTCATATCAACTAAGTCTGAGTGAATTAACTCTAAGGGATTAGAATTTCTGTGGACATTTTTCTTAAAAGGCTTCTTTGCATATTTTGATTCTACACAAACTTCACATTTATGTTCATATTCCAAATTTAATTTTGGAATGCAGCCAGAGTTTGCCAATTTGTTCATTGATTTATAATTTACATGACCAAGTCTACCATGCCAGATATTCAATGAGACAACAACATAAGAAGAATCAATTTTATTAACTTCAACAGAGGTTACAGATAATTTGTATAGGCCTTCAGCCTTATAGCACTTTCCCACAAAGTCATTTCCATTAATGATAATCACTTTCCCAGACTCAAATACAATCCTAAAGCCCTTATCATCTAGCACACCACTTGAAACGAGATTCTTGCAGATGTCTGGTACATGTAAAACTTCATTCAATGTGAGGATTTTCCCGGTCAACGAAACTTTTCCTTTTCCTGCAACCTGTGCTGCAGATGAATTACCCATATAGAGTTTTTCTCCTTCTCCTACCGTCTGATAGGAGGTGAACATGTCTTTACTGCCGCAGACATGTTTGGTAGCTCCAGAGTCTACCCACCATTCTCTCACATTGGTAACTAAGTTAACCTCAGACACTGTGCCAGAAAACTCATTTTTACTACTTTCAACGAAGTTTACATTTGATTTCTTAAAATTTGCATCTTTGCGTTTTCTACAATGAATTGCCATATGGCCAGACACACCACATACATAACATGCTCCCTTAATTTTACCAATAGCAGATTTTGGTTTTTGAAATGTACCTTTTCTTTGCGGGCCAGGCTTGCGCTTGTTGTGGTCCAGACTTAGATTAGCAAACTTGTGTTCGATGACGTGAGCTTTGTTTGACATGTCTCTTGCAGAAGAAACATTCTTGTCCTTTGAACACAGCAATTCTTCAACTTGGATTTTCTTGCCCAATTCTACCATGGAAATTTCACCAGTTTCATGCTTTAGTCTTCTCTTGTATTCAGCCCAGGAATTTGGCAATTTTTCAATAACAGCAGAAACTTGAAATGTTTCATCAATAACCATTCCTTCAGCAATTATTTCATTAATAATTTTTTGCAACTCCAGAAACTGATCAACCACTGATTTATCATTCATCATTTTATATTCCAGAAAACGTGCAACCAGGAATTTTTTACTTCCTGCTGTTTCTGCTTCATATTTGTCTTGTAGTGCAGTCCATAAATTGTAAGCATTAAAATTATCCTTAGCATTGTAAAAATCATATAAAGCATCTTCTAGGCAGTTTAAGATATGATTTTTGGCCATATAATTACTTCTCTTCCAACTTTCTAAGTCCTATAATTTTTAAGGTTCATTCAGAGACTCATCAAAAGGCTTCAGAACCATCTCATCTAGCATGTAGAAACTCAGGAAAATAACATTTTTGACTGCCATCTCTTGAAGTCCTTTCCAGAAAATTTCTGAGGTCTGTCAACATCAGTCTTCACCATTGTTACAGAAGAAATTTTTTGAAATAATACAAAATATTGAGTTAAGAATGTTGGAGAAATTTCCTATAACAGTAAGCAAACCAAACAGAAACTTGAAAGAGTTTAATCGTCAGAACAAAGTAGCACAGTTCAGACAACACACAAGCACAGAGAGGTGGAGTCGCTTGTTCAGCAGACTGCCCTTAACTCAATATTTGTCAGGTACACCTTTAGAAAGATGTTGATATACCTTTAGAGATGACAAATTTGAATCCAGGATAAAACCACCTGATACCAACCCAGTTAGCAAGACCCGTTGTCCGGTTGTGAACTTAACAGTAGAGGAAGATAAAGAAAAATAAATCTAGTGCGCACAACAAAGCAAGAAGATGGTGAAAAGTCGACAGGACAGTTGCTGCGACTGGAGTAAGAAAAAATCTGACTTTTTTTTTTCTTTTAAAGAAGAAGAAGACTCTTGATTATCAAACGGTAAAAAGTCAATTAATTAAACAAATTTAATTTGAAATATTTAATTAAAAGATTTTGTTATTTAAACTTGATTTAAATTTATAAATTCAAAACGGTAAAATACTTAATGTACAAAATTAAATATGAAACCGTTGGATCTCAGATGGGCATACCAATGGTCACACCAAGGCTCGCGCCAAGGCTCACGCAAAAGCACACGCAAGCTCCGCAAGCCCGCGGTCCGCGGTGCTTCGGTCACATGTGTGCATTTGCCCACTAGTCCATTTCCTAAGTCCATATCCAATTCACTAGTTCTTTTTTCCTTATATAGAACGTTTGTGGTAAAGAGGATAAACTTCCTCCTTGGTTTGCCCAATATGGGACAAACCAAAGGTTTCTCATTCACTAATAAGTGAAAATGGATGGCTCTATTTTTCCACCCCAAGTTTGGACTAGTTACCCTTGATCCCACTAAGATATATTTAGTAACAAAAATCATTTTAAGTAATAATCAAAAATCATCTTAAATAATAATCCATTTATAATTCTAATAAAATCATCCAAAATTATCCAAGGCTCACTGCAGGTTGGAGGGAGGAATCCGATGTTTTGGGCCCAAAAATTATTTCTCAAAGGTTTTTAATGTTCACAATATATGAAAGTTATATGATAAAAAAGTCAAGATTGGGCCTCTATGGCAGTACGCCCTGGTATAGTAAATAGCCTCCATCGCTTATACTAGCAAAGTTTTTTTTTTTCTGCATTTTATTAACGAATTCAAATGCTATGACTATTAATGGGCACTTGATAAATAAAATGACGATTAACAAGGAGTATAATTTTGGTTGTAGTTAATCTAAATTCAATTTTAAATATTATTAATTTGTGACCTTGATTAGTTTTGAAAGATGAAAATATGATTTTGAAAAATATAACCATTTGAAATATATTTTATTTTATCGAATAGACCTAAAAATACAAAAACTAGTTAATGATTTTTTTAAAACAATATACGTAATCAAACTTGGTCAATAACAGTTTATTGGAACCCAAATATAATATCAAAAAAAATTAGGATCATGTGGTGCTAGTAATCATTTCGGTACGATGGATTGTAAATTTATATGATCAAAATAAAATTAAAATGAATCAGAAAGAAAATTAAGCATAAAGCTTGACTAATTGGATATGGATTTGATTTGCTTGTAACTTGTGGCTCAAATATGTGGCTTAAGCAAGACCAACAACTAGATCCATGTCCTACGAGGAATCATGGAGTTCCCTAAAAATCATAGTATAAAATGTGTGTTTAAAGTGGTTAGGGATTTTCAAGTGATGTAGATAATATAAAAAATGGTGTCATAATATGAGTAGAGGTACTGAATAACATCAGAGATATTATACCCTGAAGAGAACAATTTATTTTAAATAATAATAATAATAATAATGTTGATAATAAACATGTTTCATGAACGACTATTAAAAGTAGAGGCTCTAATAATATAATAAAGTATACCAAAAATAAATGACGCATGATCGTGTAAATACTCTCAAATTTCAATTAAATTATTTTTTGTGAGAAAATAACACAAAAGAATACACTTATTTATTAGATTAAACATTAAAAAGAAGAAGTAATGGCTCGTCTAGGTAGTTATATTTTAAGTATGACAACCAATCTTGCAATCCTCGAGCGTGAAAGAACAAGTAGGAGTCCCAATATTACAACAATAACATCTAAATTGGTGATCCGGATTACCGCAAGCTGTTTCAATACATTGTCCATCTCTTGCTAAATTAATACTTTCTTTTTGTAACATTTCTAAAGTGATATCATCAGTTTTGCTACTGGTTTTCCTTGGCAGATCTACTTTACCTACAATTAGATATTAAATAATAAAAAGTTAATATAAATTAAAAGAAAGCAACAAATTAGATAATATACCATGAGAAATAAAAAAAGTTCCAAAACATATGTGAAATGAGGGGTAAAACTTAATTACCCTCTGCATAAAGGGAAAAAAACCCAATATTGACGACAAGAAGAATAGCCAAAGGAACTGCAATAAGTTTTGTGGGTGTCATGGTATTTGCGAAGAAGATAGCTATGTAGAACCTAACAGATTTTTGATATGAAATCAGATGTGTTTAAGTGAAGTATATATACATGTTACACAGTTAATGTTGCATGTGAAGATTTTTATTTACATGCAATATCTTTTATGCTTAACATACAACATGCTACGTATAATCTCGCATGCAATATATCTCGTTTTAATTATATTATATATTGTTTATTAAGTACACATTAGTGGCAATATATCTCGTTTTAATTATGTTATATATTGCTTATTAAGTACACATTAGTGGCATCGTTGGTGTTTAATACCTTGGAATAAGGCAAAAGAAATTATAACAGCACCTGAGGAAGTATGAGAAAAATATATCAAGGTATGTGGTTTTATTTAATCTCTTTTATCTAGTTTTATTATATAATTAAATGTTTCTTAGTACTTAAATTATAAATTGAATGTGTAGGCATATTTAAATCACAACCAATAGAGGACAAAGTCTCTTCCAGGACATGATAAATTAGTTATGATATTTGATGATAATAGGTCGACTAGAAAACATAGCCGGTTTAGGAATAACAATAATCAGGACAACTATGAGGACCGCGATGATAATACCCAAGACCAAAATAAAAATGTTGAAGACCAGAACAAGAATATGTATGAAAATGGAAATATTAGCTATGATAATACATCCGAGGTCGATGAGAACCGCGATGATAATACTCAAGACCAAAATGAGAATGTTGAAGACCAGAACAGGAATATGTATGAATATGTATGGAAATGAAAATATTAGCTATGATAATACATCCTTCAATAGGTTCTAGTTCCCGTTCTTTCATATAGGCAAAAAAGAGTACTGGAGAGGAAGCAATTTAATTGATGGCAAGTGCAGCGAACAATATAACAACCGAAAAAAAGGAAAATAGAAACTCTTTTTAAGAAAAAAGTTTAGTTATTGCACTTCAGGAATTAAACTTGGATGAATTTTCATTCATACAAGGTTTAGAGTTCTTGGAAGACGAGAAGAAAGCCAAGATTTCTATAGTGCTCTCTATATATTATATGGTTTTCCTTTGAAATCCCCAAGCAGATTAGCTTATTTTCATAGTGCTTTCTATATGTTTATTAATCCGGAGTGATCATTAACTCATCACCAAAGAGTCAACTATTACCTATGTGTGCAATTAACATTTACAGGCATGGAAAAGTTTTTGCACATGCTGCAAATGGAAGACGGTTAGTTGGAGGAAATTTCCTACTTGATTATCCTAGTGTTGGTGCAACTGAAACTCTCATGATGGCTGCTTCATTGGCTAATGGAAAGACTATACTGTCAAATGTTGCCAAAGTATGCTCTGATGGAAAACAGCTAACTAACTATTGTTTTGGTTGTGAGATTTTGGAATAGTTGTACCGAGTAATCTAATCATTTTTGTCGTAGGAGCCTGAGGTGGTTGATCTTGCTGAATTCTTAAATGCTAGTGGAGCTAGTGTTGAAGGTGCAGGGAGTAGCACACTTGTTATCAATGGTAAAAAAAGGTTACATGGTCCTGAGCATACCGTTATACCTGACCGTATCGAAGCTGGTACGTATATGATTGCTGCAGCTATTACTCGCTCATGTTTCTCAATGTCACCAGTCGTTCCTATTCATGTATCATCTCTAGTGGAAAAGCTGTCAGCTGCTGGTTGCAGAATTAGGCAAAGCAAATCAAACGGCATTGAGGCATGTACATGTCATGTTTAGTATGCCTTTTCTGTTTGCCTATTTTCTTTAGAAATTGCTTGATTTTCTGATGGATACCGCACGCACACAATTCATGGATTTAGAGGCATATGTGAAGATTTGCGTTTGCCCTTAGGGTTTGTGTTTTCCTTTAACAGAGGGACAGTATATTTGGGCACATTACTTATCAGTTCTGAAGTGGTTTCTTCATTCTTCTTCTAAATTGTCTTTTCTTGTTGGTTCTAAATCATCATCTTGCCAGATTTCAGCAGTGCCTTCAAGGAGCAGTTTACGAGGTTTTGATGTTAGAACTGGACCTTTTCCTCGGTTTCCTACAGACCTGCAACCTCAATTAATGGCACTGCTTACAACATGTACTGGCACAAGTTCTGTGGAAGAGTCTGTTTTTGAAGGTATATTCTATTCTGCAAATTCTGCTGTTCATTGATCAGTGATTACATTGTTCGTTCACAGCCACCAACGACATAAAGCTTGTTAACTTCTTTTTGCTAGAGCATGGGAGAACAAGGGGTGTGTAATCTTTGTATTAGTATGTAATTTTTAGCTCAATGTTCAACCTCTTTTTTGTTATTCATGTAACTTAAAATTTTGTGCCGCGAAGAAAATAGAAGGGGAAAGAAACAAGATCAGAGTCTGTATGATTCAGATATTGTAATCTGTGCACTTTTTGGTGATTGCCTTTGCTAACAGAAAGAAAATGTGAATGCAAACCCCTTTTGTCCTATGAACTTTAGTATTGCTCTTAAACACAAAATCCTTTGTTCACATTTGCAAAATTAAAACCATAAAAAACTATACTACAAAGCCAAACTATGATTCACCACCATTAAACACAAATAATGAAAGAAAAATAGAAATCAAGAGAAGGAAGAGTAGGAAAATGGAGAATGGAGGCGTTGTTTTCTTCGTTCTATGATTCTCTCTTTTTTTCTCTTCTCTCAATAATCTTTTTGTGCTTTTCTTCGTTCTCTGATTATGAATGGAGGCGATGTTCTTCTCTTGTCTTTTTTCTTCGTTCTCTGATTATGAATGGAGGTGTTGTTCTTCTCTCTCAATTGATAGGCAGTGCAAAAAAGTGCTAATTCTATTTATCACGCTCAACGGGCTAATTCTCGACCGTTCTGTTTTTTCCTTTAACCTTGATACTCATTTATTTTCGTTCTAAGGCGTATCTTCTTCTTCCTATATAAGTTCTACCATACATACTGTATTCTTCAGAAATCAAAAGTATTCTTTCTCACTTTCTGAAAAAGAAAAATTCAGTTTCTCTGCATTTGTGGTTCTTAACTAATAGTTCATGAGGAAGGAGAGAAAGCTATGAAGTGGATTGGGCAGCAATAGGATCAAGTCTTGGTTCTATTATGTTTATCTACACGTTGATCGAACGATACTTATTCCCTCATGGTTTAAGTAATTACATACAAAAGTATATGCACCGTACCACCAATCTTTACGTTCAAATAAGCATTGATGAATACTCAGGGGATCTTGTCGAGCAAAAAAACCAGCCATACAAATATGCGGAAGCTTATATAAGTTCGAAGGCAGTGAAAGACGCAATGCAACTTAAGGCGTATACAGGGAAGAATAGTAAGAACCTACTATGGTTGCTGCTATGGCTAAGTTAAAGAACTATGATGTCTATGATTTTGAGTTAAAAGTCAGTAAGAGGAGGCAATAATGACTTCGAAAACTCTTACTGGATGTCTGATCGGTCTATTATCGTCATCAAAGACATTGATTGTTCAAATGATCTTACAGAACAGCGTAGTAGCAGCAGCGATAGACCACGTAATCGGGAATCAATACTAGCAGATATGCACGGAGTAAAGGAGGTAACTCTCTCAGGGCTTCTGAATTTCATCGATGGGTTATGGTCAACTACTGGTGGAGAACGACTTATAGTGTTTACTACCAACCACATTGAAAAATTGGATCCAGCTCTCATCCGAACAGGTCGGATGGACAGACACATTGAATTATCTTACTATTGCTTTGAAGGGTTCAAGATATTAGCCAAAAACTACTTGAACCTTGATTCACACCATTTGTTCGAGACTATTCGGTGTTTAATCGATGAAACTCAAATAACTCCTGCAGATGTTGCTGAGTGCTTGATTCGAAAAACTATAAGTGGGGGCGAAAACTCTGAAACTTGTTTAACAAATTTAATTCAAGCTCTTCAGAAACTAAAAGAAGACGCAAATTGAAAGCTGGAAAAGGACAGGCAAGTCAAGCTGAGAGGGTGGAACTACCAAGGACCTAAAATTATGGGGTTGCCATAATTTGCTTATTTTGTCTGTCTAACTGTTATAGTTTTGATGTGATGTTGGCAAAAAAGTGCCAGGAGGAAGCATATTCTACTCAAATATAACGGTCTCTGTATTGATGAATAAAGACACCCGTCTCTTAGTTCTTGTACTAATATCAGCCTAGATATGAACAAGTTATTTTACAGAAGAAGAGCTTACATGATTCTCAAAGCAGCTTCTGCCACAAACTCAGCTCTAACGAGTACTCTTCTTTCTCAAAAAGGCAGCTATCTAAAGCTTTTTCCATAGAAAATCCGATCTTCTGATCAGGTAATCAGCAGAATGTCCTTCAGCATATGCACTTATAGCTCTCAAGAGGTTTTTGAATCTCTCGCCATCGTCCTAAAACCATGCAGAAAAAAGTAAAGGAAAACAAAATTCAGTGATGAAATACAGAAGCTGAAGGTACACAAAATCATGAGTTCGCCAAATGTAATGCCTAAGCTTAAGATTCCCCTAGATTCAACTACCACAGATGATAGTCCAATGCTATTAGTATGGTAACTCGAATTTTCTTAAAAAATCCGAAAATCAGCCAATGGTAGTTGTTGCCTAGAAAGAAGAAGTAGTTACTAACCGTGGGTTTCTTAAACAGGAGATCACTTGTTGTGTAAGGAACCATATAGGATGGAAGGTCTGATCGCAACGTCACCTGCAATAATGTAAATATAAATTCACCAACATTCTCACGTAAACATCCTCTTAAAGATTAGCATGACAGGAGGCAGAAGTTTATTCACAAGAGATTAATACTCTAGGACTTCCTCATTCCAGGGAATGACTGTGCAAAGAGAAAACAGTTGCTAGGGCAAGTAAAAGCTTGGAGAGAACGGCATACCAGATTCTTGCTCAATATAGCTTTATCAACATTTGATTTCAAGGCCTGATAAAAAGCAAACATAATAGACATATGAGTATTCTGTCTCTAACTGAATCAACAAGGAAAGAGAACAAATTTTACATCAACTAGTAAGTTCATTGTCCCGAAGTGAGACAGCGAAGGTTTCCAACGGTTGTCTAACGGTTTTTACTCCTTTCAGTAAGATCTTTCCATTTCTTATTATTTTTTTGGCACAACTCTAAAGAGAATTTATTATTAGGAAGGCAAAAATATAAACAGAAAAAGAGGGGGACATGGCAATTTTTTCATTTCACTTCTATGTCAATTGTATTAATTGAGAAATGAATTTGTCTATTTGGCATACACAGGATATAAAAACCCAAGACAATTGAACAGGGAAAGAAAAATCTAAGATGGTGACCATATAGGGATGAGCCTGTGTAACTCAACTAAGAATAAGCCAGCTTACACGTTATGTAGGTTCAGTGACTTGAATCCTAACTTGCCATACTGAAAGAAGAAAAAGGGATATCATTTTTATCAACCCTGTTCAACCTTCTAATAACCTTGTGAAAGATTACCATTTTAATACGTTCCTCCGTTACTTGATCAACACATTCTAGCAAGTTCTCCAAAGTACCTAAGAATATGTACCCGATTTTAACAGTTAACCCTTTTACTGATATTAAATTTATCGATTACAAACCATATAAAGTATTCAGAGAAAAACAAAAGAAAATATCCATACCAAATTTAGTAATTAACCTCAAAGCATGTACCTCTCCAATACCTTGAACTCCTGCATCTCAAAAACCATTTAGTTAGTTGAATGGGAATCAAAAAGGCCGAGTGCAGCAAGATATAAGAGGATGATAATATCCTAAACTGAGTAATAAACAAAACAACAGCATGAAGTTTATCTAATTTTCAGCTTCAGGAAAGAATAGAAAACCTGGAATATTATCACTTTTGTCACCCGTCAAAGAGAGCATGTCAACAAACTGAGACGGTTTCAAATCTCCATATCTTTTTGAGAATTCCTCAACTCCGAAAGAGACCATCCTACGCCATTAAAACCATTGGTATCATCAGACCTAATTTCTTGGGTGGTAAATACAATTAGCACACAGTCAGAATGTAATTAGCATTAGCACAAAGGAAATGTTTCAATAGCTTTTAGCAATATTGGATGATTATAGGTCATCTGGTGATTGAGTCATTTGACAGTGACATGTTATCAAAAAACACTGAAGGAGATCATCATCTTCTTGATGCTGGATATTGATGCAACTGAAAACCTAGAACTTCGTTTTGAACTTCTTTCACAGATTCCAGTCAAATGTCAATTTCATGGAAATTCAGTAGGTTAGCCATCGGCTAGGAAAATTTAAGAGATACATGAGCTTCACCTTGTACATGACAGAAAATTTGTTTACTAATAAACAGCGGTAATCAGTTTAGTGTCTTTTAACTTAAGCAGATCTACAAATGACAATCGCTAAAAATTGCAAGTTTTTGAGACACTAACTCTGATCCACGTGAAGCAATTCGTAGAAGCCGTAATGCAGGTGATATAATCTGAAAGAAATCTTTGTCGAGGGAGACAACCCGCACCTGTTTAAAAGAGTTTGCAAAATTAGCTCAGGGTTACAGATCGAGAAACCGTGACATGTTTTCCATGTCAATTCATGGTGGGTAGATATGAGCAATGAAACATTTAAGTTTAGCAATCATAACTAAAGAAAAAAATTCCAACCATCCACATCATATTTAAAGCATTTCTCACCATAGCAAAAATGGTAACTGAAAAGAAACTACCTTGTATCCAGCGGCAACACTATTGACAGCCAAAGTTCCTATTACATCATCAGCTTCAACACCCGGTACCTGATTTCCCGGTTCATAAGTCAGTTGTCAGTCACAAATCGTTTTTTGAGACACGAGTATGCATGATGATATCAATTACCTCAATTACTTGGATCGACATGGCTTTGATTGATGCTTTCAAAAATTGAAGTCCCTGAACTACCGTGTCAGGTGTTGGATTACGGTGGGCCTTGTATGCTGGATACAAAGTGTGGCGAAAGTTCATACCTTCAAAAGTTTGAGGACATGATTAATTTATTGAATGAGAGGACCGCATGAATCATACCAAAGTTCTGCTAAAAAGGATGGCCTAAAAGAGACATCGAACCAAAAGAAAACTATGATTGATGGTATCAAATATGACAGATGAAATCAGATAAAACAACCAAATATTAAATCAATGCACCATGGAAAAAAGAAACAACACAGAAGGTTATATCTACTGCATAGGTTGTTACGGAGAAAAAGAAAGTCTTGAATCACAAAGTACATGAAACAAGAGCTTTCTAAGAGGAAACAAGAGATACCAATTTAATATATTTTGAATAATAATGTCTATTTGTAAAATACAACTGTAAAGCATTTTGTTGGCATAATTTCTGTTTCCCCTTAGCTAGCCTAAATCCGAGAACTAAATTCAATAAAAACCCTAGCCCCAATTGCACTAACAAAGCAGACAAACTTCAGGACTAACATGGCTTAGTCCTGTCAAACCAAAGCCGGAAGAAAGAGGTTAGTATACAAAAACTTCTAAAGTTTTGAAATCTTACCTTTTCCATTATAATTTTCTCTAGACGGAACAGAAGTATGGCCAAAAGGAATTCCTGAAAACAAAAGTTGGTGTGCTCAAATTTCACTCTAAATGACAACCCGAGATACCAAAGAACAATTAATCCAAAATACACCTCACTGACTCTATCATGAGTTGATCAAACCAGGCGACATCACAACGTAGCACAGATCAATCTAGACCACATAAGTTAGAGATAAGAACACACTCCAAAGACACCTGCTACAAAAATATACTCTCATGTGAAACCTAAAACAGGTTTTATAGAGCAAAGGCTACTGATCTTAAAGTGTAAACATAGAGGCCCAATAAGATTCGCCAAGCTACCCAAGGGACTCTCCATTGTTAATAAAGATGCCTATACTGATTCACACTTTTGTTTCTACATCTAACAATAAGCAAAACAAATCTACAAATATCACCGAATTGCTTATGCACACAGATTCTTGAGAACGGGTTACTGCATGCATCGAGAGTTTCTAGAGAAGCTTGTGATATCAGTATTATCACATAACTCACTGACAATAAAGCTGTACGGCATTTTCTGATACTCAAGGTTTATACCAGTGTGCTGGCAAGTCGCAAGTGAAGTTGAAGCTTTGACACAACAATTCTTATTACGATTTGTGCAAGCATAAGTGCATAGACATCCTTAAATTAAAAGAAAAGTACCGATGGAATGGCGTACAAGCAAACGCACAAGTTGGGAAAAAATGCAGGTGGCTGACTAAAGAGTTATCCAAGGATAAATACATTACTTAGAGAACAAAACCATACAAATGAAAGCATAAAAAGAACAGAGATGTAACAGAGTAATGATGTTACCGACATATGTATCTCACCATCGTGATCAAACACCACCTGCATCAGAAAGGTGCACATTTGTCAGACACCATCGAAGTAATCGCATGTGAACAGAAATATTAAGAAGAAAGGAAAAAACAAACTACATCTGAACATTGGATTCAACAGTATTAAAAAATGAATAATATACAGTCACCAAAACAGATGTTCCTTCTTTCCTTTAATGATCATTATACAAGACTCAACCCAGTCAACATTTAGGTATATTGAAACGAAAGCATACAAGAAAAAACACTGGAGGTGGACGTAGAATAAAACTTAGTAAGAACCATCCCAAAATAACTTTTTCTTTTTCTGAAAAATCACAGACAAGTTTACCATGAAAATATAGTAATTTTACTAACACCAACTACAGTGACCAAAGACGGCAAAATAATATTTGCCATTCGATACTCATTACCATTCAAGTGCAGTAACAATACCGAACAAAAGATGAAAGGACAAATATATTTTGAGGAAAAAATGAATGATAGTTCAAAGAATCTTAAGGGAGAAATGAAATCTAGAAGGAGATAGCGTACCGCTACATGTGACGGCCCCAATTCGAGCACATTAAGAATCTGTAGAGAAATGGATGTCAGAAATGCCAGAATATCTAAGATTACAATTTTCAACAAAAAAAAAATCAGATAAAGAAATTGTACTAAATCAACTCAAATACATGCTGAGCTAAACCTCAACTATATTAATAACTAAACATATAGGTATAGAAAAGACAACAAGGAGACCCATTGTAGAACAAACGCAATGGACCTAATGTAACCTTATTACAATCAAATATCCAAGAAACAAGCA
>JAJJMC010019015.1:849406-874184 GCA_023531435.1 Papaver californicum
CAATGGAAAAAGTAAGCAAAGCCCTGAATGCAAACCACACAACATACAAAACCAATTACGGACTGTACTATTAAAAAGACTAACTAGCAATAGTGAAGTCACTTAATTCAAAATACCCAACAATTAAACAAGAAATTAAGTACAAGAATCTAGGTGTCATTTACACACCCAAGTGACTTACCATACCTAAAAGCTTATAATAGGCTCTGTATATGACTGAAGTTCCATCAATAAGCATTACACGACCATTCGAAGTACTAACAGTAGTACCCTTTAGTTCATCCCGACTATCCAAATTCACAAAAGTTCCTTCCGTCCCTACTGTACAGCTCACTAAATTACCATGTAACGTCTCCGCAATTCTAGGTATTCTGTCTTTAAACCATCAGCTAGGTTACAATAACCCTGAAATTCACCACCAAAATTATCAACAGAAATCCCAATACATAATAGAAGTAACTGAAATGAACTTCTAGGGTTTAAGAATAGTGAAAAATACCTTCACAGATGATGAAATGGACAAACAAGGACCGAACCACTTACTGGAAAGATTGTGCCCAACGGAGAATGAAAATACCTTTCTGGGGTAACTCCTCCATAACGAGTAAAGGTAGGAATGAGAAACTCGAAGACAAGCCATACTCATAGCATTTTTCTGAATAATCGAACTTGGATTTTGGATTTAGGAGCAATTAGGGTTTATTTATTGGGATTTAAACGACAATTTTTCGCCCGGGAAATTTTCTCCGGAAAAGAGTAGAGAAAGATAAGTCGATATGCATAGGCATAGTTGAGCCACGCTGTTGGGCCGTACAAGCCCATGTATAACACACGTTTTCGCATTCTAACCGCACTCCTATAGTGGACTAATAGGGGGGTGTCAATCAAGTATGATACTAGAACACAATGATGACAACTTTATCATCTTCACTCCCGAATTTAACCATTGATGAGAGTGCTTGTAAACTGTTTGATGAAACATCTGAATGGGATATTATATCATGGAATAGTTTTATATCTGGTTACTCGAGCAATGGGATGTATAATGAAGCTTTGAATTATTGTATACAAGTTTTACTCTGGGTATTGAACCTAACCATTATACGTTTTCGATTGGACTGAGTGTTTGTGCAAGTGTTCGAGCAGCTGAAGAAGGACAACAACTCCATGCTCGTGTTGTAAAGATGGAGTATTTTGGTACCCGGCAGTGGGTAATTCGCTTTTGACAATGTATAGTAAGTTTGGAATGATGGATGAAGTTGAGATTTTGTTTAAGGAACTACCTGAGAAAAACTTGATTTCCTGGACTGCAATTATAACGGGATTTTACCAGCAAAAGTGTTTTGAGAAGGCACTGAAGCAGTTCTGCGATATGAGAAAGAGCGGAGAAGATCCAAATGAACATACTTTTGTGGTAGTCATGGCATCTTGTGGTGGTATGTTAGTTCCTCTGTATGGAAGGATGATTCATGCTCAAGCAATTAAATTCGGTATGTTTTCGAGTCTTTTCGTTGGGACTGCAATTTTAGACATGTATTCAGAAAGTAATCAAATGGATGATGCAAGGAAGCAGTTTGAAGAGATGGGAAATTCGGCATCTGATGTATCATGGAATGAGTTAGTAGCTGCATATGTTCGTAATGGCAAGATGGTGGAAGCGCTGGAAGCTTTTGATAGAATGCTTGGAAATGGTATTTTGTGTGATCAGTTCACCTATTCAAACGTTCTTAAAGTATGTTCTTCCATACCATCTCTTTCAAGTGGCCAACAGATACATGCTCGCATAATAAAATCCAATTATGAATTGAACATGCAAGTAAGAAACTCTTTGATAGAAATGTATGCAAAGTCCAGTAATTTGACAGATGCAGAATATGTTTTTCATGCGATGCCAATTCAAGATATGATCTCATGGAATTCAATTTATCAGAGCTTATTCACAAAATGGGTATCCAAAGAAAGCTATTATGCATTTCAGAAAGATGACTGAAAAAGAAGGAATAAAGCCAACGAGTACTACATTTGTTGCTGTTCTCTCTGCTTGTAGCCATTCAGGATTGGTTGAAGAAGGGCTGGACCTTTTCGCGTCCATGATCCGAGATTATGAAATCATTCCAGAAGAGTCACATTTTAGCTGTATGGTCGACTTATTAGGTCGAGCTGGCCGACTTGAGGAAGCTAAAGATTTCGCTTGTAATCTTCCATTCAAACCCATAGCTTCAATTTGGAGACCATTACTTGCTGCTTGCCACTCCCACAGAAACTTAAAGATGGCAGAATTTGTTGCAGAATGGATAATGAAGATGGAACCAGGCGATCCCACAGTTCACATTACTCTATCAAACATGTATGCCGAATCAGGGAGATGGGGCGATGTTGAGAAAGTCCGCAAGGTATTGAAACTCAACGAATTGAAGAAAGAACCAGGTTGTAGCTGGATAGAAGTTGGTAACAGGATGCACAGATTCTACTCAAGAGACATGAAGCATACCGAGATGCCGAAAGTATATGGCAAGTTAAATGATTTATTGAAGCAAATCAAAGACATCGGATATACTCCTGATGCAAGTTTGGTGCTTCATCAAGGTGTTGGAGTTTCAAAAGACGAGCAGGTTTTGTATCACAGTGAAAAACTTGCAGTTTACTTTGGCCTTCTAAACTTGCCCACTGGAAAACCAATTCGAGTTTGCCAAGATTGTCATTCTGCTATCAAGTATATATCAGAGATAATCAAGAGAGATATTGTATTAAGAGATAGTTACAGAAATTGTACAATTTATAAGAATTGGAATGGATGAATGTTGAGGTTACAATATTCATGGGAATCCCAAGTAAAGATTACATTTATTCTGGTTTCTCTATAGTAAAATTGAAATTATGATGTTAGTATGACTTAATAATCTACAAAGTGGAGTTCATACTCCGTACGTCACAGATAATCTGCCAGCTTGAACTAGGTTCCCAGCTACTGCTTATGGCCACAGCAAGTATCTGGCTTTGCAAAGGCAGATTGGCGAACGAATGATGCTATCGATGGCGTTTGTTTGAAGAATCTGTCTTTTACTGTCTATATGATGCCGTTGCATGCTGTTTCCATAGATTGTCTGCTCTTCTTATCAGGTTCTCAGCAGAATGTCCTTCAGCATATGCACTTGTAGCTGTCAAGAGATTCCTGAATTTCTAACCATCATCCTATATAACCATGCAGGAAAAGAAAAGGCACACATAAAAATCGACAGTAGAGAAATTTACAAGTATACCAAACATAATGCATCCTGATACAATAACTACGAATCACATTGGTAGCATGCTACACCGAATTTTTCCCAGAATTGGCCATTGGTGGTAGTTGTTATACAGACAGAAGAAGTTGCACATACCTTGGGTTTCCTAAACAGGAGATCACTTGTCGTGAACGGAACCTTATGGAATGGAAGGTCGGATCGCAACATCAGCTTTTAAAATGTTAACAATAAACCTGATAAGACTCTAACATGCCCACACAAAATTCCTCATAAATGTTCTGCTGCGAGGCGGGATTATGGTTCACAATAGAATCATAATCTAGGAGTTCCTCATTCTAATAAATGATTTTGGTAAGAGTAACGATTCTACTTGCTAGGAAAGCAAAATTGAGGAGTTAACCAGACTCTTGTTTAAGATAGCCTGATCAGCATTTGAGACCAATGCCTAATAAATAGCAAATATAACAGTCTTAGAAGTATTCTATCAAAAATGAATCGTAAGGGGAAAATTACGAAACGAGGCAACAGATGTTCACGACAGCAGTCTAATGGTTTTAATTCTTTTGCGAAGGTTTTTTTCAATTAACTTCTACCTCAAACTGCAAATTGAGGAATATGTTGATATTTACAGGATACAAAGATCCAAAGTAGTTCAAGAAAGGAAAATCAATGATTGTGGTCATGTAGGAATGAACCTGTAGCTCGATTAGGAACATGCCATGCAACACGCTATTAACAATGTGAAGGTTAGCTTTTTAAGGTATTCCTCCTCTACTTGATCAACACTTTTAAGCAAATTCTCCAAAGTACCTGAGAATTTATGTAACCATGAGTAACCCTTTTGACAAAACTATACTGAAATCATGTGCCAGAGATCGGCTAATTAAGGTTTATAAGAAGATAATTATGCAAAAACTGATTGGATTTTGACTAATTTTATTTTTTAAGGTTCTTAACATCTTGTATGATTAATGTTGATTTTTGCAGTGCCTACACAACTATAGATATAGACGATTATGGTTTGGGTTTGGAGAGTAAAAGTTGTTGAAAACCCTAGGAATGATAATGATCTTATCAATAAGAATACGAAAAATAATAAGAATAAGAAAATCAATGGAAGAAAATCAGAAAAACAGACGAGTAACAATGACAAGAAGCACAGTAAAGACCACAAGACGAAGCCGATAGTACTATAAGCAATGGTGATATAGTAGAATATGAGATACTTACTAGGCTTCCAGTGAAATCACTTATGCAATTTAAGTGCGTATGTAAACGTTGGGAATCCTTAATAAACGAAGATCCGAACTTTATTTCTTTACACTTTACTAGATCAAAAACACGGCCATGCCTCTCTATCGCAGCTAATATCAAAGCTGTGGAATGTCTATTGCCTATAAATTGGACCTTCTTCATTGCAAATTCCTTGTAAACATCCCTGCCATGTATATCATCCAGCTCCATTATACTCCATTCGGATTTTGAGCTTGCTTAACACAACCACTATGTTAGAGTGCGCGCATTAATAATAGCAAGTTGCTGACATTCTGACATATCACCTGATGGCCTATGTTACACTATGCCGCTATTCTGATAGGCATCCAACTCAAAGTCAATCGGTGATTATGTTATTGTTAGGCTATCACCCTTTACCAGTGCACGGCTATTTTCACCTGAAACAACAAGTGGTTTGATGCCTAGCAGAGCAGATGAAGCTCCGGTGAACACATTTTCTAGGTCGAGCCTGGCCATGTAGTGAACTTTATGAGATTTTCCAAAAGCCACTTGTATCCTCAATGTTATTTGATAATGACTTTTTCACCCTTTAGATTCAGCAATTTGCTCATTTGCTGCTGCCCCGTGACTTGTCGAACTTGAAAAGTTAAAACCCTATTTATGTTTTTCCCATTTTCTTAAACCCTAATTAGTCTCAACTCCACAATTGCAAAGATCAAGGTATCGTCTCTCTCCAACTCTGCCCTGATTTTCACATAATGTTGATTTTCGAACAAAAATCCACTTCTTTCTGCCCTAATTTGTTTCGATTTTTAAAAAATCTGGTTGTTTTGATGTTAAAAAATAATGGTTTTTTTTTTCTTTCAAGACATCAGGAAGTTTGTTATAGTGCGGGAATATGGCATTGAGAGGAGTATGGCAATTGAAGAAGCTGGTTGTGAGCTACTGTGATTGGGGAGGAAGTAGTCGAGGAATCCGGTATGTCTTTTTTTTCTTCTCTTTTCTTCTTCTTTAGTATATCAGGGTATTAAAAATGTTTGGTGTATTATTGTGAGAAATTTTATGCAAGTTATGAGTTTTGTTATCATGGGTTCTGCTTAAAGCATATGAAAATTTCAGCATTGCCATTATCTCAGAGTTGGTTGATGTTGGTGATACACTTCGGGTGTCAGATGCCAACCTTGTTTTGCTGGTATCCCTCTTAGTTTGAGTCCGCCCCATTGATCTCAAGGTTCAGGGTAGCATGAGGGCTTAAAACATTTGTAAAATTAAAAAATTGAGCAACTAATGTCAGATAGAACATCTCAGAGAACTTTTGCACTGTTTAGAGCTGACGGAAGATGGACTTTTTTCTCTTCATTCAGTATTTTGTTAAGATCAGCTGAGAACATTTTTAACATTTTTTTGTCTTGGTTGCAGAACACAAGTTTCAGTAAATTGTAATTGCTATGTTACTCGAGTATTAGACAGATGAAAGGCAATTTGATAATTTGAGTGTGATCATAGTTTATGATTGAAAGTTCAACAATCTTGCTCCATCTCATACATTTTGAGACCCAAAGTTAATTTTAGGTATAGTAACTCATGTGCTTGTGATGCAGGGGCATATTCCTGTTTTCTTTAGGGTGTTTTTTAATTAGATTGCTTTGCTAGTTTCTATCCTATAGAGGGACGTTTCTGTCCTTTAGACTTGGATTTCTTTAGCTAAGTGTTTCTTTCTAGTATAAATAGGTTATTGGGTTTTCTTTAGAAGTGAGACTTTTTGATATTTTCCTACGACTTATAATCTATTGATTATAGAAGAGGATTGGGTTTAACCTAAAACTCAAGTTATTTGCGTTCTATTGTTTCAGTCTTGCATTCTATTTGTTTATCTTTGTTTTCTTGCCCTAGTTTACTGTGTTTTCTTCTAAGAGACCCATCATCTTGTTTCACGAACTGAAAATTATAATTGCAGGGCATTCATGGAATCTGAACTATCTGCGTTTAAAGAGGGAAATCCTCAACTTGAGGTTGTTTCTGAACTCAACCGTGGTCGGCATCCATTTTTAAAAGCACTTTACAGTAAGATTCTCAGCTGTCTATTTCTTGTCTAGTTGTTCTCGTGTACTTGTCATGTTGGTACTTTGTACTTATATGGCTCAAGATTATAGAAGCTTGCTAACATGTTCATCTGCTTGTGGTATGGGGTGAGCAAATCCTTGCATGACTTAATGCAGTGGTTGCTTTTATACCATCCCACGGTTTTGCATATTGGTTCGCTCACCTTTGCTCTCTTGTTAAGTCATCTGGCATTCTGAGAAACAGTGAGACTGGCTGCCTTGAGTCTTCATTAAACTTTTCTTGGTCCCAATGTGCAACCTAAATGTGTCTCTGTATGTGCTAAACAACTTCCTGTGATCTACGGTCTGAATAAATTGGTATTTTTGTGTGAATGGTGAGACCATCTTTTTTTAGAGTTCTGAATTCTGTTTAACTTTACAGAGAACAAGAATGAACCTGTTGTCTGCGTGAGGAATCTGACGCCTGAAGATGTACTCAAACATGCAACAAGGCTAAGAAATGCATTAGGAAGGAAGGTGGTAAAGCTGAAGACCAGGCATGTCACTAAACACCCAAGTGTTCAAGGTACATGGACCCCAGACACAAAGTTCGAATGCTGAACGGCGCTAAACAGTCAGAGACTCCATTATTGGGCAAGCATTCGACACTTTATCTTCTGCAGTGATATCTAATCCAACTTAAATCATGCCCTCTCCATTGCTAGCAATTTTTATCACTGGTGCTGTTTTTCCTGTAAACCAACCCCACTTTAGAATTAAGTTGTGCACTGATGGATCGTTTTTGTCAGAATAATTTTGATAGCTGGAAGAAAAAGAAAAAAAAAAGCCTAGTTGACAGCTGAATTCTTCTAATTTTTGTTGAAAAACCTTAACTGTTGGTGCAGAAAAATCATGGTTGATAATTGAATAGACAGAGAGATCAAGTTGATATAAATCTGTGCATCTTAATCTTGATGATATTGGCATCTGCCTGGAGCTCATAATAAATTAACAGTTACTTGTTTCATTCCCTTTCTTTCTTTTTTTACTGTGCTAAGCAATTTTGTCTTTCCTTTAAACTCTGTAACGTATGATCACCCGCTTATAAATTCTTTGGATTCAGTGAAACCTGCCTCTATAACTACTAACTAGCATTAATCAAGTCATACGGGTTCAGCAAGAAGCTTCGTCCTACTATTCAACCCAACCTGATGAATCTGATAAGAAGAGTTGTAGCAATTGATAAGATAAGAAGTGTTCATCAATCTTCCCTCGAGTCGACAAAGGCCTTCATTGTCTCTATCAATTGATCAACTCTTGTTACCAAACATCCACCAAATTGGTTGAATAGTAAAACGGCCCATCCTGCAGGACCCGTCTGCCAGGAACCCTACTAACAAGTACTACCATCGATTGAAGTGGCAAGCATTAGTAGATGCCCAATGCTTGCCACACAATCAACATATTACCAACTAAAAATTGATTTTCTGTTGAACTTCGTGCCCCAAAAAGCTGCACAAAGCAGAATAAAAAACACATTAAACCAGGCCTGAAACGCAGCTGCAACCTTGCTTGAGGTGGTCTAAGCCTCAGGCTTTGGTGCAACTGGGGATCAGCTATAGCTGCTTTCTTAGCGCCTTGGCAACAATTTGACCCTTGTCCTAAATACCGGAAAAACAAAAAATTAAACTTTTTTGGAGGCAGTCGTGAAATAACGGCCATCTGGAGACCATCAAGTGGAATGGTTAATTTGATACAGGAGTTGTTGAATCAGAACTAATAGTGTTTAGAAGATCATACGGGTTCAGCGAGATGCTAGATTCAACCATTTGAACCTAACCGCATAAATTTGATCAGAGATGTTAGAAAGACAGCAAAGTATTAAGAGGAAAAGTATTGAAATCAAGGACTAAAAGTGATTTTTGTCCATGGCTATCAACACCTCTCATTAACACCCTGCCGTCTTTGTAACATACTCTGTTCAGAACTTACATGGCAGGTCAAAAGGTTGTATCGCCCAACCCGCTGTACTCGTATGCTTTAAACCTTACTAATCCTGTTAATCAACCTACCTATTAACCAAATCAACAACACCACCTTCCAAAAGCTTTTAAAAGAATCTTTCACCAACAACAAAAAAACACATACTTAGCTTACCTAGTTGCTGCTGCTGCTACTGCTTCTGCTAGAGTTTTTCTTTTTTCTCCGAGTTTTGAAAAAGAAAAGCTATTGAATCGAATGAGGGAATGACTGCATAACAAAGCCTTTTATATAGAACTTGGATTTCTAAATTTGGTTTCTTTCTTTGTTGCCAAGTTAACTTGGATTTCTAAATTTGGTTTCTTTCTTTCTTGCCAAGTTAACTTGGATTTCTAAATTTGGTTTCTTTCTTTGTTTCCAAGTTAACTTGGATTTCTAAATTTGGTTTCTTTCTTTGTTTCCAAGTTAACTTCGATTTCCAAATTTGGTTTCTTTCTTTGTTTCCAAGTTAACTTGGATTTCTAAATTTGGTTTCTTTCTCTGTTTCCAAGTTTTGGTAGCTATTCAAGAACTAGAATAACTACGTACTACTTGGATTTCTAAATTTGGTTTCTTTCTTTGTTTCCAAGTTTTGACAGCTATTCAAGAACTAGAATAACTACGTACTACTGCTAAATACAGTCTTCCTTCTGTTACTTGTACTACTCAGAAAATGTATGAAAACTGTATCTGCAACCTCCCAGTTAATATGAACATCTCGTCCGCATTCAATGTTAAGGATATCTTCCCTTATTACCCCAACGATGATGTTTTTCTTCTAACGTCGAAGTCGGGGTCGAGTTTTCTTCAAGAAAGGGATCTGATGTAGGACATCTAGCTAACCAAGTCATCCTTATTTGATATGAGTCAAACCTCTTTCCCTTTCCTAGTTCCACCACTTTCCTTTTTCTAGTTCAAATTGGTTTTCTAGTTTATTTTGATTTCCTTTTTCTAGTTATTTCATTTTTCTAGTTATAATGCTTTCAGAGAATGATGAAGCCTATTTAACCTGGCGTTTTTGAGAGCTACAAAAAACTAATTTAAGGCGACTAATAAAACAAAATAAGGTCATTGTGAAGTAATATCAGTACACCCCTTATCCATATATTTTCTTTAATAGCTAATCTGCCTTTACTTAATTAGTATTAATGTTGATTAATTAGTTAATTAATTTGGTTATATTTAGTGTTAGATGATGAATTTGAGTTATAGTTTTACAATAGAAATAGAGAGTGTGTTAGAGAAAAAGTAGAAGTTTGGAAAAACTAGATTTTACCTAAAATCAATAACAAACATGGATGAGTATGAGGAAGAATGAGAAACATCATGAAAAACCCACTTTGTATGCGTTTGGATCTTTTAAAAAAAAAACATTTTTGTATGAATTTAATGTCATGGACGTCCCAGAATCGGTAGATAATGGAGTACCATATCTACCGATTATACACTCCTGTGTCAAAATAATGGTATAATCGATAGTCTCGTAATTTTTTTATTACTACCGATTGTACAGAATTCTCAGATTGATTTTGATTTCATAATCGGTAGTTTAATGGAGTACCATATCTATCGATTATAGATGTCGCCCCAAAAATGAATTTCTTAAAACTCACAGAATTTCTAACTCTTCATCTTATAGAAGGACTCCGCATATCCCACAAAGCACCACCAATACTACATCACATTATGCAGATGACCTCATCATCACCTTTACAACAACCAAAGAAAGAACAATCAGCTTCTCAACTTGCTCTGCACCTACAACAATTCAGCAGGTCAGATCATCAACACTTCCAAACCCACGATCATACATCATCCAAGACTGGAGAAGCAACAGGTGGACATACTTGCACACTGTTTCGGCATGTGAACCACTCCAACTCCACCAACGTACTTAGGAGTCTAGTTCAAACAAGGAAGATATTCTCGCCACATTTTTGAACCTCTTCTTCAACGGCTAAAGAGAAAAGAAAAAAGCTGGATATCGAAATTCCTAACGCCTGCGGAAAGGTTAGTTCTCATCAAAACCTCCTTAACGCCCACCTTTAATCATCTTATAAAAAAACAGATCATACCTACCCATGTGCACAACAAGATAGATCGCATTACTGGAGAAAAAAAATTGGGACATGACTCTTCTGTCAAGAAACTGCATCTTATAGGATAGGAAAGATTATTTAAACCAATATCAGCGTGAGGACTTGGCATCAGAAAAAGCAGTCAACATAACAAAGCCCTCTTCATAAAAAAGATCCGGAGCTTATACGATCAACCTAATTTAATTTTAGCCAAAATATGCACCGCAAAATATCTCATGCACAACATATATTCCAAGTCAACCATACCATCCCTTCCTTTATCAGTCCTCAATGGAGTCATCTAGCATCCCTCATACCTCAATTCAAATCTCTAACCTTCCACCATATCGGAAATGGATTATCCACCCCAATCCAAGCCAATTGGATACCTCATTTCCCAAATCCAGATCCCAACCTTTGTCATCTTATCCAGTCGGTGGCGGACATTATTGACACTCATTCTCATAGTTGGTCTCATGATAAGCTCAGATACCTCCCTCCACTTACATCACAAAAAAATATTAACATTCACATATTCCAAAATGCTCCGCAGGATTTAATCATTTGGACACACTCAAAAACCGGAAAATATACGACTGCGTCTGGTTATTCCTTCCTGAATCTGGAAACGAGTCTTTCTTCACGAAACCCCATTCCAACCACCAAATTCTTTTGGACTCTATTGTCCACCCAAATTCGACTTTTCTTATGGAAAGCCACTAAATGGGGACTACCCACCTTCTCGATCCTAAACCGCATTGGAGTAACCAATACAAACAGATGCCCCCAATGCAATTCAGGACCAGAATCAGTTGATCATATTCTTATCCATTGCGCACAGGCAGCGCCAGTTTGTAACTTACTCCAAGATCGATTATCACACGGCCAATCCACACACTCCCCCATGCCACCTATCTTTTCTTCCTAGACATCTATTCCCCTTATCCTTCAGCAGTTAGGACCGACAACAACCATTACATCTTTTTGTTTCCTATTTTGGTCATTATGGCTGGCTAGAAATGAATTTGTGTATCGTCATAAGCACACAACCCAGGATATCATAGTTATGAGAGCACTCCACCTTCATCAAGAATTCTCATGGGCATCAGATAATCTTGCTCCAATACTCCCTGGTGATTCTCCAGTTGCATTCCACCACAATAGCATCAAGCGAACCACATTAATATTAGTGGGTTTGTCCAGTCCTACCTTGGACTGGATCAAGATCAACACAGATGGAACAGCTAGGGGTCACCAGGATTTACAGGTGTGGGATTTATATACAAGGACTCATATTCAAAAACGCTCATGGCTTTAGCTCAACCACTGGGAATTACCACTGTTTTATCGACGGAAGCCTGGGCCATGCTTTTGGTCTCCAGAACTGCGATTGAAAGACTATGGCCAAAGGTGGTTTTTGAAACGGATTCAGAGAATCTCCATCTATTTTTAACCTCCCAACGGCCCCACCATGGTACATTTCTGGAATTATCATAAAAATAAAGCAAAAATTTCACCAAATTCCACTGTATGAGATTCGTCACACTTATAGAAAAGAAAACCAAACGGCTGACGCTATAGTTAATGTACAGATGGAAGTTAAAGTGGTAATTTATCAACATGGATTTGGGACCTCATTACTCCGGCCTTTATGAACCAAATTTTAATAAATGATTCCTTAGATACCACTTACCCCACGTAATCACCTTTTAATGCAATTCAGAATTTGTTTCAAAAAAAAAGTATGACATTATTTTTAATCTGAGACGCTTCAGAAAATCTTTCTTTGATGCCTTAGTCAAACAGTGTTGACCAAGATATTTATTAAGTAAAAAAATCTACTTTATTCTAATTGTAAAATAAATAAATATATCTAATCAACAGACCAGCCTTTAGTTTTAACTAAAGGGCAAAAGATACACAAAAAATTATCTAATCATCGTGATAATTTGACTAAATGGAAATGGTACACAAAAATACAGTATGGGTTGAAAAATTGGCGATAAGGTTCTAATGGCGGTTCAAACCCAAACGTTTCCCTGCTCAAAGGCTTGTACACTCTTCAGAAATTCTAAACGAGAGATATAAGGAGGCCGCTTTAGCACCTCCAAGATTAAGCACCACCCTCTGCAGCCTTTTTTGCTCTTTGTTTCTCCCTTTTCATTTTGTTCCTCAATGCATTCTTGCTCAATTCTCTAAAAAAATTTAACATGTAGAGAAGATGTTAATGGGAGCAATCAACACTGACTGAACTAAGCTGTATAGAAAATATTTATAAAAAAAAAAAAATTAACAAAACTATCAGTGTGCTTACTCTGTCGAACTTCCTCCCCCAAAAAGCTGCACAAGCAGAACAAAAAACTCATTAAACCACACTGAAATAATTAACTATATCAAAAAAACAAAAAAACAAAAATACAAATATACAAAAACTTTTATATCTAATGTGCAGCACACCTCGGACTGAACAGCAGCTGCAACTTTGGCGTGAGGTGGTCGATAAGCCGCAGGCTTTGTTGCAACAGGATTAACAATAGTTGCTTTCTTAGCGCCTTGGGAAGACTTTGACCCTTGTCCTGGTCCTGAATACCGGAATAAATAAAGAACAATAAACTTTCTTAGCGTGTGAAGCGAAAGAAAATACAGTTTCCACACTGGTTAATAATGAAGGATATTTAACCTGACTGCTTTTTCTCATCTATCTTTAATGAGCCAATTGCTTGGGCTAGTTCAGGAACATCACCAAATTTTTCTGGGGCTTCTGGCTTCCAATCAGCCTGACAAAAGAGTAAAACTATTGATGGCTGAAGAATTCTTGATTACCGGGACTAGTTTAGAGGTATTATTAGTAGCACTGACCTGGTAAAGCTTGACAAACATCTTGTTAAACAACAATGATCCATTGGGGTGGAAAATTTTAATCCTACAAGTGAAATCAATTTATTCCAGGATGAATTTATCACAGAACCTTAAACAAGAGATAAAAAGGAGCCAACAAATCTAAACAATACATACCCGTTGTCGACCTGTAATCTTGGAGCTGTTGTAGCAGTCATGAAATAACGGCCATCTGGGACCATTCGCTTGATACGGATAGTTCTGCTCTTGTTGATCCAAGCAATTTTTTCTCTTTGTAGTCCCAAAATGCCTAAGGATCGCCAGAATCAAGAAAAGGGGGAAAATCTCAAGTTCAAAAAAAGTACTCAATCTTGTGAAACATCTATCCTGTGTTTTTCACAACGATGCATTATGATAAAATTGCATTCATTCTCTTGGAAACAAAAACAAATAGAAGACAGAGCAGTAACTGAGACGCGAATTCAGTCTTCTTTCTTTTTTGATAACGTGTCTAGTCATGCTCTAAGAATTGGTTGTTTTGAGAAGGTGCTTATTTTTTACACTAGCTGTTTTGTACAATCCCGCAAGACTACTAGTAATCCAGCGCAGAGATTTCCATATCTCCATCTAGCATATTATTCCTTCGTACACAATGGAAAAACTTAGAAAGAAAAGAAATAAGAATCAGATACCATGTCACCAGGTAAGTTACCAAACCCTGCCAAACATAAATCTGTAAACCAGAGATTAAGGTCACAACAAAAATAGGTCATTTGATCCATAAACCTTAAGTACAAAAATAGTAAAAAGAAATATCAAAAACTGAGAGAGAGAGAGAGAGAGAGAGAGAGAGACTTTATGAAGGATACATCTGCCTTTCGGGTTCCATCTGATAGTATTGTAAGGACCCTCTCCAAGTTCAAGTAGAGGATTGCACTTCTGGTTAAAGACCGTTGCTTTTGCAGGCATATCTTTTGCTATGGTCAAGGAAAAAACAGGACAGACAGATAAACACTGCAAATGCATATTATTTAAGCAAAGTAACGTTGATTACCACTCCAATAATTTAATATGTGATATCTATTTCCAGTGATTTTGATCTTATGACCTTATCCATATAATGTAAGAGAAAGTTTTATCTACTTATTTTTCTCCATACTTTCCATGCGGACCATATATACTGTTATTGCGAGCCAGTGCCTCCAATGTGACATTTTTTTACCTCATTTAACTTTAGAGGGTCTATGTAATCTAGCTCAACGGCCAACAGGATACATCCATAAACAACAGCAAATTCAGCACCAGTGCATGACCATCGAACTTCATGAACAGGACCTTCTTTACCTGCCTGAGTATATAACAATCAGTATCCTCACAGACTGTAACATCAAATTTATTTCTGAGAAGTAAACAACTTACGCAGGGGAACAGATCCTTCATGGGTTCCATTGGTTGTCAAGTAGTGCAGCTTTGATTCTCCATAGTAACTCTGGTTGGTTGCATCAACATCTGATTGTGCTACAATTAGAAGCCCCGTAGAACCAAAATTCCAAATTAATTGCACTGTGGAGCACCGGAAAAAACTTTTGCGAGCAACAGGTTGAGCCTGAGCATCCTTCCCACAAGCAAAAATTTGGACACTGGCTGGAATCCCCTATAAAACAAGAAAAGTTGATTCAGATACTGATTTTTGCTTGAGAGAAAAACCTTGGATGTTCGGGAAGAGTACAGTTGACTTGAGTCATATCCGAGTCTCCTAATGGCCAATGGCAATCATCAATCCAAGCTTGCTTGGGAAATAACTTAATCACTTTGTGAGTCTCAATTTTGTTTATCTACTATATTACATTAGTCAAACGAATATAAAAGTTGATTCATTCATTTCTAACAAACTTACTGTGGTCAATTGCTCAAAATCTAACTCCATAAGCCAGCGATGAAACAACTCAACATTTCAAAGTTTGGATCACTATGTATACATTTACAGGATCATTGTATTCCAAAATACAATGAACAGACAAAAACAATAACAACATTCCAAGCGTCATACTATGAATTGTAATCCTATTGCGTCATATATTGTGTCAAACTTACAAAGTTGAAATGCTCTCTGGGATCAATTTTTCTCACTAACCTTAGCTTCTGGAACAAATGCAGCAACATGAGACCCTGGAGTCTTAGAAAGCTCTATTGCAGCTACGCCAGGGACCCTAAGCTTAGTGAAGCCTTTTGAAAAATCCCCAGTATCAAAAAACAGAACCTCATTTGTTGCCATGCGACAAGCAACAGATTCATCAGAGCTAAATCGAATTGAAGGCCTGAGGACCAAGAAAAAGAATGAATTCAGAGTAACGCTAATACAATCTCAGAAACAAGTGAAACTTGACAAGGAATTGGATAAATTAAGAAGTGTAAATGATTTTATGTATTACCATGTAGTCCTCGACATGCTTTTCTGAAACAGCTGATAAACTGGAGTGCTTCTCTATATTCCACAATATCACGTTCTTCTCTTGTGGTGTCGAAACTTTTTGGAAGGTTTGAAGATATGTCCCACGTGGAGACAAAGTGGCTGCAAGAAAATTCGGTATTTCGAAAGATCTGATCTCAGAGGAGCTTGAACAATCATAGATGCTAACCTTAGAGTCAGGTTTAATCACCATGAGTCTAGATCCATCTTCACTATACTTCGATGTGCTGCATGGAACTTTTGCAAGCTTAACACGTGGTTCCCCATTGCTAAATGGAGGTCCATCCCAGAGAGAGTATCCTTCTGGTTCTCTAGCTGGTGAGAAGTGAAAGTAATGTAAGCTCAATGTAAGAAAGAAACCAATTTGAGAAGAAGAGGTAGGAAAGTACCTAAAATCTCCAGTAATGGTAAAGTGTCTGTGGCAGCCATAACTGGCTAACTGGAGATTCGTGGAAGATTGGCAGTGCAAACACCCACCTTAGCAAAGGGTAACTGTAAAAAGCAACAGGGTCTTCAAGCTGCATAATAAATAAAATTATCATATGCAGAACAGCTACTTAAACGTCAACAAAGAGAGAAACAAACACTTGATCGAATCACATAAAAGCTAAAATCGCTAAAAATCCAAGCGTCAAAGCACGCATTTTTCTAGCTTTCAAAAGTTCAATATCAAACCTAAATCCTCTCATTACCCGATGGGTCCAAATAAAAACAAAATCGAGAAAATGCCAATCCGTGTCACACCCTAACATTCATAAAAACGTTAGCATTGGTCACTGAATTTAACATCTAAAGAGCTGTATTAACATTAGAACTTCAATATAATGATAAGCTAACTAGGCAACATAATCGCCAAGCTAAAGAACAACAATCTCAATGGTTGGGCGTTTACAAAAAGATGAAAGGTCGCACCTTTATACACAAATTACTACACATTTATCAGCAATAGTGATATATACCAATCTACACCTGACAATCGTTATGCCCATTGATTATTGGATAGAGTCGTAGGGTTTAATACAGTTTATATATTCTTTGGTTCAATATTAATTTGCTATCAATCAATAACCTTTATCAATAATGAAAGAAATAGGTCAACAAATTACTCCAGAAAACAAAAAAAAAAGTACCTTGAATTGAAGATCTAAACTGACTGTGAGTAGTAGCTCAGATGAATTATAATTACTGCACCAGAAAAAAACAGAAAAATATAAATTTCAAGTGAGATATACAAAACCCATTACAGTTTGAGTATGGAGAGAATGGAATTTGAAAAGATTTGAAGCTAAAGATCTTTGTACCTTGAAGGAACAGTGGCGGATATGTGTTGGTTTGCTGAAGAACATAAAACCCTTTCCTTTATCTGGTGCATTAAAATGGTCAAAATTATTGTCAATTAAGCATGCTAAAATTACTAACCTATCCTTCTTCTCCTCCTCCTTCCCCCGTCTTAACAAATTTACTCATTCAGTTTCCTTCGTTCAGTTTCTCTGTTTGTCTTTCTCATTCAGTTTTTATATATTTGCAGAGAATGCATGTTATGTAATCAACTAATCATTCATTTTCAAACTATTAAGAGACAACCATTGATTCTACCATGGCTAAAGAATCATCAAAAAAACAACGACAAAAACGAAACTGAGACGATAAGATGGGTTTATGTTTGATATGGGTTGGAATCACGGATTATAAATAGAGATTCTAGGAAACACTGAGATTATTGTTGTTGTAAATTGAAAGAGGAAGAACAACGTAAGCATGAATGAAGATGAAAAAATCAACAGAATTTGGGAAGAACATTCTAGCTGTTTGAAAAAGTTGTTTTAAAATTATAATTGTTTGATGATTAATAAATTAAATTAGTGACTATTGCTTTGAAATTCCATCGACTTGGGATAATGTGTCTGTATCAAATCATATTATGCATGTTTGTTTGAACTTAAATTCATGTTAAATCATATTATGCATGTTAGTTTGAACTTAAATTCATCAATTAGGTTTTTAAATGTTGATTTGTGTGTTTTTGAAAGTAGTTAATATCATGTATTGTTCTAGTATCGACGAGGTGCGACACTTAGATAAATAATTATATCGAATTTTATCGACGATATATAATTAAATTTATAATTAATTTTATAATTTATAAGTAGATGTGTATTATGTTTCTCAACACTTTAACTAAGATATTTATAATATAAAAATATCAATTAAACTAGTTTTATTTGATAACCTAACATCATCAGATATAAAATTTGTACGGGAAGAATTTATAAAAAAAAAAAAAGATATTGTTAATAAATACATTTGTATCCTTACCGGTATTATTGGTCGATATATAGGTCTGATACAACTGATACGAAGATATAATAAAATGTTCATGTATCGTCGATATTTTTTTATCATCTAGGTTAAAGACTGATACACGATAATTCTGATATTATTTGCCGGCATGACCGATATTAACTACATTGGTGTTTCCCTTAATTAAGGTTCTTGAGAAATTTGGGGATTTTATCATATATGAACTTCTTTTGCTAATTTATAAAGTGGGAGTTGTAGTTTATTCTGATTGATGATTCTTCTTTTTCCAATTGATTCCGTTTAGAATTGGGGTTTTAATTTCTGTAATTTGGGTATCAATCTTCTATGCTCAGAAACCATCAAATCCAATTACACCCCCAACATTTATTGACATGTTTCTCCATTTCACATGGCAGCAACGACATCAGTTCTTCCATCTTTTCTAGTCGGTAAAGCCAACATATCCTCACCTAATTCGAACTTATGCTTTGGTGTTTGTTATTTGTAATGAATGTTTAAGATCGATGAACATCTATTGTTGAAGATTATGGGTCATACTAGCATATTATAGGTCATGTGGCAGATCTGGGATTATCATACAAAATTTGGTCACGGGGTATCTTTTGGGTCAATGTTGGCATTTTACGGGCTACCAGGTAAATTTTTGACTGATAGGTATTGGGTCATGTTATGTGTAAAATTTAAGGTCATGGAGGCAGGTTTTGGCTCATGTTGTAAATTTGTATCCAAAATATATATTTTGGGTATAGAAGAATCATTATATACGGGCTTATGATTTTATAGAGGGTTTTTTTGTATAAAAATAAAATAGAGTAATTAGTCAGTAAATCTAAAAAATCTTTATCACATATTTTCATAATTACTGAATAATCCTTGTTTAATTAACATTAATTTAGTATTAGATTAGATTAATAATTTTAATTTATAGTTAGAGATAGAAAATTAGAGTTAGTGTATTGGTTTTTTGGTTTTTTGAGAAGTAGAGGAAAATATATTTTTTTGAAAACTCTAGATTTTGATTCACCCAACCAAATTGAGTGATTCCAGTGAAAAATTTGAGGTGAATCCTTATATGATATAGAACCTCAATTTTACATACCTCATGATGGATATTGTGATTTGCCCAACCAAAGATTGATTTTTTTTTAGCTTTTCAGACATGTTTACGGTTGGTTTAACTCAGTTACACAGTTGGTTTTGGTATAATTACGGTTGGTTTCGATATACCAAAATCAATCGTAAAAAGTTCCTTCAAATATTTTGGTATAGTTACGTTTGGGTTTGAAGAACTCCCAACCGTAACACCTTCAGAACTTGATTTTACAGTTGGGTTTTGTTCAAAAACCCAACCGTAAATTAAACTAAAAACCTAATTTTTACTAAAAATTCAATCAATCAAACCTAATTTTTTTTTCTTGGATTTCTTGATTGGGTTGTTGATGATGTTTAATTTGTTAGTTGGGTTGTTGTTGATGATTTTCAAAAGAAGAAGATGAATAGATTTTGATGATTTTTAATTTAGTTATTAGGTTTTAATTTTAGAGCAGGATACTTTAGACATTTTACTATTGTTTAGGACACCCTCTAACCAACTATTTAGGCACATTCAATCCTGGAAAAGCCCCTCTATTAAAACTATAAGCCCATGTATGAGGGTTCTTATAGAAACGCTTTGAATCATAAACAAATTTTGGATCACTTCGAAAAATTAGATCACTTTACATATTTAACATGTTTTCATGCAACAAAATTTGACTCTTGGTGACATACTTTTGGTCAATGAGTCAAATTTTGGATCACAATACACATACATTATAATGCGATTTTGTTTGACATACAGGGGACCTAAAAAAATACCCTTTGATCTAACGGACCTAAAGAAAGATATGAACCCTTTGATCCAGCGGACCTAAAAATAACCCTAGTTGTGTAGTGTTTATCCTTGAATTAGGATCGTATACCTTCACATTCTTATCCTTAATCTTGTTTTAAGATGAGATTTGACCGAATAAACACTGCAAATGAGATTTCAGTAGCGGCCATTGAGGGTCAGATTGATCAATTTCTATCAACTTATCGAGTATCGTCACTGCTTCCACAACTTTCTAATCCTTAATATTATTTTCCATTAGTAACTTCAAGCTTTCAACATCATTAGGAAGTAAATTAATGGCTTTTTGATTCTCATCAATTGGATTTTCTTCATCTTCTTCCTGAGCAATCTTTATTTCTTCTTCTTATCAAACCACGATTATTCTTTCAAGCATTTAATCAAACTTCTTGTGTGCATTATTGTTGGAGATTTAGGCAATAACTATTGGTGTTTCTAACACAAGTTTCCCCTCCTCCCTGCAATAATCAGTCAATAGCCATTCATACATTCAACCATTTACTCACCCATCAGTTCACGGTCATCAACTTCAATTCAAACCAACAGATTTGATACCCATTCTTCACTGACCTAGCCACCAGCTAACTTTGCCTTTAAGAATTACTAGAAGAAACCCTTCTTCATTGAATCATCTAACCATCACTGATCCAACATTTGTTTTAGGGTTAATTGATGTTTGGTATTTAGGTATTGACCAACTTTAGTCTTTGGTCTAACATTTGTCCAATGTTAGGGCTTGGTACCTAGACTGCATGTTGACTACTATGAATGTTATTGACTAGATTTTAATTAATTCTATAAATTAAATTATATGAGATTACAAATATATCCCTGATATGGGCTTAGCATCCAACGGTTATGATGTAACCATTAAACCTACGACTATAGATCTATCTTCATCTTCTCTTCACAATCTATCTTCAACCACTACCACCACTATAACAATATCATAGTCTTCAATTGTAGCAACTCAACCTTTAAACCCTTTATTAATCACCACTTAACAACACCATCTTATCTCTGCAACTCAAGAACATCTCCACCGTAACCACATCAACTCTTCTTCCATTCCAAATCAACAACACCACTACCATTTCTATTACTCTGACGTAGATCAAGCAGAACCCATAGTGTCAATTCTAACTCAGCACCATCTTTGCATGTTCTTCAACAGTAGCCACTTCGAAATCTGAAACCCATCATCAAATCTCACAGATTCATCTTATTTTCTACACGACCACCATCTTCTCTAACAACAACTCATCCCTAAATCCATCTTCACTGCTATTCTATTCAACCCAAATATGAATCATATGATTCATACCCATTCTCTATTCTTGAACTCACAGCAATCGATCCCTAATTCATCTTCGATCTGAGTTTCACACCAAACCTATTTTTTCCAAAGCTCAAACCCAATATCAGTTAAAACTTTATCTTTTAGATTCAATTTCTTCAACTGTTCATCTCGTCTATTCAATTACAAATCAGCTTCAACCCAATATCCTTGTTCATCATAAACTCAACATTGCCTTTTTTTCTTCCTTGTTCTTCCCCTCGACTAACTTCAACAAGAACTTAAGAACCCATCTTCAATAATCATCTCTTTCTTTTTTCTCTGATTTATGTTTTTTATGGTTTCAATTTTTTTATAAAATTTTGCAAATCGAAACCCTAAAAAATTATTATAGAAAATCCTAATTTGGAAATGGTCACGGGGTATCTTTTGGGTCAATGTTGGCATTTTACGGGTACCATGTAAACTTTTGACTGATATGTATTTTTTGGGTCATGTTATGTGTAAAATTTAAGGTCATGGAGGCAGATTTTGGCTCACGTTGTAAATTTGAATCCAAAATGTATATTTTGGGTACCAGAAGAATCCTTATATATGGGATTATGATTCTATAGAGAGGCTTTTTATATAAGGACAAAATAGGGTAATTAGTTAGTAAATCTAAAAAACCCTTATCCATCATATTTTCATAATTACTAAATAACCCTTTTTTAATTAACATTAATCTAGTATTAAATTAGATTAGTGATTTTGATTTATAGTTAGAGATAGAAAATTAGAGTTAGTGTTTGGGTTTTTTGAGAAGTAGAGAAAAAAATATTTTTTTTGAAAACCCTAGATTTTGATTCACCCAACCAAATTGAGTGATTCTAATGAGAAATTTGAGGTGGGTGAATCCTTATAAGATATAGAACCTCAATTTTACATACCTCATGATGGAAATCGTGATTTAGTCAACCAAAGATTGATTTTTTTAGCTTTTCAGACATATTTATTGTTGTTTTTTTCCATTCATAGTCAACCGTAAAACTAATTTAATGTTAGGTAATGATGAATTTCTAACCGTAACTGGATAAAAATTTGATTTCCGAAATTTTAACCATTTACACTTGGTTTTGGTATATCGAATCCAACGTAACTCAGTTACACAGTTGGTTTTGGTATAATTACGGTTGGTTTCAATATACTAAAACCAATCGTAAAATGTTCCTTCAAATATTTGGTATAGTTACGGTTGGGTTTGAAGAACTCCCAACCGTAAATTAAACTGAAAACCTAACTTTTACTAAAAATTCAATCAATCAAACCTAATTTTTTTCTTGGATTTCTTGATTCGGATGTTGATGATGTTCAAAAGAAGAAGATGAATAGATTTTGATGATTTTTAATTTAGTTATTAGGTTTTAATTTTAGAGGAAGATAATTTAGATATTTTACTATTGTTTAGGACACCATCTAACCAACTATTTGGACACCTTGAATCCTAGAAAAACCCCTCCATTAAAACTATAAGCCCATGTTTGGGGGTTCTTATATAAACGCTTTGAACCATAAAACAAATTTTGGATCACTTAGAAAAATTAGATCACTTTATATATTTAACCTATTTTAATACAACAAAATTTGACTCTTGGTGACATACTTTTCGTCAATGAGTCAAATTTTGGAACGCATTACACATACATTATAATGTGATTTGGTTTGATATGGAAAAAATAAAGGGTTATTTAACGTTTGGTAGTCAGTAAATGTCCAACACATTGTTTTGGTACTCAACATTTAAAATATTAAGGGTTGGTGTTTTGACCCATCAAAAACTGTTAAGTCAAACAATTGACTTAATAAAAAATATAATTTTTAATAATAAAATTATTATTTTTAAAAATCCAAAAATACCCTTTGATCCAACGGACCTAAAGAAGGATATGAACCCTTTGATCCAACGGACCTAAAAATAACCCTAGTTGTGTAATGTTTATCCTTGAATTAGGAGCGTATATCTTCACATTCTTATCCTTAATCTTGTTTTCAGATGAGATTTCACCGATTAAACACAATGAGATTTAGCGGCCATTGAGGATCAGATGGATCAATTTTTATCAACTTATCGAGTATCGTCACTGCTTCCACAACTTTCTTATCCTTAATCTTGTTTTCCATTAGAAATTTCAAGCTTTCAACATCATTAGTAATTTCAAGACTGAGACATAGTATTTGCCAACTATGTTTTTGAATGATGATGGCATATTTCATACATTGTTTATCACGGATTTCATATGTTTATTTGAATCGTTATTAATTTAGTGTGACTAATTCTGTAAATGACGAACATAAAACACCATTAAATATGACGAATAAAATATGTAAATTTAAATCACGAATAAAGTTTGCTATTTAGTATCACGGTTATAGTATGTTAAATACAATAACAGATGATATATGTCATAAATGAAGAGCTTAGTACCACGGTTATTGAATGTTAATATGTTGTGTACCGACCGAAAAAAAAAGACTCATGGAACTTATCTGTACATAACTATTTTAAAACCTATAGGAACATGACATTATAGGTGGCTAGCAATTTTTGGGTACACTGTTAAAAATTAGTGGTAGGTATATATAAATCTTATTATTTGTCGGACCTATTTTGTTATTTAATAGTTCATCATAAAATCACAGACCTAGTAAATTATTGTGCTTGATTATAACGGTTTATTTGCATTAAATGATAGGTTCCACTATTTTTATATTATATATGATGGAATTTGTTTATAATACTCTATTCACGTAATTAATTTATTATTTACAAGCGTTATTAATAATCTTTTCTGACATTTTAGATTTTAGTTCATAGATCAAAAAAGTTTTTAAGTTTTTAATGTTTTGTTTTGTTTTTAGCATGCTTGGTTCATAATTAATTGAATCCTTTTTTTTGTTTTTTTTTTTTTTGTTATGCACGAGATCTTCTTTTATCAAACTAAAACCAAAAAAATAACAATATGAACATGTATGAAGTTTACTTTCGCCAACATGAAGTGCATGAACAATGTTACCAAGGGCAGAGGCAGCTTACAAATTTTAGACCAACCAATATAATTAATTATTTTTTTACACACTCATGTTTCCTTTATATATTTTTAACGTATAAAATTTAATTGCGGCCACCAATATACATGTGAGTGTTGTGGGTACCAAAAATCCACCACCGAGCAGCAACCCATGATTAACAGCTCAATGCACTTTATATAATACATAAGCCCATACCAAATTCACAATTCAATTCAACTAATGATAAATGTCTACGGAAATCAAGTGATGATTGTCCGCAAGTCACAAAGAC